>JACEFZ010027787.1:272500-345000 GCA_014155875.1 Cepaea nemoralis | reverse complement strand
TTTCCCCACATATGGCTACTTTCTCTATTCCATCTTCTGTTAATATGCCCCAAATGTAAACAAAACACACACACACACACAAATAATAATAATAACAGAAGTAAGAAGTCCCATAAAAGGAACCTGTCGTGGGTATGTGAGGTGTTGGACTATATCATTCCTCAGGCCTCAGTGCACGGACAAATAAGTGGTCACTCTTTCGCTCCCATAGCGAACGTCAATAGTCGTTCCCATCTCCCATAAAGTGTTTTTCTGATAGTTTTAATGTGTGAGTAAGAGTCATTCAGATGTCAATACCTCAGTGTTCTATTTTACCTATTGACAAAATAATCTCAACATGTTCTCAAAGCAAGATAAATCTCCATTGCTTGTAGTTCCCCATCATGCCATTGTTCGTTGTCCAGCATTCGCTTACATAGAGAAGACTAGCCGGCACATCACGTCTCTTTAAGCTGATTTATCTGCCTGTTCTGAGAATAGTCTTACATGTGTTCAAACCCGCACTTCTCGAGTTACAGATGAATGCCCAACCTCAACACCTCCCACTTGCCAGCAGGAAATAAAACAATCAAACAAAGTTAACTGTTTTGAGACCACGAATATGTGACGATACAGGCTTGCTAGATTCCAGCTCGGCCCGGCACAAGCAGAACGAAAGCAAGAAGATGGGGCAAGAAAAATAAACCAGAAAAAGGAACTGCTGCCCTGACAATGTTAGCTTTTCATAGCATTAAGATGATATGCGCCTGGAGATTGCTGTTCTCTTTCAGCATTTCCTTCCCATGTGGTAGTATTTGATAATGGATATCTGTATTTGTTTAGTACTGTTTGGGCCTATGTCATATCAACTGCCATTTACACAGAAGATGTTTCCATTATCTCGACTACTTATCGTCTAGGAATGTTTCTCCCACTCCAGTATTTCTTTCTTTCTAAATTATCCTGGCAGTCACAACTATAGAATGTGGTTTTCGTACGACTCTCAGAACACATTTTATCCGTCTGCCTGTCGCAACCAGGGGTCTCGCGTTTTCAGAAATACGCGGGAGTACATATCTGAGACCGGTGGTCGGTGACAATAAGAAGCACAAGAGGAAAAAAAAAAGGTGATGATGATGCTGTGACGAAGAGAAAGTGGAGAAAAGAGTAGAAGCTGGCAGCACATGAAGAGAAAGGAGGAGGAGGCTCAAAATTGGGCAGAAGAAGAAGAAGAAGAAGAAGGAGGAGGAGAAGAAGAAGAAGAAGAAGAAGAAGAAGGGGAGGAGAGGAAACATGCGCCTTTATCTGCCTAACTTTTCATGTGCTAATTATTTATTTTAAAGCAAGTTTCGAAGTTAGAAAAAGTGTCAATAATACACTTCTAGAAGAGAAGGATTAAAGATGCACCATGAAATGCACGTTTGTTTATGAAACAACTGCAAGGAACAGAAACACTTTGACTAACGCATATTTATTAGTACCAGCTGGGTGGAAACTACCTACCGCGGGATTCGCTTCCTATGTGGTCGTGTCTGTGGTCTGTTGGCGTTATCATGACTACTGTCAGGGAGTGCATAGTCCGGGTGTGATGTCGTGTCTGTTGACAGGATCTGGGCTCGGCTAGATAACTAACCACATCCATTTGGCATAGTTTCCATACAAGTCATGTCTCGCTGGCATTTACGGCTCTGGCTGCGGTTATCATCGGAGTGTCCAGGGAATGAGTGTGGTCTTGGCGTGTTACCTTTGCATATCTAGTGGCATAGATCTAGACTGGAGGGGGCGGCATAGGAGGGTAGTCGAAGACTTCGGAGGGCGGGGTAGGAGGGTGGGTAGTCGAAGACTTCGAAGGGCGGCATAGGAGGAGGGTAGTCGAAGACTGGATGGCGGCATAAGAGGCTAGTCGAAGACTTCAGAGTGTGGCATAGGAAGGTAGTCGAAGACTACCGAGGGCGGCATAGGAGGGTAGTCGATGACTTCAAGACAGCTCAATGGTAGCGGTGATCTGATACAAATAAAAGTCAGAAACGTAACATAAGTGAGCTGATGGTATCAACTCTCGTACTAGAGCTCAAGCCGGCAGTGTGAGAAACGGGTTTCGAACACATTTCGCTATCCTGCATGCCGAGTTCGAAATACAGCTGCGGGGTATTTGGAAGCAGACCGCCTTGCACTGGTTTTCATACAACGGTATGAGTGCCCGTCGTTCAGAAAATGGTGGCAAACTACTGAACGTAACCTTGTCAAGAAATCATAAACAGCCAAAAATACTGTGGTTGACTGCGACGTACTATAAAGGATTTGCAACTAATTTAACTAGAACTCAAATGATGAAATGGTGAGGTACATGGAGGAAATGGAGGTGTGGTTTTTGAGAAGAATGTTGCGAAAAGTTGCGGACAGAGAAGAAAACAAACACTGAGGTATTAGCAGTTGCAACAGTTACATGGTTTCTCATCACAACAATCAAGAAAATTATCATGCAGTTTATAGGGCATGTCCAGAGAAAGTGTGGAACAGAGAAGTTTGCTGTGTATGAGGGAATACTAGGCAAGAGACGCAGAGGAAGACAGAGAAAGGTGTGTGTGGAATTCTTGAGTAGCTGGGCGCAAAATAATAATATAGCCATTACAGAATGTCATAGATATACCAAATGTCGTAAATATACCGAATGTCACAAATATACAAAATGTTATAAATATACCAACACTCATAAATAAACCAAATGTCATAAATATACCAAATTCCATAAATATACCAAATGCCATAAATATACCAAATGTCATAAATATACCAAATGGCAGAGCGGAGCCTAAAGTCACGATCGCCGATGTCTATTTCAGATCAAGTACCTGCAGAAGAAGAAGAAGAAGAAGAAGAAGAAGAAGAAGAAGAAGAAGAAGAAGAAGAAGAAGAAGAAGAAGAAGAGGAAAACAAGTAAGAAGAAGAAGAAGGGGGGAGGAGGAGGAGGAAGAGGAAAAAGAAACTGCAGAAGGAGGAGGAGCAGCAGAAGAAGAAGTGTAGGCGGTAACGTTCACTATGTTTTCCCTGATTACATTCTTGCAAAAATTACAGTCATTACACCTGGTACTCTGCGTGGTGCACCACCGCTTCTTTCATCTTCCTTGCAATGTCAAGATCCTTTCACGGCTTGCACCCTCCCTCAGTTCAACTTTCCCCGCTGTTAGTGGCAGTTTCCTTACCGCCTACTGGCATTCATCCTCCGGGATCTCGTCTCTCACTTTGTGCCTTCCGCCCAGGTAGAACAATCACTGCCAGGAGACATCTAATTCTTTACCCAGTTGGACAAACTATATGCCTTGTTATCGGTGGGTTGTGGGTCAGCCCATGGGCAACAGAAGCTTGAATAGAAGACACAAATCTTAGCAGCACCACCAGCCCGAGATGTTTCTTACCAGAGTTCCCACGTCTTCCTCTAACAAAGACCTGCTGCTCATAGAAAAACAGTTGTGATCCTCAGGTATTCTGTTCTGTGAAAGCCGCACAAAACAGACTAATAACCCGGTTCGGATTGTCTGGTGGACGTAGTACCAGAATTAAGGAGACCACCTCTCAACCCCCGCCTCCTAATTTTGGTCAGTTTTTCTGAGCTAATGGACTGATCTGCATTGTGTCTCAGCAGCGCGGGCTTCCTCGCACAAGAAACGAATATCCTTTAATTCATTCTCTCTCTCTCTCTCTCTCTCTCTCTCTCTCTCTCTCTCTCTCTCTCTCTCTCTCTCTCTATCTCTCTCTCTCTCTATCTCTCTCTCTCTCTCTCTCTCTCTGTCTGTCCTCTCTCTCTCTCTCTCTCTCTCTCTCTCTCTCTCTCTCTCTCTCTCTCTCTCTCTCTCTCTCTCTCCGCAGCAATGGATAGAAAGAGATATAGTTTCACAGCTTGTGTAAATAGTTGGAACACAAGGTGATGCTTCGCCTCGTAAAATAACTACTTATCTTCACTCACATTTCAGAAAGTAAAAGATCTTGACAATTGAGCGAGTCACAGTCTCATAAAACTGAGCCAGTCACACGGTCTAATAAAACTGAGCCAGTCACACAGTCTCATAAAACTGAGCGCATCACACAATCACATAAAACTGAGCCAGTAACATAGTATCATAAAACTGAGCCAGTCACACAGTATCATAAAACTGAGTAGGTCACACAGTATAATAAAACTGAGCCAGTCACACGGTATCATAAAACTGAGCCAGCCACACAGTATCATAAAACTGAGCCAGCCACACAGTCTAAAACAACTGAGCTAGTCACAGTCTCATAAAACTGAACATTTCACATTCTCATAAAACTGAGCATTCCACAGCCTCATAAAACTGTGCATTACATAGCCTGATAAAACTGAGCATCACACAGTCTCATAAAACTGAGAATTATAGTCTCATAAAACTGAGCCAGTCACAGTCTCATAAAACTGAGCCAGTCACAGTCTCATAAAACTGAGCCAGTCACAGTCTAATAAAACTGAGCATTACACAGTCTCATAAAACTGAGTATTATAGTCTCATAAAACTGATCCAGTAACAGTCTCATAAAAATGAACCAGTCACAGTCTCATAAATCTGAGCATTACACAGTCTCATAAAACTGAGTATTATAGTCTCATAAAACTGAGCCAATCACAGTCTCATAAAACTGAGCCAATCACAGTCTCATAAAACTGAGCCAGTCACAGTCTCATGAAACTGAGCTAGTCACAGTCTCATAAAACTGAGCATTACACAGTCTCATACAACCCACATGTAGACCCCGTCTCACCAGGAACATGATAGTAGTGCTTCTGGAATTATGTTATCTACTGGCAGAGCGATCATATCAGATCAGACGATCTGTGTTTCACGGAGCTGTTTATCAATGCAGTGAATGCATCCACAAAAGCGAGTAGTAGAATCGGTAAGCTTTATCAGAACACGATCGCAAATGAAAAATGGGCGTTGCGGTTCAAGCTTTCGTTAGCACACAAACAACAAACAGACACTGATTCAACTGCATGGAAACTCTACATTAAAATTTATACAAGTTGCTTATCTGTTTCCGTTTATGGACTTGACGCGTGTATAGGTAACACAAATTCTATTTGTCAAGCAAGTTTATATTGCCCTATAATGAGGGCAGATGCGGCGTTTAATGCGCCCGTGCTTAAACTTCCGGTGCGCTGACGAAAATTCTATGTGTTAAATCCAGTTTTTCCATCACTACTGCGCCCAACTTCTAGGTTATCACAGGTGCTCTCAAGATGTACACGCACGGCATTGAACCCCTTCTTTCCAGAGGTTCTCAAACTGTCTTTGGGTAAAAGATTTCTAGTGTGCCACGAGCAGTTTGTTAGCAATGTCATGTGCCTTTGCAACAAAGCAACATTCTTTTTTCTTTTTTTTTCAAACACAAGAAGAGGATGAGGAAAAGGGAGAAGAAACTAGTGTTTATCTTATGAAATGCAGCCTTTGCTGGACCTTTTCTGCTCTTAATCGTTGTCATGCTTTTTTTTTTATTTAATGATTCGGTAACGTATTTTATTTTCTACCTTTAAATCACATTTTGGTGTTATCCTTTTGTTTGATAAAACCATTGCTTCTGTTGTCTTGATATTCAACAAACATCGTTTTCTGGGCACTGTCTAGTGTTACTTGCTGGCAAGTTGCAGAGACTTGTTTGTCAGTAATAAATAAAAACATTTAGGTATGTGTAACTCTTGCGAACAAGTGAAATACACTAAACACAGGCACAGTGTACATACTTTACAACGAACGGATAGTTTATTGGTGAAGGTTTATTTGGACACGTTATGAGAAGAAATAAACTAGGGGACTTGGTGACAACTGGCAAGAAAGGATGGGGAGGGGGGGAACAAGGGAAGGCAGAGAGGTAACATATCTGAATGACTTGACCACACGACATAATCTAGACAAAAGCAGAAAGCTTAACCTCGACTCTTTTGATCATGTGAGCTGGCGAATAATGACCGCCCATGCGTTTCAGTATGGCACATGATGATAGTGATGAAGCCAAGCTTGTCACATGGATCTCCGGTACCCTGCTATCCGCAGTTTGGTAACCGCTGAGTTCTCCTACAGACCCCGAGCCACACTGGCAGCCTGTACGCCAGCTGTGTTGTATCCGACCAGGTCTGGAAATGGTTTGCTGTAACCCCTTTGTTTCCATTTCATTGTCTTCTTCACTTGTGGAAAGTGTATTTACTTTGTTTGCTGCTTCGGTCCTGTTCTGGGTAGCGACGGCATTTGGCTTGTGCGGGCCGCCGGGCTGTGAATCTGTTGTTTCTGCTTAATTTTATGTTTCAGACACCAGGCGTGTGTTAGTGTTTGTTTGTTTCCTTCCTGTGTTGTGGTGCTGACACCCGCTAGTTGGTACAGCATGCAATCAGACGTGTTTACCATATGGTCTGTATTCAGTACAGGTAAGCTATTAACACCTGCGTGGCGATTCAGGCAGTAAAAAGCCAGTAACCCCTGACCTCGCCTTGAGTAGTCTTGGGTATATGGTGGTAGTCATAAAACTGAGCCACCGTGGTCTTGTCGAAGCTATTGTTTCTTTCACGAGTTCATATAGGGCCACCTGGGGAAGCTATGGGTGATGTGGTCATTGCCGCGCCAGCTACCTTTTCTTCTCATACCATTTTCCTGGTACAGATTTCTAGTTGGGTCAACCTGGGATTTCGTGTCAATGTTAAAAACAAATCCCCGGCTCTAGGAGATGCCGAGCACGTAACCATTGGGGCGGCAGGACGGCGTGCTAGCCACTGAACTATGCTGACTCTTGACGCTGCAGGTGATAAAGTGCTTTAGTAGGAACCTGCTAGGGGTCTGAGGTGTGATGGGACTTTCACATTTTGTAGGTCTCTATGCATGGAGGAATGGGTGGTCAGTCTTTCACCCGTATAGCCAGCATAATGATGAGAGTTGGCGTCGAACCCTGTCCGACCGCTTTCACGCCATTGTCAGTGTAACCACAACCCGCCTGCTGATTATTCAGTGTACTCAGGCGAGTTCTTTGTTAGCGTGAAAACTAATGATCGCGCGTTAATTATCACCTGAGGGAGGGCAGAATTTCGATCGATGTATGGTTAGCGCTGATTCCTGACAAACGACTCATTAAGAGGACTATTCAGCTGCCAGCTTCACCAGATGTTTGGTTGGTGGGTAGAGCATGCGGGTTTAGAATCATCCAGAACTGACACCCTGCACAAACAGACATATCCTCATTTGCCAACAAGAGGTTTGATCCGTTACCATCTGCACGCTAGATCCGAGCCCTGGAACACCAGTAATCTTAGTCCGCTGCAACAATATTGTAGCCATACATGTGTTTTCCAGTCCGCATCAAATGCCATGTTCCCACTTGAAACAGGCTCTAGATCTTCCACGCGTGCATTCCACGTGTTGCTTCCAGTGTCAGTTATGCAGTGTGTTTGTCTGTTGATATAATACAGGTGTGTTGTCCGTGTATCTTTCCTACAGCCAAATACAGATCAGTGCCTGGCAGTTTTCAGAAATCCATTTGAAGGATAGGTGATGAGGAGGGAAACAAACCACTCCACCTAGAATATGTGAAGGCCTAGTAAAATTGCTTCGACAATCACCATCAGCCAGTCTACGTGGAGAAGAGGTCGAGTTGTTTACTTTGTGTTCCGAAGGTTCTGGGTTGTTTCCGGACACGGTCATTCCATTCGCGAGTGTAGTTATTTCTGTGACCCTTGAGGGTCATCGCCGGATCACTAGCGACAATATCGGCAGGCGGCTAGTCCGGAAAGAATTACCGAACCAGACGGGGTAAAACCCGGCACAATGAAGTCAGTCTGTTGCCATTTCCAGTTTTTTTTTTTTTTTTAAATACAGAATACACGCACAAAGGGGGATAGTTCTCACTGGCGATGTGTGGAAAGTACAGCTGGCCTGCCGACAAGACCTGATCTCAGCTGAAAGATTATATCTTCATGTTTCTCCATATAATCATGTTTCTTTTCCACCTTCAACTCTGTGTGTGAGTGTGTGTGTGTGTGTGTGTGTGTGTGTGTGTGTGTGTGTGTGTGTGTGTGTGTGTGTGTGTGTGTGTGACCGTTTCCAATTCCCTTCTTTGAAGAATGCATTACGCTTCACGTGCATCATGAGAAAGGAGAGAGATGATATAAGATACCAACCAATTATGTAAGAGGCGGTTGTTTGTGTCTCTTATCTTACATCGTTGATATTTGCGGGCTAGAGATTGTTAACCATGTTCCAGATTTTACGTACTTAGCTCTTGTATCAGATCAAACAAATGAAAAGAGCCAGCCTGAGAATTATGCCAAATCTGTACATCTTCTAGCGTTAAGATAATTTCTGGTTTCCCATCGTTGGTTGTATTTTTGTGTTTGAGAACTTAAACTACGCATGATTCATCAACGTTCTGAATCCTCATGCAATGGTTTGGTCACGTTCGCTGTCTGCTTGATGGACGGATTCCAAAGGGTGTTCTCCTATGGTAGCTGGCAAACAAATCGGATGTTTATAGCCACAATCCTTGTTTTAAACAGCACAATCCTGGTCTGAAACAGACACAACCATTGCCTTAAACAGTCACAATCTTTGTCATAAGCACCTACAATCCTTGCTTTAAACAGCCACAATCTTTGCCTTAAACAGCCACAATCCTTGCCTTAAACATCCACAATCTTTGCTTCAAACAGCCACAATCCTTGCCATAAACAGCCACAATCATTACCTTAAACAGTCATAATCCTTGCCTTAAACAGCCACAATCCTTGCCTTAAACAGCCACAATCCTTGCCTTAAACAGCCACAATCCTTGCTTTAAACAGCCACAAATCTTGACTTAAACATCTACAATCCTTGCCTTAAACACCCTCAACCCTTGCCTTAAACAGCCACAATCCTTGTCTTAAACAGCCACAAGCCTTCACTTAAACAGCCAGAATCATTGTCTTAGCTAGCTCTCCTGTCTCACATGTGTTTTATAGCTTCACCAACTCACAGTGAAATGCACAACCAGGCTGTTGTCAGCATCCTGTGGGAGAACCCCGTGGAGCCTCGATCAGATAGTGCGTGCCCGACGAGTGAGGGTAGGGCACACAAACTTGTCTGATTTTGTTTTCTGATAGGTTCAAACGTTGACACAGCAAACGGCATATTCTTGCCAGCATTCGGCGTTGTTGTTCTTTCTGTAGTTGATTACTCTCCTCTAGTGTTCTCGTTTTTTTTTTTTGATTTATCAGCTGTTTGCTTTCTGATAGTTCAGATAGTTGCCTTTATTCTATTTTACTTTTGTTGATATATTACCCTATGCATACTTATAAAGCCGGCTTCCTGGCTTAGAGGTTGGCGACTTTTCTCCGTAATCTCGTATACTCGTAGGTAACGTGATGACGGTGAGAATCAGCAGTGGTTCGAATCGCATCGGTAACTTACGGGGTATGTGAGCCGGCCGCTCAGAAAGCAATGGCAAACTACTGAGCGTAATCTTGCCAAGAAATCAACATACAGCTGAAAGATGCTGGTGTTGACAGCAAAAACAAAACAAAAAAAAAAACAAAAATACTTATATTCTCTTCTGCTTCTTTGCGATCAACGATTACTTCTTCTGCGTTCATCCAGAGAGTTTTTTTTTTTTTGTGTGGACGTTATTGTGTTGTTTCTGTTTGTAGCAGAGCTGCGTTCTTGCGCCGTTAGGCCGACACATTCGACTTCTGCGGGCATTTGTTGACCGGGTTAACCTTCCCGGGGCAACGAGCACTATGCGTGTATTCCGTTTTGAGTCGCTAACAGAACAGTTCGTTTGAGGTCCTCACAGGGGTTCTCAAGTGGGCCAACATGGCGAATAGGCAGGCGGCTCGGTATGGACTTGGACAGATGATTATCTATGTGCACAGTTTGCTAGTGGATTTTCCCCATGTTTGTACTTGTAGGACCCGGTTTCGTCGCCCAGCAACCGAGGCGAGTGCATGGCAACACTGTGAGTTGTGGGCGGCTTTCAATATACTTTTTATTGTGTCCACGTTGGCTGTGCTGTATAATGCAAATTCCGAAAATGGCGACCGGCTGGTTGATGTACTCAGGTGACTGCCTTATGCAATGATGCGTATGCGGGTTTCTTGTGTGTGTGTTCGGACGACTGTTTCTTCGATAAAGAAAACTGCATATTCAAGTCAATGACAGCTTGTTCTCGGTGCTCTGATGATGTGGTCTTGTCAAAGCTATTGTTTCTTTTACGAGTTCATATAGGACAATGGCGTGCATTTCGTATGTCATTCTCTGGCACTGGAAAGCCACAGTCATGAGGGAGACCCGTTGTTATACAGTAGGAACCGTACGACTACTACTTCTTCTTGGACACCCAGAGTTTGGCTTGAAGTGTACCTCCTGGTCGCCAGATTTCCCCTTTCTATTTTGCAAGACTTTTTAGGACATGCTCTGTGGTTTGCTTTGGTGCTCCACATTTACAGGACGACCATGGACAGGAAACAGCAAGGATCCCCTAATCCACTCCGACCACCGAAGCCTTAAGTACAGAAGAGCAATCGCTGAGGGAAGATCTTAGGCCGCGCGACTCTGTTGATAAACCCTCGTATTGACCTCGTAATTATGAACATACGCATTCAATCTTATGCTTGTTGCTTGGCGGCAGCCATCCATGTTGTGTTATGTCCCACAGAACGGTCATCCTTGAGGCAGTTAATACAGACTGATCCTTAATGATGCCTGCGCTCTGGGTGAGACATCGATCTCTGCGACCGAGATTTGCTTCTATATTGGACAGCTTATAGCGCTATCCATCAGCCACGGCCAGGTGCTCACTCGTCTGTGATGGCAACCGTTGATGTGTACAACTCAGCCAGTTTAACTCTTTGCACTCGTGATATCGCCGGGTCTGCTGTTTGAAAAGTAGGGCGGCTACCACCTCCGCTTCTTTGGACGGATGCAGTTGTGCAGATTGGACAAATTGTTAACCCTCCCCACCCCCACCCTCTCTCTCTCTCTCTCTCTCTCTCTCTCTCTCTCTCTCTCTCTCTCTCTCTCTCTCTCTCTCTTTTTCTTTTTGCGTGTGTTTGTGTTGAGGCAGGATGTGTGTATTGACAGAAGAAATATCAGTAAGTGAAAAGTAGTTACAAAAGTATGTACTACTACTACTACTACTACTACTACCACTACTACTACTACTACTACTACTACTACTACTACTACTACTACTACTACGCAACAGCAACAACAGCTACTACTACTACTACTACTACTACTACTACTACTACTACTACTACTACTACTACTACTACTACTACTACTACTACTACTTCCTCTTTTCCTTATTCTCGTTCTCCTCATTTTCTTCTTCTTCTACAAAACACCTAGAGCCTAAGCAGTAAAATATGTCGGCACTCCCCCCCCCCCCCCACCCCCACCCCACCCACACACACACTAAGGTTGTGGTTTCGCTGTTTGTATTTCACATAGAGTTTTTTCTTTTTTTAATGTAGTTGTATCAGTGTATGTCTGTTGTTTGTGTGGTAACGAAGGTTTTAGCCGCAACGCCCATTTTGCCAGTCATGATGGAGTTTTAGTAAAGCTCACCGACTCTACTTCTCGGTGTGGTGATCCACTCATTTCATTCCTGTGGGGGTATTTGCTCACTAACCCGCACCCTATCCCTCTGTGACTCCACAGAACACCGAGGAGTGACCACCTGTCGCATTAGGTGGACTCCTTCGAGGCGGAGTCCCTGCAGCATCTCCCGCTTGGCGGCTTTCCACTTGGTTAGCACAATTCCGTTGTCTTTTTCCCTTGTCCAGAGTGAGGAAGATTTGGGGGGGGGGGGGGGGGTGTGAAGCGGGGAGCTGCCAGACATGAAATTTTTCTCAAGCGCACAAGACCTTTGGCTAATCAACACAGAACTGGTACGGTCAGTCGGTTTACGCTGGCCGGAATGTTAAGGTGGAGATCGGAACACTTATGGACCTGTCCGGAGTGCCATGTTGATGATCTTCACTAATTACTAATCACTGATTTGTTTTAATTCGTGATTTCACCTTGAAACGACTTCCGTTGTACTTTTTCGTCAGGTGTGTTCCTCAGTATATTCGACTTCGACAAGCATGTTTGTGAGTTTATTTTCCCTTGACAAAGGTAGCCCTTTACCAGATGAAAAACATACTGTTTAATATAAAAATATCAACTGCAATGGGGAAAAGAGTGTTGAAGTCTACATAGAACCTGTATTTTTGTATGGAAGCAAAGCATGGACAATTAGCAGACAATCATGTTTTCGAGTTTGCTTTCCATAGCCTGTGACTTTCTCCAGTGTCCCTCACGTTGTCTAGCGCAGATCCCCTGACCTGTCCGGCGTGGGAGAAACTGCCAGTAGTCACGCTACCGTCGGCAGAGCTCTTTGGGTGATCAGAGCCCGCATGCTCCTATGAGTCCAGGGGTGAAGAAGCAGCAGCGGGATGACCTGTCTCTAGAAGACATCATCTGGTCGTCAGCCGGCACAGCTGGATTTGCTCACCACGACAGACAACATTGGTGAATTAATTATAGCCTGGTCCCACGTGTCGGCCCTTTAGTGACCGACAGAAGTATTGCTTCGTCACGGGCGATTGATTGAATAGCAGACTAGCGTTCACAGGTTCTCACTGCTCTCACAATTCTAGTGTAAATTAACGTCTATTGGTTAACACGCGCAGTCATCTCATCTCATTAGGTTCCTCTTGTACCTTGCGGTGTCGAGGTGAAGCATAAACAGCGGGAGGGTGCCTTTGCATGGGCTTCATCTATTGGTTCTCACCCCCTCCCGCTCCCACACACTCCCTCACGTACGCACACACAGTTAAGTGTAAATTAACTTCCATTGATTCTCATTGTACACATTTAAAGTGTAAAATAGCTGCTATTGATTCTTATTGTACACAATTAACGTGGAAATTAACGGTTATTGGTTGTCATCGTACAAAATTAAAGTGGAAATTAACAACGTGTTGGTTCTCAGCAAATCCACGTTTATAGTGTTAATTAACGGCTGTTGATTCTCATCGTTCACACGGTGACGGTGTTAATTAATGGCTGTTGATTTTCACCGTTCACATTGTTATATTGTTGATTAACGGCTGTTGGTTCTCTCCACTCACACTTATTATGTCAATTAACGACTGTTAATGCTCGCTGCACACTGTTAGAATGTCAGTTAACGGGTTTGTGTTGTTGCTTGATATCAGGCGATTTATTGTCGTTGTCCTTTCAATTGTAAACTTGTGTCGGTCCTGTCTTTAGGCCCCGTTCTTATGTTGTTTTTGTTATTTCTTATATAGACTCGTGTCGTGAGTATCTGCCATTCGCATTGTTGTTCAGGGCGTACTTCTGTATGTTCTTCCATCTTTTTGTTGTCCTAGCTTGTATGTTGTTGTCCTGTTCCGTATGTTGTTGTCCTATCTTGTACTTTGTTATTCTAGCTTGTATGTTGTTGTCCTAACTTGTATATTGTTGTCCTGACTTGTATATTGTTGTCCTAACTTGTATATTGTTGTCCTAGCGTGTATGTTGTTGTCCTAGTGTGTATGTTGTTGTCCTTGTTTGTATGTTGTTATCCTAGTTTGTATGTTATGTTGTTGTCCTAGTTTGTATGTTCTTGTCCCAACTTGTATGTTGTTGTCCTAGCTTGTATGTTGTCATAGCGTGATCTTAGCCATACTAGCTTGCTTCCAGCTTTTCTATATTGTTTTTGCCTAAACTGGCGTATTTACGTATCCTCCTCCTCCTCCTAGGAGAATGGAGAGATAAGAAGGGTGGGATGTCAGACTGGCCTACGAACCTAATTCTTAACTCTTTGAAAATAAAGTTTGTTCGTTCGTTCCTTCTTCTTCTTCTTCCTCATCTTCTGTGTGCTCCTCTTTCTCCCCATCCTTTCATGAAAACAACAGCTGTATTGTGTGTACATTAAGAACAAAGATGCGATATCCGCACATCAGTATGTAGCAGTGCGTCTCTGTCTTATCTGATATCTATTGGACTTTGATGTGTCTATTTTTCGTACCGGCACTTCTAGATGCTTTTAGATTGTCACAGCTATGTGTCTACGTCTTCGTTGATTTGCCTAGTAAAAATGGTCTAGAGTAGTCCAGACCTCACTCAACTATCCCTGTGCCTGTCTCCTTTGACTTGCCAAGTAAGAATGGTATAGAGAAATCCAGGACCCGCTAAACTACCTCTGTGTCATAATGAGTGTCTCTAGTGGGTGTCTATTGCTTCTGGCTATGTTAATCCTGTTGCTGTTTAGCCTTTTGTTTGCGATGTTTCTAGAACGTTGTCTGCTCTGGTGGTGCTTTATTTAGATGTTGAGAGTGGATTTTTCCTTGGCGATAGGAACGCTATCAAGTTGTGTATGTGTTTCTTGGTTTGTTGTTCTCCGTGTCTTTCTGTCAAGGATGTTTTTATAGTTCCCATAAACCCAACAGCATCTACAAATTCACATTGAACAAGTTCTACTGATTTACATAAATATATACACACAGCATCACGGCTATAAATGCAGTATTTCAAAGCGACCTTTTGTGGACGTCTTCTTGTCCCTTTGTTGTCTTTCGTCTGCTGTAAAATTTCTCGATTTATTTTACTGTCAACTCCCAAGTTGCGTGTAATTTCGATGCTTCTACGTATGTTTTGCTGAAACAACGGTTGGGACAAGTAAACAAAGCTACACATGTTATTATTTGGCTGTTTTAATGGACTATTTATCACCATATGTATGTTCTCCAACGATTCTTCTTTCACTCCCGCTGGCTTTGCTTCAAAGTATCCCCGGTTTTGCATAAAAGAATTAGCACTCTAGAAAACACGCATCCTAGCGCATTCAGATCAACAGCTCCTCACAGCCCTTACCACGAAGGCCTAGCCATTCGTTTTGTCGTCAGCTCACCACGCCATTTTAAATCCATTCTTATGCTTTGCGCCTCCCGCCAGCTGCTTTCTAAAGAGGGTAATCTTACTTATTTCTATCAGGACTGGCACGCAGAAGCCGGTTTCCTATCTTATATAAGACAGAGTATCAACATTTCAATACCTCTCCACGGGTCCCAGCTTGTGTAAGGCCAAGATGAAGTAGGCAAACGCATTGTGTGGGGGATCTTCGGTTTTATAATCTCAGCGTTCTTATTTCATTTCTTAACATTCATCGTCTATGGCGACATCTTATTTTCTCTTTCTGGCCTTCCTGTTTTATAAAAGATTAATTCCTTTCTAAAGATAGGATTAGTGTATGTTACAGCAGAAAGGTGCTAACTTGTCAGGTTTAAGTCACACGAACGACTCTTGCACGCAAATGAGGCGCCCGGAGTCGATCTAGAATGCATAGTTTTGGAAATAGATGCAGATTCTATTTAGCACTTGTTTTCAAGGCCCGTGTTCTGTTGTGACATGTCTCTATTCAGTGGCGTGTTACAGGTTTATTCTTTTGTGGTATGTGTTGTTTTCTTGTTATTGTTCTTATGTAATAGCATGATGTCTCGTTCCATTGTCATGTCTGTATTCTGTACTGACGCATGCTTCTCTGTGCATATATCATACTGTCAGTCGTTTGTTCGTTCGTTCGTCCATCACATGTGAAGACCACACCTTCTTTTGTCATAAGGTCATGTTTGGTAGTCTGTTGGGAATGCCTTCGACGACTAACTATTGCCTGGAAGAGGCTATGGAAAATAGACAATTATTCGCAACTGTAAGAAGGAAGTGGCCGGTCTCCCTGGCCTAGGTGTTAACGTCTTTCTCCGTGATCCCGTATATTCTCGTGAGTAACGTAACCTGCGCGAGAATCGGTAGCGTTTCTCGCCGCGTTGGTAACTTAGGGGTATGTGAGCCAGTTGTTCAGAAACCAATGGCAAACTACTGAGCGCAATATTGCCTAGTACATCAACAGCAGCTGAAAAATGCTATGTTGCCTACAACTTTCTGTAAGGTGTATGCAAATAAACAAACAGGAAAGTGGTCGAAAGGGTAAAACAGTCTAGCTCCTAAACTTCTGGTGCGCTAATAATGAAGTAGCGGGATCAACCCCTACACCGTTCCGTTCGACTTAAACTTTGACTTCTCGTTCAGAAAGCAACGGCAAACTATTGAACATAATATTACCCAGAAAATAAGCCTGGGTTTGACCATCGTCCTGCAAAGTACATGGGCATGTTCTGTTGTAAGGAGAAAAGCAGTTGTCTGTACTCATACGATGACAAGAGAGGCATTGGAAATCATCGTGACGACTGGAAAGACCCACGTTAGAAGCGGCAGGGCCGGCATCCCGACAGAAACGATGCTGGATTGTCTCGTCTCGGGGTTAACAAGTTGTTGCATGTCCTTTACGTGACGTCGCAGTCAACCCCAACAGTTTTGTTGGCTGTTTGTGGTTTCTTGGTAAGTTTACGTTCAGTAGTTTGCCATTGCTGTGATGGTAATGTCTATCATCAATGGAATCGATGTTACCATTGTCCTAACAATCACAAATAGACTTTTCCCCAGATGTAACCCACCTGGGGTGACGTTCATATAACATTAAAAAACACCAACGGCTGCTGGCTGTCCAATCTAACATGGCAGGTGGGAGGGTAGTGGACATCATTCATGTCCAGTCTTGCTTGCTTGTGTTCGCTGGCTGTGAACTCCAGCTCGAGGTCCTGTATGTCGGATGAAGACATCCTGTTGTCCAACATTAGTGTGATGTCATACCGGACTGAGGTTTGCGTGAGTATCCGTTGTCCCATGTCTGGCTTATTGGTGTGCAGACTGGTGGTTCCTCGCCGTGCAGGCAGATACTCTCCGACTTCGGAAGAATCGGCGATCCTACTACGTTAGCCACGACCCCGAAAGGACCTGTTGCCCAGGACGCACGACTAGGACGTGTTAGTAAAGTGGTTCTCAACCGGTGGGGAATCCCCCCCCCCCCCCCAGGGGGAATTTTAGAGTTTCAATGGTGTGGGAGGGGGGGGGGGGAGAATAAAGATTATTTCAAGATCGCGTTAATACAAGAACCGATTACTTGATATTGTTTTTCCCTCCATAATGTACGGTTCTGTACTCCTCTCCCTTATGATATTCGTCGTATAACGTAAGTAGACCCATAAATCACGTTTTATGTAGATGTCTAAACTTGTTCTAGTATGTGTTAATAAAGTTAGCTTCCATTTTTACGTATACTATGTAGGGGCAGGTTTGGAGAGGGGAAATTTATAGGGAGGAAATACGAAAGGGGAGGAGTGACATTCTCAACATATGGTGAAGGGGGGCATGTGCCAAAAAAGGTTGAGAACCACTGTGTTAGTAGGTCTTGGGCAGTATAAAACTTGGCCCTGGTGCCTTGGAAACACCTCTGCGTCCATTGTCCAGTTTAACATGGCACCTGAGCGGGTAATGGACATGAGTCGTGTCCTTTGCAGGACGTTGCGACAACCGCAGGATGATTTCCTGGGTGATTTTTCGTTCGGTAGTTTGCCATAGCTTTCTGAATAAGGTCAACATTAAAGCCCAACTAAGCGGGATGTGGAATCAATCCACTACTCCGCCGTTAGCGCGAAGGAAGTTTAAGCGGGAGCGTCTGGAACCTCTCGGCCACGCTGGCCCCCGAGAGGGTTGTGAAGAAGTGTATACAAGAAGCATACACTATACAAGAAGCATACGTAACACGGGTTGAAGTGCCGTACATCTGTAAACAGTTGGAATGCGTGACGTCAATGGCAGTTTTACAAAATACATTTACAACAAATATATTGTTAATCGTTGTTGTGCATTTCGTGTTTTCCAGCTGAATACAACAAACAGCGGTCAGCGTGGCCGACAGGATGTGAGGGCTGTCTCTTACACTTCTGGTTTACTGGTGACGGGGTAGCGAGTTCATTCTCCATACTGGTTAGTTGGACTTAAATGTGGACTTCTCATTCAGAAAGCAATGGCAAACTACTGAACGTAAACCTGTCTAGAAAATCAACTTGTGGCCTTGAAAGGAACAGTTCCCTTCATATCATACATTTTCACAAATGGGGGGTCGGGAAGACTGAGCATGTTTGGTCCTGTGAGAAGTATGCTGGGCACATGGAAACTGGCAGACCAGAACTTACAAGGCATTCAACAACTGACAGATGGGAACTTGACAAAATGGCGAAACTGAAAGAAATGAAATGAGAAGAATGTAGTCAAGGTAACAGAAAATTTAGAAGAAAGAAGAAATGACAGGAACGATGTTTGAAGAATGGATTCCGCCGACTTCAGCCCGGCTAGTTGGCATTGATTGATTATGTTGAATTCAGAAGATTCACATTTTGTTCACACTCGGTTCTTTAGGCACCATGTAGAAACCAGGCCGCGACATATGATCTCCCGCCGAAAAAAAAAATGATAAGCAAGCAAAACAGCAAAAAGGGAAATCGGGCGTTGATAGGACAAGTTGTGTACAGCCTTCTCTAAGAAGGTGCATACTGGCCATCAATCACATTGCCAAGTCACAGGCGCGCCTGAGTTGACACTAATTGTGCCTGGGTACCCATCCATTGCTTGTGCCTTCATTCCCATCTCAAGTCCGTGATAAGGCCGAGGAAACTGGAGTCTGCCATAATATTATTCTGTGGCGAAATCGGCGAGACGCGGGTGTTGAGATTGACGGTGGAAAGAGGAGGGAAAGGTTGGGTAAGAAAGGCATGGGTATACATGCTTGAGAATGAGAGGTAAACACTTGTAATTGATATGTATAAGTGGCATGCGTTAGACTGCGTGCTGTGGGGTGGTTACGGTGCCCGCCTTCGACTCAGAGATGTCCAGGGTTGAATCATAGCAACGGACTGGACATATTGATAAAAACAAGGCTTTCCAGTGGTATCACACAGCACTTCAGGATATCATGGGTGGTGGCATCTATAGTCTGTTTACTATTGCCTGCCCCAATATAAAATTCCATATATCTCAGTAACCAACTGAGGGAAAATGATGAGATTTAGCATATAACCTTATCATTATGTCCACCCAACAAAACAATTTTTGTTCTGGAGATTGTACAGCAGATTTCAAAGTTTGTTTATATGCGGTATATAATTTACGGGACAGAGATGAAGTGCATGTTATTAAATGTATTACATCTTCACATGGAAATATTAGCGCTGAATAGTTAATATTCTTGTGGGACATGGGATTGGCCTTATGACAAGAGCCTCGTGTCGTCATCCGAACTGGCGGGGCTTACTGTAAAACAATTTTGTTAGCGAGAAATCCACTAGTTTTTCACCAAAACAAAAAAAGAAATGTAGCCGCTTTCCATGATTTAAGTTGCTTTTGGACCTATCAAAGACATATTCCTTGTGTTGGGGTAAATATAAGACGGCAGGAAACATTTTATAACGATGCAACAGACAGTTTTCAAAATAATTGATCGTGAATAGAGGCATTAATTTCTGGACAGACTATAATACATAGTCCTCTCTGATAGCGGCGAAAAAACAGGAGATCCTTGTGCTTGATGCGGAAGTTAAAAATCATACGACAGTTGCAAAAAGCGAAGAGTAGGCTTTACTGCAATTGCTCTGTCAAAGTTGGTAGTGTAAAAATCTACCTTCGAGTATAAAGATCGCGTTAGTTTAGAATAAATCTGTATACAGGAACCTTACATAGTTGAATGTTAACAATGAATGTTAACAAGTTTCTCCTATCTTAGACATGTAACAAGTTTCTCCTATCTTAGACATGTAACAAGTTTCTCCAATCTTGGATATGTAACATCTTGGACAGATGATGACAGAAGTGAAACAAAAATCAACACGAGAATAGGAATGGCGAAAACTGTTTTCAACAACATGAAATCTTTAAATATGGCAAAATCATAATAGAAAAAGATCAATTCTACAAGTATGGACAGATAATGTGAAAAACCTCTATGATGAGAGCAGAGAGGAACAGTATGATATTAGATTTAATAATGAAGGACCGCCAATTTTGAAGATGGAGATTCGAAATGTTCTTAAGCATATGAAAGCTGGCAAGGCCCCCGGTGCAGATAACATCACAACAGAAATGATTAAAGCTTTAGAAGAATTTGGAATAGCTCAAGTCACCAGACCGCTGAACACATTATATGATACCGGAGATATACCTTCTGAATTATGTAACTCTGTATTTATTGCAATCCCAAAGAAATCAGGAGCCTTGGAATGTGATCAACATAGAACAATTAGTATAATGAGTCACGTCACAAAGATTTTGCTACGAATTATCATGCAAAGAATGAGGAAGAAAATACAACCTGAAATAGGGGAAGAACAATGTGGGTTTGTAGAAGGAAAGGGTACAGTAAATGCTGTGTATATGCTGCGAACAGTTATTGAATGTGCTATAAAAGTAAACAAAGATGTACATCTTTACTTTATTGACTACACAAAGGCTTTTGATAGAGTTAGACATGTCAACATGGTGGATATGCTTGCAGATCTACAAATTGATGGGAAAGACATTAGATTTATATTTAAAAAAAAAACAACAACATATATTAGAAACAACAAGCTACCATAAGGATTGATAATGAAGTGGGACAATATCAGCCTGTTAAGAGAGGTGTTAAACAGGGATGTGTAATGTCTCCAGATCTTTTTTCCCTAAACAGTGAAAATATTTTCAGAAATGTAGAAGATATAAATGGAATCAGCATTGGAAGACGAATCATCAATAACATTAGATATGCAGATGATACAGTATTGATTGCAGACAGTGCGCAGGATCTGCAACAATTAGTAGATGTGGTTGTTGTACACAGTGAGCAACTGGGGTTAGAATTAAATTGTAAAAAGACACAGGTTATGGTAATCACTAGGAAGAACGAAATACCACAATGTAATATACAAGTAAATGGGATTATTCTTCAACAAGTGAATCGGTACAATTATCTCGGAACAGTCATAACATCTGATGGGAGATGCCTTGAAGAGATTAGAACAAGAATCGCCATGGCGAAAGTAGCCTTTAGCAAGATGAAAAACATTGTGACCAATAAAAAGATGTCAAATAAAACGAGAAAGTGTTGAGGGGATACATAGAGCCTGTCTTTTGTATGGATGTGAAACTTGAACAATGAGCAGTCAAGCTGAAAAACATCTGATGGCTGCAGAAATGTGGTTTCTGAGGAAAATGCAAAGAATACCATGGGCAGACAGAAAAACGAATGACCAAGTACTACAGGAGACAAATGACAGTCGTAAATTGATTAGAGAAATTAGACGTAGACAGTTAAAATTTTTTGGACATGTTATGAGAAGAAATGTATTGGAGAACTTAGTGACAACTGGAAAGATCGATGGGAACAGACCAAGAGGAAGACCGAGATGAAAATACCTGGATGGCTTGGCCACATGGCATGAACGAGACAGGAACACTGAGCTGATCCACGACTCTGGTGATCGAGTAAAATGGCGAGTCAAGACCGACAACGCTTTCCGGCATGGCACATAATTGATTGATTGAAATCATTATTAACATCTAGAGACATTAACAACGCATTAGGAAAGGAAATTGTCAAATGTATATTCAACTACTATATGGCACGGAAACCTGGAGAATGAACAAGCAAGTAGAAAGTCAAATACAGGCCCTGGACATGTGGATATACGGAAGACTATATCGAATTTCAACTACTGAACTTAAACTTGTCCAGGAATCAAGAACAGCCAAAAGATTCTGGTAGTAACATTAAGAGGAAGGGAGATGTACCGCATTGGGCTTGTCTCCGTGGATTTGCTAGTGCAAACTCTGCTGCCCCACAAGCTGCTGCACCTGCACCAGTGCGAACAAGTATACTGCATTTGGATCGGGCTTGCGACCATGTGTTGATGCCAAACAAGTTAAGAACCGTCGTAATGATATCATTGTAGCGTTTTTCCCCTGCCATCTTGAGGTCTTTTCCTATGCTGTTGTTTGCCGTCAAATATTCTTATTGGCAGCCGATGCTCTTGTATCCATAGTGATAATGGCAGAACATGCTATTGGGTTTCCCTTACTCAGTATACCGGTTTATTACACGGGAATCCACAGATTCCCACCTCGTCGTCTCCCCAGTCTGTTTAAACATGCACACAAGATCTCGCGTGTCAAGGGCATGTTAGATAGACACATGAGCGAGGGGTGTCAAGTTCTAGTTTGTTTTTTTTTCTTTCACGAGGGCTGACATATTTACGGTCCGTAAGTTGGAGCTATTGAACGTTTAGCCTTGAACGTCACTTTGCCTCCGTGCCGTGGACAGCCAAGCCCACCCTGTTCGTTGCCATTATCATTCCCTTATGATTCATACTGGCAGTGGACTGGCTTCTGCGAAATCAGATGCGAGGTAAACTAAACACGTTGGGCGAGAGTCACAACAATCAGGTTCAAAACGCAAAGGGAAAGACACAGATAATGAGGATAAACCAAGCACAGATAACCGGATCGCTTTTGGCGAAACCTGACTTCAAAAGGCGGATGCCTCACTTCATGAGATGAAATCGCACACTTACTTAGATGGCAATGTAGAGAAAGGTGTCGGGAACAGATGCAGTTATGGCGATAACCAGACGTGAGGAGTTTTTATAGCAATGGGACATTTGCGGACGTGACAGGAAATTAACTTAGCACTACACGCAGAGTGTTACATTTCGAAGGTTAAATCAGAACTGCTGTATACACCAGAAACAAGGAGAACGACTAAACCAATTATTAATAAGCTGTATAATCATTCAGTATAACCCGTCGGTCCATCCATCTCTCGCTGCCCCTCCTCTCTCTCTCTCTCTCTCTCTCTCTCTCTCTCTCTCTCTCTCTCTCTCTCTCTCTCTCTCTGTGCCTGCCCCCATGTCTGTCTGCCTGTTTTGCACGACTGTCTGCCTGTTAGTCCGTCTCCGTCTTTATATTTGCCTATCGTCTTTAAACTTTCGGTGCGCTAATGGCGAGGTAGGGCGTTCAATCCGTACACCGGCGTTAAGTGGACTTGCGCGGAACTTCTGGTTCAGAAAGCAGTGGCTTCGTCCTGAACGTAAAATTGTCTAGAACAGTAGGTCCCAAGCTTTTCAAGCAGAGGGCCATATCTACTATTTTCGGTAGTTAAGCGGGCCACAACGTTATACAATTATAAAAGTCGTGCTTTTAACTTAAATTTTAAATCAGTTTCGAAAATCGCTGTTAGTGTAATTAATTTACAATTGTAACTGTTCTTCATACCAGTTATTTAAGTTCAAATGCCATTTTATCAATGTCTGTGTACAAATCTGTCGTGCTCAAAGTCATAAGCGCAGCAAGGTTACTGTCGGTGAGTCTGGAACGTTGCTTGTTTTTTATAACGGTCATTGCGGAAAATGACTGCTGGAGGCCTCGCGTGCCACTTTCTGATAGCAGGCGGGCCACAAGCGGCCCGCGGGCCGTGGTTAGGGAACCTCTGGTCTAGAACATCAACCCCGAGATTGGTAGCAACATCCTATGTGTGTTTGCCGATGAAGGCTAATTGCCGCTACGGTCTTTGTTTTCCGTACCTGCTGTTTTTAAAACTTCATCACTCAGAGTTATTTTTTTCCCACATATCCTATTACAGGACATCGGTGTCAACACCATCATTTAACCGCTGTTGTTGATTTCTTGGCAAGATTACGCTCAGTAGTTTGCCATTGATTTCTGGGCGGCAGTCTCTGGGCGGCCGGTCTCTCTGGCCGAGAGGTTACAACACTTTCTCCGTAATCCCGTTTATCACGCAGAGTCTCGTAGCGGGCGAGAGCTGGAAGCGGTTCGACCCCCGCTGGTGACTTGCGGGATAACTGAGCCGGCCGCTCAGAAAGCAATGGCAAACTACTGAGCGTAATCTTGCCAAGAAATCAACAACATACAGCTGAAAGATGCTGCTGTTGACAGCGATGTCCTGTAAAGGATATGCGAATTTTAAAAAAAAAGTCTCTGGGCGGCAGGCTCACAAGTAAGTAACGGGCCGAGGAGCACCGCTACCGATTCTTGCGCAGCTGCGTTTACTCACGTGGATAAACGGGATTACGGAGAAAGTCGCTAACACCTAGGCCAGGGAGACCAGCATGGAAGGGATGGCGAAAAGCGAAGTTACGCGCTGTTGTTATAGAAGTAAACACAGTTATCTGACCTTGTCGCCATTACAACACAAAGAATGTTATCGCTGAAGGAAACATGAGAGCCTTTCCCGACGTCTCGCCTTCTCCACGAGATCGGGTAAGGCTCATGACTTTGAGAGGATATGAAATCACTAAAAAATACAAAGAGCTATATAGTTCCTCATGATTTCTTCCGGAATAAGTTAACAATACAAATGTGATGTAAAAACTGCAAGAGCACTTAATCTATTCGATAAAACTGAGATCATGATACTGTTGCTGTGCCTCGCGTTAGGGGTTTGGCAGAATTCTCAATAACGGTTGTTGGAGACTTGAGGTACTCGAACACGACCCATCTTTTATTGTGGGCTATTAAGCTTGCGACAAAGATCTGGTGTACCGACATTCAGAAAATGACGTCTGTATGATCGTTCTTATCTTGTGGGAATGTTTGTTCGAGGCGCTGTTAGACTGAACTTGGATACAAAAGAACTAGGAGTCGCCTAGACAGAGGGAAAGCTTGCACCGTTGATGGATCGTACTGTCAGCATGGCTGTCATATTGATATATAATCGTAATTAAACTCTTATACGCACACTTGTGTAACTTTATTGCCGAGAATCTAGACCCAAGCCTGGGAGATAAGCGCGTTGGCTGATTATACCTTCAGCACTTCAGGGGTAGGAGTGGAGAGGTTTTTGACACATTTTTTCCTGAGGACATGGGGGGTCTTTAGTGTGTCCATTGGCAGTGCTTTTGTGTGCACACCTCCAGTGTTGGCGGTGGGCTGGCTGTAAAATTAATAAGTGCGGCGAAACGGAGTAGGTTGCGGGATTTAATGTGTGTTATTTTCTGTGGTGACTTCAACGCTAAAGGCAGATCATGGGGAAACACTTCCTCCAATACACAAGGGGAGGAGCTCGAGACTGCACTGGAAACCATCGACCTGGTTTGTATCAACAGTGGCTGTGTCACCAGGACAGCAAGCCGTCCTGGCGATGAGGACAGTGCTATTGATCTGGCGCTAGTTTCACCTTCACTCACTACAGTGTGTAGATGGGGTGTCCTAGGACACCATGGCAGCGACCACCACCCATGCAGCATATTGGTGGAGAAAGGCAGAACCAGGCAGCACAAGCTAAAGGTAAAGACGTTCCAGTATGACAGTACAGGGCAAGATGTGGTGAGTAAAATAAGACGTGACAAGCGCAGAACGTTTCAGGGCAGGAAGAAAAGGAAAAAAAGCTGGGAGCAGCCACCGTGGTGGAGTTTCGAGGTGGAGAAGGCTTGGGTGGATAAGCGTAGTGCTGTAAGGAGATGGCAAAATGCCAAGAAGAACAGAGCTGGTCATCCTAGTTCCTGCTTGCACTTAGAAAGAGAGATGCACACAAAAGTAAGCTATTTCAAAAAACTGGTCACGGTGGTTAAAAGCGAAAAATGGGCAGAGGTGTGTCAAAGAGTAAGCACAGACAAGTCACTGAAATTGTTCTGGCGACTACATAAAAGCATGAGTGGTGTAGTCAAGAATAAGAGCATTTCTGACTTCCAAGGTGCTGACCTCATCTGGCAGAGGACTGACGAGGACAAGGGCAAAGCCCTCTTTGAACGCTACCTTGAGCAGAGCAACCAGACAGACATGGGAGGCCGGAATCTGGCCAAGGAGGTCACCTCAGACAGATGCAAGGCCCAGGACACTTCGGATGAAGACACAGTGACAGTGAAAGAAATCAAGGCTGTGCTTCGACGATCAAAAAACAGTGCTCCAGGTCCTGATGGCATAAGATACGACGACATAAATAGGTGTACCGACAATGAGCTAGAGAAACTAGCAGACATGTACAACAACAGTATAGGGAGTGCTAGCATCAAGGAGGAATGGTTACACAGCTATCTGATTCCCTTGCCGAAGCCTGACAAAGACCACAAGAAAATTCAGGGATATCGAATTATAACCATGCAGAATACAATAGGCAAGCTGCTGGAGAAGGTAATTGCCAGGAAAATATCAAGCCAACTAGAGAGGCAAGGTGTTTTCCCACCTACCCTGGGTGGGTACCGTCCAAAAAGAGAAACCTGGACCAATGCAGCAGTCTTTGCCCACGATGTCTATGAAGGTTTCCACTCAGGCACTGAAACCGTTGCTGCAGCGATTGATCTTGAGGACGCATACAACAGAGTACCACTGGATTTTTTAATGTTTCAGCTTCTTGAACTAAACGTAAGTCCATTCCTCCTTAGTTGGATCGCTGCAGCTCTCTTCCAACGGAAAGTAGTTTTTAGATGTGGCAGTTGGACTTCGGAACCAACAACAATATATCCTGGCCTACCACAGGGATCACCATTATCTCCGGTACTGTTCAACGCCTACACAGTGAGAATCACCAGTGAGCAGATCACTGGACCTGGCAGGACATTGTCATATGCCGATGATGTTTTAGTGTATCGTCAGGGTAAGGATAGAGAGGAGGTTGCTGTGGAACTACAAACCGAACTCAATCGCATAAGTACTTGGTGTGATGAAGCTGGGGCAATGGTCAACCCAACTAAGGCAACAGTGACCTGGTTCTCGTTGAATAATCATATTGTCAACAATCCAACACCAACTGTAATGCTGTGTTCAGAGACGGTGGAAAGAACGCAGGCAATGAATTACCTGGGGATACGGTTTGATCGAAGCCTTGCTTATAATGTGCACATAGACCAGGTGATAACAAAGGCCAAGCGGGGTTTGGCAGCGATGCGGGTGATGGCGGCAGTAAACTGTGAGCAGCGCCATCTATGTCTTCTGTACGAGGGGCTGGTCATGTCTGTTTTGGAGTATGCAATGGCAATCCTGACTGTCAGCCATAAGCAGATAGAAAGGATGGAAAGGATACAGAATGAAGCTATGCGCATTATTCTTGGATGTACAAGAGATACAGCATGCAGGGCGATGCGCTACCTTCTTGATTTTCCAACCATTGAAGAGAGAATGCAAGTTTGCAGGGCACGTGCCTACCTCAGAATTAACGCAAACACACAGCATCCACTGCATAGTGAAATTAGGAAGGTGAAGGGCAGCAGGTTAAAAAGAGGACGGTCGTGGATGGGTCAAGCCGAGGACATTCTTCAACAGGTGTGTTCACTTGAGGACTTAGAACCTGGCGAGGAGTGGGTGCAAGTGCCAACAGACTTCTGCACATCCTTTTCAGTTTGCATCCAACTAGATAGAAAATGCAGACAAGAAAATCCGGCTGCTGTTGAGGCTGAAGTACAAGCGTTGATTTTCGAGAATTCGCTAGACAGTGACGCGGTCATCTACACAGATGGGTCGGTCGTCCGACATGTGAGAAGCTCATGGGCCTTTACAGCTCGGGCCGGAGGGAGAATTGTGAAGGAGGACTCTGGTGCTTTCACTGAAACCACAAGTAGCCTGACCATGGAAGTCATGGCAGTAAGTAAAGCAATAACATGGCTCGAGACACAGACATTCACTAGGGCTTGTTTCCTTAGCGACTCAATGAACATGATCAAGAGGATAGAGGAGGGGTCGATTCGAAGAGAATGGTTGCTGCCTCTGAAGCGGTCTCGGCTGGCAAAGATTAGTTTCATCTTCGTGCCAGGGCATGCGGGAGTACAAGGAAATGAGCGGGCTGACAAGCTCGCAGGTGAGGCTACTGTTGAGGGCGGACGCGCCATGGACCAGGCTGACATTCTGAATGCTCTACGAGAAGTGAGACTTTTGCAAGAACCAAGTGATGACTGTGAATCTACAACAATGGCCAGACTGCGAGAGCAGCAAATTAAAAGAGGGGTGGCCAAACAAGAACACTACGCAGGAAGCCAAAGAAGATTGATAAACCAACACAGAACTGGCGTCGTTAGCCGCTACACGCTGCGGGATTTGCTGAGGAGGGGATCCGAGCACTTATGGACTGAATGGTCCGATGTGCAACGAGGATGATCTGTCGACTAACTAACTAACTATGTGTGTTTACACACACCTGTGTGGTTCCCCCTTTCACAGGCATCTGTCTGCCTGCCTGCCTACCTACGCACTTACCTACCCAACTACCTACTTACCTGTCTTTATGTCGGTTTACTTGTTGGCATGTCTATCGGTAGGTTGGTGTGCCATTCTGTATGCCTACCGACCTGTCTGTTTGTCTGTCTACCTGTATGTCTAGTGAGCCTTCTGTCTGTCTGTATCTGCTTGCCCGCACGTTCGTCCGTCCGTTTGTCTCTAAGTCCGTCTATTCATCATTCTGTCTGTATCGTAGTGTCTGTCTAATCGAGGTGTCTCTCATAAGATGATTAAATTTCTTTCCTCCACTGCCTTCATATTTCTCCGTATTACAATTTTTACTACTACTACTACTACTACTACTACTACTACTACTACTACTACTACTACTACTACTACTACTACTACTACTACTACTACTCCTCCTACTACTACTACTACTACTACTACTACTACTACTACTACTACTACTCTCTCATCATATTGTTGAATTTCTCAACCCAAACTTTGAACCAACTTCCCACTGTGCCAGACCTGGCAATTCTTGACCACGTAAATTAATCCTTCCGACCACATCCCCCAGATTGACCCCTGCTTGAACTGTGGATGCCCGCGAAGGTCTCTGACAGGCAATTGGCAGACAGCTAATTTGATTGCACGTTGAGAATTCCTTGTCCATCTGAACTTCTTGTTTGACCCCATATGATCGTGTAAGAAAAGCAAGTAAGGGACCCTTTTACCCGACTTAAGGCGCATTGAGCAAATGGTAATAAATAATAATAAATTGTTGCCTATCCTATACGGGACGTTGCAGTCAACACCAGCATTTTTCAGCTGCTGTTGATGTACTAGGCAAGTGTTACGTTCAGTTGTTTGCCATTGCTTTCTGAACGACCGGCTCCCATACCAGCACGTTATAACACAGCGCGACACGGTCTGCTGCACAAATCGGTCTCAGCTGAGCTTCGAACGCCTGGTACCCGGCTCACGAACCGCGTTCGCAAGCCTATAGCCATGTGGTAATCGACCTATAATTTCCCGTAAAGACTAACCTGGTCAGCAAATGTCCTAAGAAGTCGGATATATCGGCCGAAAGGCGCAATTATGCTTTAACAGGCATAATGAAACTACGCCCCCAAAAATAAGTGTCGGACTGTTAAAGAAGAAAACATGGAGGGGGTGGTGGGGGAGGGGGAAGAAACAAAAGCTGCTACACGCTGTGGGAGATACTGAGATGGGATCGAGGCACTTGGGGACTCAGTTCGATGTGCAGTGATGAAGATCTGTTGACTAACTAGCTAACTATCTAACTAACTTACTAATTACCTAGCTAACTATCTACCTAACTAACTAACTTACTAATTACCTAGCTAAATGTCTATCTAACTTACTTATTAATTACTTAGCTTGCGAACTGACTGACTGGTTGTTGCTAACATTTTATATAATCCCCGCTTCTCACTCTCCTCCACCATCTTGTTCACAATAGTTTGCAGACTACTTTCAAACTGGGCTATTACACAAAATGTGGGCTGGCAACAAGATTACATGTTGTATCAACACAGTATACCAATTCTAAATAACCGCGTCCTTTTTTCCATGACCGGTACTGGCAAATACAACTATTCCCTATCTCCCACTGGGTCGTCCGTGTCACTAGAACAAATATTGTGCCATTCTCAACTCCAGACACCATTCTGTGAGTTTAATTAATTTCCTCCCTGTCTGCCTAGGCCGCTTCTCAAACTTGTATTCACAACTGGCAATAGTTCCCCCGCTTGTATGTCCAATTTACATAGTCTGTGTTTGTCTTATATGTGTATTTCAGATTGACTAGTTCAAAGTTTTCGCCATTTCAACTGTTGCTAGAAAAGAGGCTAGTTGTGTCTGTTAGAATTGCGGTCTGATAACAGTTTGATCGATACTACAAGGGTAAGTTAATAAGTAAGTCACAAATGGCTGTAGAAAAATAACTAAAGTTGATAGATAATAACTTGAAACCAGTTTGTTTGTTTTTTTTACATACATTGTCTCTTTATTTCTCAACATAATTTCCACAAACATTGCGGCACTTATCCCATCGTTTTATCAGTCCTCTCAAACCGGCCGCATAGAACTGCATGCTTTGTTTTGATTGACCTACCATCCCACAGAACTGTGTGACTTACTTATTGACTCACCCTCGTAACGTTTTCTACCCTGCTATGCACCGCTTTACGGGACAAACATTTGTCAGCATAAACATGAACCTCACCTTGGCGGAAGACATTTCGTGAATGACGCCGAAGTTGAATGTGAAATGAAAACGTGATTTAGAAAACAGAGCACGCAGTTCTATGCAGCCGGTTTAGGAGGACTGATAAAACGATGGGATAAGTGCATCAATGTTGGTGGAAATTATGTAGAGAAATAAAGAGACAATGTATGTATAAAAATAAGCTGGTTTCAAGTTGTTATCATATTTAGTTATTTTTCTACACCATTTGTGACTTACTTATTGACTTACCTTTGTGCACACATCCAGAATAAATTGTTTGCAGTGTCCTGAATAGGACCAACCTACACCGACCTATAGGCGGAAGGAACGACAGGACGTTCTTTGGCTATATCATGAGCCGACTCCGTGGCGAAGGTGTTACCGACACAGTTTGTAATCCCGCAAACCCACGTTCGACACACAACTGCGGGCGATTTGACAGCAGCCTGCCTTGCATTTGGGTTTTTTAAAATATAAAATAGTACGGGTGCCGGTCGTTCAGAAAGCAATGGCAAACTATGAACGTAAACTTGCCAAGAGATTACGAACAGCATAACAATGCTGGTGTTGACCGCGACGTCATGTAAAAGGATATGCAACTAACTAAATCATGAACAGGGAGCCGCAGTTGGCTCAGGGGTCAGCACGTTTGTCTACTGGCTCGGCGGGCATGTGTTCCAGTCCTATTTGAGGAAAGAATTAAAAAAAGAAAAATGAACCTGGTCGACCCAGACAAGAAGAAGAAGAAGAAGAAGAAGAAGAAGAAGAAGAAGAAGAAGAAGAAATGAAGTAGAAGATATAGAAGAAGACAGATAAGCAAGCTTGAAATGAACTAGATATTCCTGTCAATGCTCGCTACTACTCACATGACTGCACTGTGTCTTGATAGAAAACGATGACAAAAACTGATCACCTCACCTAGGCAGTAATAGCCAGTAAACGTGGCGTTCCTGGTAGTTCATACACCGTGTTATATATCGTTGAATAACTTTGATTTTTTCGTGAGTCTAATTTTCTGTTAACTAGGACATTGCGGTCAGGATAGCAAGTCCCTCTGTAAACCAGGACATTGCAGGCCAGGAGAGCATGTCTTTCTGTGCACACATTAATTGCTTTACTGGAACAGTTAATCCACTATCTATTCTATGTTGTCTTTCTTCACGCTCCATTGTATTGACTCTGTTACGAACTGAAGCTATCGAAAACTTGTAATTGTGTAATTCCGTCCCAGAAGACAAGCCAAGATCATTACCATCAAGGAGTGCAACGTTAATTCCTTACCGTCACAGGGAATTGCAGTCCAGCGGCGTGCTTTAGTCACAGACAGTATAACATAACGCAAAGTAATGCAGCTTTACAGAACATAATTACGAAACTTACAGGACGATGCGTCGACTTAGCCTTCATCAGCAAACAACTACACAGAGGGTCTTCTCCGTGACGATATGTTGTGTTTTGTTATTGTAGTTGTTTGCTGATGAAGGCTAGTCGCCGCAACGTCCTGTATGTTTCGTAATTATGTTCTGTAAAGCTGCATTACTTTGTGTTATTTTATATTGCTTGCATTTCCACAGTTTTACCGAAGTTCCACCAAATTATATTCATAGTTTAATCATAGCCAGGTGTCATCACAAATGAGACCAGAGTCCACAATCTCGTTCATACCCAGACTAGTGTCCGTATTGGGTATGTCCAGCTGAGAGATCCAGGGAAGTGCTGGTCAATGTGGATCTTGACCCAGGCGCTTCGGCATCTCTACATCCCTAATCCCAGCAACATCAACTGAGGATTGTAATTGTGGGTTTGCTGTGAATCACCATTACCACTGTCATCATCATGATCGCCAGCAATTACTGTCCGACTGTCGTGGACGATCATGCTGTAGGTCACATACTGCGTAGAACATCCCGTAGACACTGTTAACTGCAAACTCCATCCAGCCATGAACTAGTCTTTTTTTTTTTTTTTAGCATATCCTTTACAAGACTTAGCTGTCAACACCAGCATCTTTCAGCTGTATGTTGATCTCTTGGCAAGATTACGCTCAGTAGTTTGCCATTGCTTTCTGAGCGGCCGGCTCAGTATCCCGCAAGTCACGAGCGGGGGTCGAACCGCCTCAGCTCTCGCTCCGCTACGAGACTGTGCGTGATAAACGGGATTACAGAGAGAAAGTGTTGTAACCCCACAGCCAGAGAGACCGGCATGAACTAGTCTAATGATAGTAAAAGATATGACGATGGGCGCGAGTTATTTGAGTACATATGAAGGGAACGCGACAGATGAAGATGAAGAAGTTTCACAAGGGTATCGGGTTTTACCTTAGTCAATGTGAGCCATTTTTTGGGTTGTGCATATCTCTTACAGTTGCAGTCAACATCAGCATTTTTCAGCTGCTGTTGATGTACTAGGCACGATTACGCTCAGTAGTTTGCCATTGCTTTCTGAGCGACCGGCTCACATACCCGATAAGTTACCAACGCGGCGAGAACCGCTACCGATTCTCGCGCAGGTTGCGTTACTCACGAGAATATACGGGATTACCATAACACAGTGTATACGATCTTGGAAGTGGGTAGGTGTGGACATAAGAAAGATAAAGAGTAAGAAAGAAGAAAAGAAAGACAGCACGGGTGGAGCGAAGGAAGAAATAAAGGAGTGAATGAGTACACTAAAAAACAGACTGCCTTCATCACAATGTGGTCTTTAAAAACAGTGGCTATTTTGTCTCTCCTTGTCTCCGTGTCTATCCGTGTTTATTCCAATTGCTTTATCTGATTAAGTTCGCAGAATTTACCACAAATTGTTTATCCAGGCGATGTCTTTGTATGTGCGTCGGGTTCTCCTGATCCTGTTTATATGTGCACTTGTCTGTAGTTTGAGTTTCAGTCTGTTTACCTCTAGCTCTAATTCCAGCTCATCCTTGCCATCCTGCCAGCAGCTTCACACCATCAACAAGTAAATCGTGCGGAATGTATCGTTGACGACTGAGTGCCGCTGTAATGCAATAGCTAGCATCTTGTCCGCTAGGTCCGGTGGTATATGTTCGAAACCTCTTTAGGGCGGGTTATTTTATAATTGACAAGACCCTGTGGGCCCAACCTAAAGTGGGCACTAGGAAATCTGGCAATCTTCGGAATAACGGTCCCAAATTATTTATTGTAAAAAGTATCCCATATAGGGCCTCTCAATGTGATTATGCTCGTACCGGGGCGATATGCTGATTCAGGGACGATACGTACGGTTATTTATTAGGGGTGTGGTTAGGGTTAGCAACTAACCCTTATCCTAACCCTATATCGATTTTATCAGGTCTATATTTTAGTTAGTAGTGTTTAATATTTTTATTATATCACCCAGGGATACTTTTTACAGTAAATCATTTGGGACCGTTATTCGGAAGAGTGCCGTAAATCTTTTGGGCAGTTAAAAGCTGCCGGTGTGATATTCACTACAGCGTTCATCGAGTCCTCATTGGTCTAAAATTATGGACCTACCACCATAAACCTAATCGCCTTGGGGCCTAAAACTGGTCTTTTATTGTAGTATGTTTTGCAGCGTTCATTGGGAACTTCACACACTATGGTTGGAGAATGGTGATGATGATATCCTGTCGCAAATGTGGTCCCGAAAACCTAGAGGTAGGGCGTCCACCTCAAAACGGAGATGGGACCGGGTTCGAACCCAGTTGTGAACAATATTGCAACCATGTCATCATCATCTGCCAGCCCCGCATGGAGGGTCGGACTGTAATGAGTCTTCAAAACCCTGTGTCTTCATGGTACTTTCGTACAACCGTCTTTCAGTTCGTCTCTTGGCCTAAACCACATTTGTCTTCCCGCGACATGTTTCACTTTCTTGTGGAGGTCAGCACGGCCGAATGGATAAGAACACGTGTTCTTAAACAACTGGTGTGCTGATGCCGAGGTGAGGGGTTCAACCGGACAGTTGGACTAACATGTTGACCTATCGTCCTTGACTTGGAGACGTAAATTACAAGTACCTCAGAATTCGGAGTGGGTTCATCTGATGGCGAGGGAAAATGTTAATAGGGAAAGTTAATCCACACGCAAAATTCAATCCAGCACTACTAGGAGTAATATGTATGGACTACACTTGAGTTCAAAGCGAGCGAGCGGAAAACAAATGTCCTTGAGACACTTCCCCAACAGTAAAATCAACAACTGTTCAGTTAGAAAACCGATGCTAGAATATTCAATATCTAACAAGGGCGATTTACGTAACAATGTCTGCTGTATTACTCCCATTCTCAACTCCCGATTACTTTCAATTGTTAACAGCTCATTGAATGGAGACACGATCCCACTCTTTCAACCGCTGCTCCACAGTTCTCAGGAGAAGCACCTCTCCTCCCTGCTCGCGGAAAGCTGGTTGTACAGTTGGTACTTTCTCCATGGATCATCGCCATGTTCTGCCTCTAGTACAAGGATCTAATAGGGCCACTCCAGGACCCCAAGCCCGAGCATCACAAAAGCAAACCGCGTCTCAACAATGGCGGTCATAACTTCCAAATTAGAGTTTGTCGGAGCGGTGCCCGCGTGAATACAAGCCAAAGCTCAGGGCTTTGTTGTGGGAAAGAAAGGGCTCCATGAATGGGCTTCCACATTCCAGGGCTTGGTGAAATTAGAGCACGTAGGAGCAGACTTAACCGTGAACTTATGGGATGTCAGGGGTACGAGTGAAACCAGGGATTTGGAGGGGTGGAGGTGATTAGATGATGAGGCACTGTCTGTCTGTCTGTCTGTCTGTCTGTCTGTCTGTCTGTCTGTCTGTCTGTCTGTCTGTCTGTCTGTCTGTCTGTCTGTCTGTCTGTCTGTCCGTCCGTCCGTCCGTCCGTCCGTCCGTCCGTCCGTCCGTCCGTCCGTCCGTCCGCCCGCCTGCCTGCCTGCCTGCCTGCCTGTCTCTGCTTCCACATTATCTGCAGCTGATTTCTAATCCTCAGTTCTGTATGTCGTAGAATTGTGAAACACGTTGACTGCCCCGAAGCACCAACGCCGGTGGTGGGTTATAGTCAGATCATGTCAGTGTTGTGACGTTACCTTTGACCTGTCCCTAATAGGGTGGTCAGTGTTGTAGAGCTGTTGTGTCGTGTCTACGTTGCTCTTGTACAGACAGACAGGAGGCCGCCTGGAGGTAGGTAGAGAGAGAGAGAGAACCAGAGAGAGGTGGAGCAAGAGAGAGGGAAAGAGAGAACGAGAGAAAGCGAGAACGAGCTTTATTTTCAAAGGGTAACAAGAGAGAGAGAGAGAGAGCGCGCGCGAGAGAGAGACAGAGAGACAGAGAGAGAGCGAGAGAGAGGCAGAGAGACAGAGAGAGCGCGCGAGAGAGAGACAGAGAGAGAGAGAGCGCGAAGAGAGAGACAGAGCTCGCGCGAGAGAGACAGAGAGAGAGAGAGAGAGAGAATTTAGTTTCCATTCAGACATCTTCTGAAGCGAGACGACCTTGGCTACAGCTTTCTCTCCCTCTCACGCCAGACAAATAGGGTGACAAAAAGGTCGAAAGAAGACACGGAAGAATAGACAATCTGCCGGGACAAAATGGGAAAGACGTGTTCACTTTTGCTGTTGATGTCAGACAAAACCATTCTGACAGCCCTGTCTAGTCCAGTTTGTGTGGAGTGTCTAGGTACTGAGTGTGCTCATAATCATGACATACGCCATTGAAGTTGCCTATTACGGGATGTTCTCCTTGGCGGCTCTAAATTGTTTTGAAGCACCTCTTGTCTGCAGTCGAGGGTTATCGGTTGTCCTTGGTGTGTATGTGTGGAATAATTCGGCTGCCGTCCTGTCGTTTCCTTGTGATCGAGGTAGCTAATCGTTCACATGGGGGAATATGCTGTTTGTTTAAGCTTTTTTCTGTATTGTCGATGGTTTATTACCAAGGGAAATTGAAATTGAGGCTCGTAAAATGCTAATTTGAAGCGAGTGAAATGTAATGTGCGTTTAACACTACTGTTATGTGTGAAAATGTGAGGAAATGTCATGTGTATTCAACGCTGCTGCTGTTTGTGGACATATCATGTGTACTCAACACTACTGTTATCAGTGAAAATGTGAGTCTTGAGTATGACATCGTGCTTTTGAAATGTGGACCTTCGGGAGACTATGGCGAGTGTCATGGGAGGGCAAAACCATGTTGTAACTGTAGTCCGATGCATTGACTTTGGGGTCATAAGAGCTCTGTGTATCAAAGTCAGGTTGGTGTGGAGACTTTCTCCCGACCCGTACACAGTCTCCATCTATCGGAGTCAGGTTGGTGTGGAGACTTTCTCCCGACCCGGTACAAAGTACCATTTCCACGAGGACTGTGCTGAGGACCTGTCCTTCTCCTGAAGCCCGAAAGCCAGCGGGGTGGAAAGGCTGGTATTGGCCACGGGGTGGCATGTAACTAGACCACGATTCAGCACTACACATGTATACTGCTTGATTATTAGGCTTAGTTTTGACAAAATTGTCTGCGCGTTAAGGGAGCAAAGAAGAGAACTAATCTGAGCAAAGAAGAGAACTAATCTCCCCACCTCATTATGCTGTGGCCTAGATTATATGAATACCTAAAACTTCACACTGCAACATCATTCTCTGCCATTTTATTGTTTTGCGGAAAAAGACTGAGCCATGAGGGATAAAACACGGTGCAATGAAGGCATCCTCTCGCCTTTAGCACCATGTTCACGTGTTTGTTTTTGTGTACATTTGTATTTGTTTATATTTAAATATTGAGTACAACCCACTACTGGCAACGCTGATCGTATTCTGGTATGAACCTAAGACCCACTACTGTCAACGCTGATCGTATTCAGGTATGAAGCTAAGACCTATCCACGTCAATATTTAAGTGTATATATAGTGCTTCCATATTGACGTGGATGGGCCTTAGGTTCATACCAGAATACGATCAGCGTTGCCAGTAATGGGTTGTGCTCAATATTTAAATCTCAAATCCCGAAACAACCAAATAAATCAATTTGTTTATATTTGCCGATGAAGTGTATTTATCCGCAACATTCATTCACTCTGATGTGATTATTTAGTTCCACAGCTCATTAAATTTTTGCTATTCCTATTCTGGACAAAAAAACGAACAGTGAGATCTGTCAACTCTTTCTATGCACGCCAAAAAACGAGTTTTACCAGCGAATGTTGGACAATCCACCCATGGATATTGGGACCAATTACTTGCGCTGTCTTTTGTGGAGAGGAAGCTTCTATTGACAGCGGAAATTGCTGAAAAGACAACGATCAAGTGCTACAGGATGCAGATTCACAATGGCAAGATAATTGTCATTTTTTGGTCACGTCAGAAGAGAGGCCGAGTGAAAATTGTGACAAGTTGAAAGAATATTTTAGGACGTGGAAAGAAATTGCGACAAGTTGAAGAATTGAACATAAGAAGCAAAACATGACAGTCGAGTTATTTTAAGTTGAGCCAAGAACCGACATTACAAAACACGGAACATTCTCATACATTCTCCATCCTCATCTTCAACAGCCGGCGAAGACTCCCAGTACATGTCGTATCAGTTGCAGTCTGATTATTTGTTCGCCTGGCCTTTCCTGGGAGTACTGACTGTCGGGAGTCTCCATGGCGAAGTGGTCAAACCGTCTGACTCGGGCTCATAATGTTGTAGGTTCGATTGCGGGCCGCGTCCTTCGGTTCGCGAGTGCATTTTTTCTGAGACTCTTAGAAGGTCGTCGCTGGAGCTACGGAGTTCATGCTTTGTGCGGCGCTTTCCGCTATGCGGAAAGAGACTGAGCCATATGGGATAAAACCCGGTTCAGTGAAGTCGACCCTGTTGACCGTTAAGCTACTGAATGTCAGCCAGATCGCCTGGTCACTCCCTGCAGCATAATTATCTGTAGACTGATGAATTATCGGTTATACTTCACTGTACGCCTGGTCACTGCCCGGGGCATCATTGTCTGTAGACTGATGAATTATCGGTTATACTTCACTGTACGCCTGGTCACTGCCCGGGGCATCATTGTCTGTAGACTGATGAATTATCGGTTATACTTTACTGTACGCAAGATCCCAAGAGGTCCTGACCACGTGTGAAAAGAAAAAGGATATTTTGTGTATGTGCGCTTTGAACTCAAGCGTAGCTCAATACACATGCTACTACTGCTAGTGAGTGCACGGGTCTATTTTTTGCATGTGGATTAGCTTTCCCTATGACCAGTGTTCCTCGCCATCAGGTGAACCCACCCTAACTTCTGAGGTACTTGCAATTTATGTCTCCAAGTCAAGGACGAGAAGTCAACATGTTAGTCCAACTGACCGGTGTGGGGGTTGAACCCGCTACCTCAGCATCAGCACACCGGAAGTTTAAGAGCGAACGTTCTTATTGTCAAGGGACTTAGCCTGTTGGGCCAGCATGGACACAGTTAACGAGTAGCTAACTATCTAAATAACTAACTTACTAGATATCCAGGCTAACTATCTAAATAACTAACTTACTAGATATCCAGGCTAACTATCTAAATAACTAACTTACTAGATATCCAGGCTATCTAAATAATTAACTTACTAATTATCTAGGCTAACTATCTAAATAACTAACTTACTAATTATCCAGGCTAACTATCTAAATAATGAACTTACTAGTTATCCAGCTACATAAGTAGAATTGTAATGGATGTTTATGCGTTTGATAGAATGCGGTTATGCGTGTGTTGAGAAATACATCAGCTATTTGTTGGATCCAGGGCACACCCATCCATAGAGTAAAACCGCTGGTGCGGGATACTGTGCGTTCCAGTACACATTCTGATACATTGAACACGACTTGGGTGCCTCGTCCATGATAGACTGGACTCATCCCAGGATCATCTTACTGGGGAATAATACATTGCCTGGACTTGGTCTGCTGTCCCATGCAGGCTTCCCGCTAGTGGTTGACACCTTAGGTGACAGCTAGGGTTACTGAAGTAGAACAGGGTTCAACGCTTGTATTTGAGGTCATCAGTGGCCGCGAGAGGCTGTGAGGAGTAGTTGTGAGCATTGTATGCAGCATCATGCCTCATTAGGACTACGTAAATAAACTGCCGAACATGTTCTGATGCGTTGCCTTCTGTATGGCCAGCTAGGACAGATATTCTCTCGCCCACTAACCTAGTCAATCAATATTAAACACCAAGCTGTATGAAGCCCAAGAGGAACTGAATGCAAATAGAGGCACGTGATGATGATGCAACCAGCTCATGATCCAGCACAGTTGCAATGGACTGGCGGGGTCTAGGTCTTGGCTGACAATATTTCCTTTAAAGGTTTTAGGTATTAACAAGTCAACAGACTTCACATAATGTCGGTTGGAACAGATTTACTTAGCCTGGTAAACAACAACTACCCACAGCCTAAACGATCACTGAACGACCACACACACACATACACACACACACACACACCTACACACGCATACATACACACACGCACGTGCGCACGCACACACATACACACACACTGTGGACTGTCTTCCACTTATGCGAGCAACCAGGTTTTCTTTCAAGATATCTTTATTGCTCTTTCTGTCTGCCCAAGTTGTTCCCATCATTCTTCTATGATAAACCACATCTCTGCAACGTCTACATAATCCTTCACTTGTCTGCAGATTGTCCGGGAGTCTTCGTGGCGTAGTGGTCAAGTCGTCAGACTCGGGCTCCGAAGGTTGTGGGATTCGATTCCGGGCCGCGTCCTGAGGGCATTCATGAGGGCATTTTTGGGAGACTCCTGAAGGTCGTCGCTGGAGCTACAGCATGCTTCGTGCGACGCTTTCCGCGCTGCGGAAAGAGACTGAGCCATATTTTTTTACCACTTGTATTTTACGCATACACACGCACATACACGAATGTGCGCGCACATACACAAGTATTGGAACAGTCGCATCATTTTTGTGAACAATTCAGTAGTGAAGATGTGAAAGAGACAAGCACACAAAGAAAGCAGACAGCAGGAAGAGCCATTCAACATTCTTGGGCTATCTCATGAACAGATTGGAAGAGAAAAAGAAGGAAACTGGAATTTTATGTTCACAACTATTAATATTAATGGGAAAATCAAGAAACAGTAGTGAAGACTCTTTCACAATGCGTGGAGCGATATTAGTAAAAGAATTGATCAATGGCAGTGGAGAGTAAAGGTTATTAACATACGTGATCTCCCGCGCCATTTGGCAGCACTTAAAAGAAGGTTGAAAACACCAGAAGTAGAGTATACTTCACGTCGTACAAACAATGAACATCGGAGATATTCTGGTTGGAGATTCCTCACTAACTGACATTATCAGCCTCAACCACACAAATCCCGACAAACAGACACTGATTTAAACAGGGGCAACCTTCACGACCCCTATTAAAGACACAAAAGAATTGACATCGAGTCAGCTGTTCCTGGTGTTTGTCGACAGTCCCTCGGATATTCATGCACGTCACGTCCGCTGAACTCGTCCTGAAGCTCGAGCTCTGGGACACTCAATGACCGGCCACCTGGGAAGCCGGCTACAAGTGCAAGGCCGGATACATCAAGAAACGTCACGGTCTCAGTGAGAGGGTTAATAGATATCCTTGTCAAGTGGTGCCCACTTTCTTTGACCCAGCTTCTGGGCGGGGAGAACTCAAGTAGGGGGACATCCTTGGCAGCCCATTTGTCTATTCGTGTTGAAGTCTGGGTTTGATTAACCATGGGTCGTGTAAATGGAGTTGGTTTGGGACAGAAGGCAGTTTGTGTGTGGTTGTGATAAACTAAAGTAAGACCTCGAGATACGTCTGCGTCACAAGGCAGAAGATGTTAAAGAATGTTTATATTCTCCCCTGGTGAACGGTGCTGTATAGGTGTGAAATATAAGGCTTCTCACGTACTAAATCACAAGTAGACTTCACACATAGTAAATCACAAGTAGACTTCACACATACTAAATCACAAGTAGACTTCACACATACTAAATCACAAGTAGACTTCACACATACTAAATCACAAGTAGACTTCACACATACTAAATCACAAGTAGACTTCACACATAGTAAATCACAAGTAGACTTCACACATACTAAATCACAAGTAGACTTCACACATACTAAATCACAAGTAGACTTCACACATACTAAATCACAAGTAGACTTCACACATACTAAATCACAAGTAGACTTCACACATACTAAATCACAGCCGGACTTCCCACATACTAAATTACAGTTAGAATTCACATATACTAAATCACAATTAGAATTCACACATACTAAATCACAAGTAGACTTCACTCATACTAAATCATAAGTATACTTCACAATACTAAAGCATAAGTAAACTTCACACATAATAACAACCATCATCATCAAGTGCCCTGCCAGCTGGCGTAGGCGTTCATGGCTCTCCACAGGTCTCGGTCTTTGTTGTTCTGGAGGCCACCGTCTCAATCCATCCAGCATTATTTCTCTTGGTCTGTCTCTGCCACTCTTCCCCTTAAACTTTCCAGTTGTCATCATGGTCTCCAATGTCTCTTTTCTGATCACATGACAAAAGAAAGCTGTTTGTCTCTTTCTTATTGTTGTATATAGCGTTCTAGTCAGCAGCTTCTTTCAGGCAGTCGTTGTTAGTTACTTCGGCAGTCCAAGGAATTCGCAACATTCGTCTCAAAAACCACATCTCTGTTGCGTCTAAGTTCTTCCTAATTTGTTCATCTACATTCCAAGATTCACTGCCATACAGCAACACTGGTTCTATATAGCATTTCAGCACTCTCTTTCTAACAACCATTCTTCACACATATTTAATCACACCCAGACTTTACATATACTAAATCACAACTAGACTTCACATATACTAAATCACAACCTGAATTTACATATACTAAATCACAACCAGACTTCACATATGCTAAATCACAACTAGACCTTCTCATGTTATAACTCACAACTAGACTTCACATTACTAAATGACAACCAGCTTCACATTAGGGAATTACCCCACACTTAGACTTCACACATATGTATGGTGTGTATGTACTAACATCGCTTCATCGAAAGTAATCATAGGTGTTGTTGTGTTCTGTTACTCTAGGTTACTCTCCTCAACCGCCATCTGAGGCAACATGTCCAGGAGCCCAAAGAGATGACCACGCTGTACAATATCTAAAGTCCGCGGACATACATCTGTTTATCAGAGATGATTACACTATACAATATCTAAAGCCCGTGGACATACATCTGTTTATCAGAGATGATCACACTATACAATATCTAAAGACCGTGGACATACATCTGTTTATCAGAGATGATTACACTATACAATATCTAAAGCCCGTGGACATACATCTGTTTATCAGAGATGATCACACTATACAATATCTAAAGTCCGCGGACATACATCTGTTTATCAGAGATGATTACACTATACAATATCTAAAGCCCGTGGACATACATCTGTTTATCAGAGATGATTATACAATATCTAAAGTCCGCGGACATACATCTGTTTATCAGAGATGATATACTATACAATATCTAAAGACCGCGGACATACACCTGTTTAGTCTGTTTATCAGAGATGATTACACTATACAATATCTAAAGACCGCGGACATACATCTGTTTATCAGAGATGATTACTCTATACAATATCTAAAGACCATGGACATACATCTGTTTATCAGAGATGATTACACTATACAATATCTAAAGCCCGTGGACATACATCTGTTTATCAGAGATGATCACACTATACAATATCTAAAGTCCGCGGACATACATCTGTTTATCAGAGATGATTACACTATACAATATCTAAAGCCCGAGGACATACATCTGTTTATCAGAGATGATTACACTATACAATATCTAAAGCCCGTGGACATACATCTGTTTATCAGATGTTGTCCTTGTCGGGGAATATAGCCTTTCCCACCAGAGCTCACCCAGGCCAACAAATCACAGAGGAACACAATGCGGGATATGTAAAGCAGCAGTAAGCGAGTGTTCCCCTCCAACACCCTGTCGATGTTTCTCCAACTCAAATATTGTAGTACACGCAGGCGTTTAGCAAACACGATTTTAATTATGAATATATTTGCATAAAACAGCTGCTATGACTACGCCCATGTAATCCCCATCTTGTCGCCGCAGATATGTAACATTAAGAGGGACATATTTCATTCCCCTCAGGTAATTCTATCTTCTGTCTACCTGTACTTGCTTACCTGTTGCGGCCTTCTTTTGAAGATATGACATTTGCGACGAACTCAGCACGACAAAGGAAAACTCATTTCACATCCCACAACTAATCTTCCACGTAATCCCCTCTTGAAGGCCGTGACTTGGTAATGCATACGTAGATTTATATTGCAGACTTCATTTTTGTCTGTCTTAAAGGATGGCCCAGCGGCATCATCTCCGCGGCCTGTCGTTTTATCTTCTTATCTCCTTTGGCAATGCTGGTGTGCCCATTGAACGAATAAGCCAATACTCTGTTTGTAAATTATGAACATTTGGGCATGTTGTAGTTTGTTGCAGTTATAATAATATAAAGTGAAATTTAGGCAGACAGACATTAAACTTTGATATAGACAATGCAACCTGTCATTGTTTATCTTGTATTGGCTGGATGAATATGTACATGGAGAGCTTAAACAGTTGTGCGACAAGTCATAGCAGAAGCAATACTAACTTAATCACAATATCAGGTGACATAGAAGATTGGAGAGTCTGATCAAAGATGTAATGCTCATGAAGATAGAGGAGGAGGAGGGGAAGGAGGAGGAGGAAAAAGAAGAAGAAGAAGAAGAAGAAGAAGAAGAAGAAGAAGAAGAAGAAGAAGAAGATGTCGTGTTTGTTAGTTTCCTTTCCTGAGTTTGCCAGTAAAATGATATAAAACAGTGGTCAACTAAAGAATAATTTATCTGCACGATTCAGCTTCGGTTGTTTAGTATCCAGTGCACTTCCGCCTTGCGAATCCTGCTGAACATAAACATAGCACAAAAACATCCGTATCTTTGTGTCGGAAACTGCCCAGCTGGTTCCCCAGCCTGACAGTTTACAGAACTCCCGCGGAAACAGCACATCCAAGCAATCTCTGATGCCGTCGAAGTAAATAACCGGTATACATATATATGTATTGATTCTCGTTTATAGAGGAGAACAGAAGAGAAGAAAGCAGTAAATATAAGCTTTCTTTTGTTTTCTAGCTAAATAACTACGTCATTTAGAGATGAAAGGTTCCTGTTTGATATGTTTATAGGTGTTCATGATTGTAATTTGTTCAGTCCCAAATAACATATAACGCGTAATTCGCTCTTCCCTGTTGATTTAAACCATCGCATAATATGTTGTGTCGAGCATTTTACTTTTAGTCAGTACTTACTAACAAAATCTAGACTTCCCTTTTGGCATAGTCTGCGTATATTTTATACATGTTTATTTAGCCTCTTTGACAGTAATTGCTGGAGACCTTTAAAATAACACGGAGAAGATAATTACAGACAGAGATGAATAAATGGAGGGAGCTGCAAGAGACAGCAAAAGATAGGGCCGCTTGGTGTGGTCTGATTGAGAGCCCATGTCCCAGTTGGAAATTAAGGGTAGAAAAGGAAGGGAAGAAGGAACTTGTAATTGACTGGCGTTTTTTCATAGCGTTTATTTGTGGCATGCTGTTTGAGGATAGTGTTGTTACATGACCGAACCGACCGGCTGGTCGTCTTCAAATGAAATCCATTGCTATTATTGTGCCGTCTTAGTTTACGGTGTATCATGTATGATCGTATCTCTTCTTGCCACACAAATCCTCAATGGACGCAGGAGTGATTTGCTCTCTCGTTCAGCTTGCATATCCCATTCATATGGGATAACTGCAGTTATTTACCCCAAACTATATGGATATTGTAATTGGTTATAAAGAGAGTAATAGCATTTATAGCCACAGCAACACGAATCTACACGTGTAGTAAAATGTCATGGTTACGAGTATTGACTCCTCACACGAACATCTGACAGTAACAGCCCCAGATAGGCCTACTGACCTCAGGTTGTGAACATGTTTAAAACAAAAGATGTCATAACACCACTCAATTGTAAAATAGATAGTTAAGTAGGAAAACTGAGTCTTGTCACCCTACATCATGATGCACTGACTTAGTATATGTGAAGACCTATGAATTCATACCCTCATACCAGTGCCCGGCATAACTTGAAGATTCAACAGCATTTCTTTCTGTCTCTTCTTTAGGTGTCGGCCACAGATCCAGAATGTGGAACCAACTCTCCAGTGACGTATAAGATGGCCCGCATGCAGGCCCCGCCCAGAGAGTTCAAGATCAACCCAACGTCTGGCGAAGTTTGTGTCCAGTCTGAGCTGGACTACGAGGCTGCCAGTAGTTACCAGTTCCAAGTTGAGGCTACAGACACAGGTCAGCAATTGCCTCCAAAACTCATCCATTTCTCAAAAATCATTCTTCTGTTAGCAAACTCAGCAGTCTTTTCAAAACTCATCTCTGTAATACAAAATCAGCCAGTTGTGGTCAATCTTATCCATCTGTTGCATATCTCGTCAGTATTTTAGACATCTCACCCATCTCTTACAGACCCTCACCAGTCTCTTGCAAAAGTCATGAGTCTCTTACAAAACTCTTTCATTTCTTGCAAAACTCATCTGGCTTTTCCAAACCTCATTTGTGTTGAAAACGACGTAGTTTATTTCTCTACTTGTTGTTTCATTTCCTTGTTATTTTCGATGTTGTTTATTTTTATTTCCATTGTTCCATTCCCTTATTATTTCTCTTGTTCCATTCCCCATTGTTTATTTCCCTTGTTCCATTCCCTTATTGTTTATTTCTCTTGTTTCATTCTCTTATTGTTTATTTCTCTTGTTCCATTCCCTTATTGTTTATTTCCCTTGTTCCATTCCCCATTGTTTATTTCCCTTGTTCCATTCCCTTATTGTTTATTTCCCTTGTTCCATTCCCTTATTGTTTTTTTCCCTTGTTCCATTCCCTTATTGTTTATTTCCCTTGTTCCATTCCCTTATTGTTTATTTCCCTTGTTCCATTCCCTTATTGTTTATTTCTCTTGTTTCATTCCCTTATTATTTCCCTCATTCCATTCCTCATTGTTTATTTCCCTTGTTCCATTCCTCATTGTTTATTTCCCTTGTTCCATTCCCCATTGTTTATTTCCCTTGTTCCATTCCCTTATTGTTTATTTCTCTTGTTTCATTCCCTTATTGTTTATTTCTCTTGTTTCATTCCCTTATTATTTCCCTTGTTCCATTCTTCATTGTTTATTTCCCTTGTTCCATTCCCCATTGTTTATTTCCCTTGTTCCATTCCCTTATTGTTTATTTCCCTTGTTTCATTCCCTTATTGTTTATTTCCCTTGTTCCATTCCCTTATTATTTCCCCTGTTCCATTCCTCATTGTTTATTTCCCTTGTTCCATTCCCTTATTGTTTATTTCCCTTGTTCCATTTCCTTATTGTTTACTTCCCTTGTTCCATTCCCTTATTGTTTATTTCCCTTGTTCCATTCCCCATTGTTTATTTCCCTTGTTCCATTCCCTTATTGTTTATTTCTCTTATTTCATTCCCTTATTGTTTATTTCTCTTGTTTCATTCCCTTATTATTTCTCTTGTTCCATTCCTCATTGTTTATTTCCCTTGTTCCATTCCCCATTGTTTATTTCCCTTGTTCCATTCCCTTATTGTTTATTTCTCTTGTTTCATTCCCTTATTGTTTATTTCTCTTGTTTCATTCTCTTATTGTTTATTTCCCTTGTTTCATTCCCTTATTGTTTATTTCTCTTGTTCCATTCCCCATTGTTTATTTCCCTTGTTCCATTCCTTATTGTTTATTTCCCTTGTTCCATTCCCCATTGTTTATTTCCCTTGTTCCATTCCCTTATTGTTTATTTCTCTTGTTTCATTCTCTTATTTTTTATTTCCCTTGTTCCATTCCCCTTTGTTTATTTCCCTTGTTCCATTCCCTTATTGTTTATTTCCCTTGTTCCATTCCCTTATTGTTTATTTCCTTTGTTCCATTCCCTTATTGTTTATTTCTCTTGTTTCATTCTCTTATTGTTTATTTCCCTTGTTTCATTCTCTTATTGTTTATTTCCCTTGTTTCATTCCCCATTGTTTATTTCCCTTGTTCCATTCCTTATTGTTTATTTCCCTTGTTCCATTCCCTTATTGTTTATTTCCCTTGTTCCATTCCCTTATTGTTTATTTCCCTTGTTCCATTCCCCATTGTTTATTTCCCTAGTTCCATTCCCTTATTGTTTATTTCTCTTGTTTCATTCCCTTATTGTTTATTTCTCTTGTTTCATTCCCTTATTATTTCCCTTGTTCCATTCCCTTATTGTTTATTTCCCTTGTTCCATTCCCCATTGTTTATTTCCCTTGTTCCATTCCCCATTGTTTATTTCCCTTGTTCCATTCCCTTATTGTTTATTTCCCTTGTTTCATTCTCTTATTGCTTATTTCCCTTGTTTCATTCCCTTATTGTTTATTTCTCTTGTTCCATTCCCCATTGTTTATTTCCCTTGTTCCATTCCCATTGTTTATTTCTCTTGTTCCATTCCCCATTGTTTATTTCCCTGTTCCATTCCCTTATTGTTATTTCCCTTGTTCCATTCCCATTGTTTATTTCCCTTGTTCCATTCCCTTATTGTTTATTTAGCTTGTTCAATTCCCTTATTGTTTATTTCCCTTGTTCCATTCCCTTATTGTTTATTTCTCTTGTTTCATTCTCTTATTTTTTATTTCCCTTGTTTCATTCCCTTATTGTTTATTTCCCTTGTTCCATTCCCCATTGTTTATTTCCCTTGTTCCATTCCCCTATTGTTTATTTCCCTTGTTCCATTCCCTTATTGTTTATTTCTCTTGTTTCATTCTCTTATTGTTTATTTCCCTTGTTTCATTCCCTTATGGTTTATTTCTCTTGTTCCATTCCCCATTGTTTATTTCCCTTGTTCCATTCCTTATTGTTTATTTCCCTTGTTCCATTCCCCATTGTTTATTTCCCTTGTTCCATTCCCTTATTGTTTATTTCCCTTGTTCCATTCGCTAATTGTTTATTTCTCTTGTTTCATTCTCTTATTGTTTATTTCCCTTGTTCCATTCCCCATTGTTTATTTCCCTTGTTCCATTCCCTTATTGTTTATTTCCCTTGTTCCATTCCCTTATTGTTTATTTCCCTTGTTCCATTACCTTATTGTTTATTTCTCTTGTTTCATTCTCTTATTGTTTATTTCCCTTGTTTCATTCCCTTATTGTTTATTTCTCTTGTTCCATTCCCCATTGTTTATTTCCCTTGTTCCATTCCCTTATTGTTTATTTCCCTTGTTCCATTCCCTTATTGTTTATTTCTCTTGTTTCATTCTCTTATTGTTTATTTCCCTTGTTCCATTCCCTTATTGTTTATTTCCCTTGTTCCATTCACTTATTGTTTATGTCTCTTGTTTCCATTCTCTTATTGTTTATTTCCCTTGTTCCATTCCCCATTGTTTATTTCCCTTGTTCCATTCCCGTATTGTTTATTTCCCTTGTTCCATTCCCTTATTGTTTATTTCCCTTGTTCCATTCCCTTATTGTTTATTTCTCTTGTTTCATTCTCTTATTGTTTATTTCCCTTGTTTCATTCCCTTATTGTTTATTTCTCTTGTTCCATTCCCCATTGTTTATTTCCCTTGTTCCATTCCCTTATTGTTTATTTCCCTTGTTCCATTCCTTATTGTTTATTTCTCTTGTTTCATTCTCTTATTGTTTATTTCCCTTGTTTCATTCCCTTATTGTTTATTTCTCTTGTTCCATTCCCCATTGTTTATTTCCATTGTTTCATTCCCTTATTGGTTAATTCTCTTGTTCCATTCCCCATTGTTTATTTCACTTGTTCCATTCCCCATTGTTTATTTCCCTTGTTCCATTCCCCATATTTAGTTCCCTTGTTCCATTCCCTTATTGTTTATTTCCCTTGTTTCATTCTCTTATTGCTTATTTCCCTTGTTTCATTCCCTTATTGTTTATTTCTCTTGTTCCATTCCCCATTGTTTATTTCCCTTGTTCCATTCCCCATTGTTTATTTCTCTTGTTCCATTCCCCATTGTTTATTTCCCTTGTTCCATTCCCTTATTGTTTATTTCCCTTGTTCCATTCCCCATTGTTTATTTCCCTTGTTCCATTCCCTTATTGTTTATTTAGCTTGTTCAATTCCCTTATTGTTTATTTCCCTTGTTCCATTCCCTTATTGTTTATTTCTCTTGTTTCATTCTCTTATTTTTTATTTCCCTTGTTTCATTCCCTTATTGTTTATTTCCCTTGTTCCATTCCCCATTGTTTATTTCCCTTGTTCCATTCCCCCTATTGTTTATTTCCCTTGTTCCATTCCCTTATTGTTTATTTCTCTTGTTTCATTCTCTTATTGTTTATTTCCCTTGTTTCATTCCCTTATGGTTTATTTCTCTTGTTCCATTCCCCATTGTTTATTTCCCTTGTTCCATTCCTTATTGTTTATTTCCCTTGTTCCATTCCCCATTGTTTATTTCCCTTGTTCCATTCCCTTATTGTTTATTTCCCTTGTTCCATTCGCTTATTGTTTATTTCTCTTGTTTCATTCTCTTATTGTTTATTTCCCTTGATCCATTCCCCATTGTTTATTTCCCTTGTTCCATTCCCTTATTGTTTATTTCCCTTGTTCCATTCCCTTATTGTTTATTTCCCTTGTTCCATTCCCTTATTGTTTATTTCTCTTGTTTCATTCTCTTATTGTTTATTTCCCTTGTTTCATTCCCTTATTGTTTATTTCTCTTGTTCCATTCCCCATTGTTTATTTCCCTTGTTCCATTCCCTTATTGTTTATTTCCCTTGTTCCATTCCCTTATTGTTTATTTCTCTTGTTTCATTCTCTTATTGTTTATTTCCCTTGTTCCATTCCCTTATTGTTTATTTCCCTTGTTCCATTCACTTATTGTTTATGTCTCTTGATTCATTCTCTTATTGTTTATTTCCCTTGTTCCATTCCCCATTGTTTATTTCCCTTGTTCCATTCCCGTATTGTTTATTTCCCTTGTTCCATTCCCTTATTGTTTATTTCCCTTGTTCCATTCCCTTATTGTTTATTTCTCTTGTTTCATTCTCTTATTGTTTATTTCCCTTGTTTCATTCCCTTATTGTTTATTTCTCTTGTTCCATTCCCCATTGTTTATTTCCCTTGTTCCATTCCCTTATTGTTTATTTCCCTTGTTCCATTCCTTATTGTTTATTTCTCTTGTTTCATTCTCTTATTGTTTATTTCCCTTGTTTCATTCCCTTATTGTTTATTTCTCTTGTTCTATTCCCCATTGTTTATTTCCCTTGTTTCATTCCCTTATTGGTTATTTCTCTTGTTCCATTCCCCATTGTTTATTTCACTTGTTCCATTCCCCATTGTTTATTTCCCTTGTTCCATTCCCCATATTTATTTCCCTTGTTCCATTCCCTTATTGTTTATTTCCCTTGTTCCATTCCCTTATTGTTTATTTCCCTTGTTCCATTCCCCATTGTTTATTTCCCATGTTCCATTCCCTTATTGTTTATTTCTCTTGTTTCATTCCCTTATTGTTTATTTCTCTTGTTTCATTCCCTTATTGTTTATTACTCTTGTTTCACTCCCTTATTGTTTATTTCCCTTGTTTCATTCCCTTATTGTTTATTACCCTTGTTCCATTCCCCATTGTTTATTTCCTTTGTTTCATTCCCTTATTGTTTATTTCTCTTGTTTCATTCCCTTATTATTTCCCTTGTTCCATTCCCTTATTGTTTATTTCCCTTATTCCATTCCCCATTGTTTATTTCCCTTGTTCCATTCCCTTATTGTTTATTTCCCTTGGTTTTTTATTTCTCTTATTGTTTCATTCAAGGGGGAGCCATGGCTGAGACATTATTGTGTCAGGGTACAAGGTACAGGGTTAGTTCTCGGCATATGGCTGCGAACGTTTACAACCATTGGTACCAAATGATATCACACGCCTCCTGATCTTTTGGGTAGTGAGATTGGATACCTCAGTCTTCTCAGATGAGGGTGAAAAATAGAAGGTTCCCAAGCGCAAATTGTGCACAGTAAAAATCCAATGGCAAAAAATAAGTCTAAGAACACTGCCCTGGCAACTTTGTTAAGAAAGAAAAACATACCCATAATTAGATAAAGCTCTTTACCTTGGATGGAATCTGTCTAGAAGAGGCAAACCTTGATTAGATAAAGCTCTTTACCTTGGATAGAATCTGTCTAGAGGAAGTAAACCTTGATTAGATAAAGCTCTTTACCTTGAATGGAATCTGTCTAGAGGAGGCAAACCTTGATTAGATAAAGCTCTTCACTTTGAATGGAATCTTTCTAGAGGAGGCAAACCTTGATTAGATAAAACTCTTGAAAAAGCTCTTTACCTTGGATGGAATCTGTCTAGAGGAGGCAAACCTTAATTAGATAAAGCTCTTTACCTTGGATGGAATCTGTCTAGAGGAGGCAAACCTTGAAAATAAAGCTCTTGATAAAGCTCTTTACCTTGGATGGAATCTGTCTAGAGGAAGTAAACCTTGATTAGATAAATCACTTTACCTTGGATGGAATCTGTCTAGAGGAGGCGAACCAAATTTTGACCTTTGAGGTTTATGACAAGATGTCACAAATTCTTCTTGAAAGACAAACGCAAAAGAAGTTTAATTTAACAGCTGTTTCATTTTCCTTGATATTCCATTCCTATGAAATTTCATTTCTTTCATGTTTTGGTGATATATGAAATTCAGTAAAAATATCCACAACTGTATGATAGCCAGAACTTCATTATATGTGCATTATACATTAATAGTAACATATGTTGAAGAACAATATCTATGAAATTATATCCAAATAAATACATAAATATATTAACATTCGTAACTATGTGACAAACAAAACTTAATTATGTATACATTATAAACTAATAAAACATGTTTAAAAACGTATCTATATAAAATTATATACAACAGGGATTATTTAAATATACATTATAAAGAATGTATAATATGCATTCCCTAGTATAGCCCAGTAGGGATGAACAGGTTATTGCAACAACAACAAAATAAGTCACATTCTGGTGACTTCCTTCACAGATGGCTTGTCCACACAAGCTGTAGTTCAGGTGGAGATCACTGATGTCAACTGACAACCAACCCAGATTTGAACCCAGAGAGTACCCCATCAATGTTCTGCTGGGTGCTCCCTCCAGCACAGCTGGTGACCGTCCAGGCCAGAGACAAGGACAGTGGCACCTTTGGGACCGTGACCTATTCCATTACTGAAGGCAACAACCAGGGATACTTTGCCATCAATGCTAACACAGGTGGGTTGGGGCTGTGTGTGAGAGTTTTTTGTGAGTGGCTCAGGGTATTAACATATCTCGAGGGTTGGCCTTTCATAGTTATGTTGTTGTTGTTGTTGTCTCAAAGCTGCTATCTTGTCTATTTCTGGCGGCCCATTCTCATTGCTACGAAGATGCTGGTTTACTGTGGCGGGTGAAGCAACCCATGGAGTGAGTGGACAGTTGCTGGAGGTGATGGGAGTCTGAAGTTGGTTTTCCCTGGCATTTCAGTTAATGGCATTCTGTGAGAAGCTGGTTTCTTGTATATGGGAGAAGTTAATGGCATTCTGTGAGAAGCTGGTTTCTTGTATATGGGAGAAGTTAATGTCATTCTGTGAGAAGCTGGTGTCTTGAATTTTGGATAAGTTAATGGCATTCAGTGAGAAGCTGGTTTCTTGTATATGGGAGAAGTTAATCGCATTCTGTGAGAAGCTAGTGTCTTGTATTTTGGAGAAGTTAATGGCATTCTGTGAGAAGCTGGTTTCTTGTATATGGGAGAAGTTAATGTCATTCTGTGAGAAGCTGGTGTCTTGTATATGGGAGAAGTTAATGGCATTCTGTGAGAAGCTGGTTTCTTGTATATGGGAGAAGTTAATGGCATTCTGTGAGAAGCTGGTTTCTTGTAAATTGGAGAAGGGAAGGTCAGCATGGCTGAATGGATATGAGAGCTCGCTCTTAAACATTCATTGTGCTGATGCCGAGTTAGCGGGTTCAATCCCTACACCAGTCAGTTGGACTACAATTTTGAATTCTCATCCTTGACTTGGGGACAGTAATTACAAGTACCTCTGAAGTCGGAGTGAGTTCACCAGATAGCGAGGGACAATGGCAATAGGGAAAGCTAATCCATATGCAAAATCAGTCTAGTGTACTAGAAGTAGTTGCACACATATAGACTATGCTTGTTGAAAGACAGCGAATGCAAAAAATTAAAAAAAAATATAGTAGAAGGCAACTATCACCTGTGTGGTACCGGGTCCCAAAGAAAAGTGAAACAAAGTAACACTGTATGCCTCCTGAGCATGTTGTCTCAGATGACTATTGAGTGATGGTTGGCACACTGGTCATCTCACAGAAAAAATCAGCCAACATCAATAATCCATGAACTGGTCCACACAGGACTTGGCTTGTGTGGGTCTGTGTTTCAATAGAAGCCTCAAGGACTGAAGAAGATGCAGAATTAGAAGACAGCAGCTGGGTGCTGAAGCACACATTTTGTGGATGGGATGTTGTAAGTGACCACTGGTTATGATACATGCTGATTGAGACGTAAATATGACATCAATTTTGTTGACTGTGTTGATAACCTTGATGTTGATGACCTTGGTATTAACATCCTTGATATTTATGGTCTGGATGTTGATGACCATTATGCCCATCATAATGATGCTCATTATGACCTTGATATTGATGATATTCTTCTTCTTCTTCTTCTTCTTCTTCTTCTTCTTCTTCTTCTTCTTCTTCTTCTTCTTCTTCTGCATTCACCCAGAGTTTTTTTTTCCGGATGTGATTGCATTGTGCCTGTTTACAGCAGAGCTGCGTTCTTGCGCCGTTAGGCCGACACATCCGACTTCTGCGGGCATTTGTTGACCGGGTTAACCTTACCGGATATTAATGATCAATATGATCTTGATATTGATATCCTTGATGTTGGTGACCTTGATGATGTTGATATTGGAGTTGAGTATCAGGATGACCTTGATGTTGATGAGCTTGGTGTTGATGACCGTTATGGCATTGCTATTGGAGACTTTGGTATTGATAACCTTGATATTTAAGACATTGATGTTGATGACCTTGTCATTGAAGACATTGATGTAATTGACCTTGAGGATTTTGATATTGATTATCTGGGTGTTAAGTTCCCTGACGACCTTGATGTTACTGACCTTGGTAGTTGATGACCGTAATGCTGTGGCTACACAACCAGCTTAAAGAATGTCCTTAGAAAACTGGGTTGTGAAGAAACATGTATCTGATTGTGCTGTTACTTGGGAAAGAAACAGATGCAAGGAAAGATATTAGTCATGTCACCTCATAAAACTATTTTTTGGTCTCACCTCTAGAGCAGTCAGCACCATTAAACTGTACCATTTTGTGTTTCCTAAGGCAGATAGTCCTGTCCTATTTTGTTTGTCTTGCCTATCCACTGGTCATAATATGTCTTCTAACTACCCATATTTTATCTTGTGTCATTTTATATTGATTACATTTTCACAGCTTTACCGCAGTTCCACCAAATTTTATTCATATTTTTACTAAGTCAGATAGGTGTGGTATACGTTAAGTTTATTCTACCTCTTCCAGGTGCCATCTCAGTGAAAAGAACTCTACCTAAAGGGGTGCACACAATGAAAGTGCTGGCCATTGATGGCGGAGGACTGACCTCTCAAGACCCTGGCCTGGTGACAGTGAGTGTCATCAGCGGCAATGTCCACCCTCCCATCTTCACACCAACCATGTTCAACTTCACAGTCAGTGAGGATGTCCCCGTTGGGAGGATGGTTGGTCGGGTGCAGGCCAACCTGGATGACACAGGTGGAAATAATGGTAAGGTCTTGTGTCTTGTCTTGTCTGTCTTGCCTACTCACTGGTCATGATATGCTTAAGGTCTTCTGTATTGTCTTTTCTATCCTGTCTTTTCTGTCTTGCCTACTCACTGGTCATGATATGCTTAAGGTCTTCTGTATTGTCTTTTGTATCCTGTCTTTTCTGTCTTGCTTGTCCACCAGTCATGCTATGCATTGTCTTCTGTCTTGTCTGTTTTGTATTGTCTTGTCTTTTCTGTCCTGTTTTGTTTGTCTTGTCTATCCACTGGTCATAATATATTTTCTGACTACCCATGTTTTATCTTGTTTTGCTCATCCACTATTGAAAATAAAGGCCAGGTCTTTTCTTGTCTGACTTGTCTTGCATATCCATTTGTGAAAATATTGGTGACGTTTTCTATCTTGTCTATCCGATGGTGGACTGAAGTAAACAACGTAGTTTATTTTCTGTTGTGTTTTAGCTATCCATTCTCATCTTCTGTCTAGTTTTATCTATCTGTTGGTTGACTTAAGTAAACAGTATAGGTCCTCTTCTGTCTTGTCCTGTCTATAAGCTGGGGGACTGAAGAAAGCAATATAGGTTCTCGTGCCTACCATTAAGCATTGTGGAGAGTCTGAGGACTTCTCTATAGTGGTGTTTGTGTTGATGTGACCAATGAGATCCTTTACCATTGTAGAACATCTCTGATGGCTTGAATGTAGATGTTCCTGTTGCTTTCATATTTTATATTGTCTTGTGTGTCCTCATGTGTTCCCCACCCTGCTCAACAACATAGAATAAATAGAAGCAGCGAAAAAAGAACGGCAGCTAAATGTTTACATTTGGAAATGCATTTCAAACTTGTACAAATTAAGTCTCTGATTTTATGTTCATCTCGTTCTCTCAGAGATTGCCTACTCCAGCTTGTTCCAGACGTTGGACTGGTTCAGCATTGACAATCGTACTGGGTCAATCTTCACAAAATCCAAACTAGATCGAGAGACAAGTGCTTTTGTGGTCATCAGCATCCAAGCTCTAGCTGGTTTCCCACCAGTCTACGCTGTGGCTCAGGTTGGTTTTCTTTTTTTTCTTTAGTCTGTAAAATGGTTAGTGTGTTTAGTCTGTAAAATGATTAGTGTTGATTACTCTGTAAAATGGTTAGTGTTATTTTGTCTGTAAAATGGTTAGTTTTGTTTTGTCTGTAAAATGGTTAGTGTTGTTTAGTTTGTAAAATGGTTAATTTTGTTTAGTCCATAAAGTGGTTAATTTGGTTTAGTCTCTAAAATGGATAGTGTTGTTTAGTCTGTAAAATGATTAGTTTTATTTATTCTGTAAAATGGTTAGTTTCTGTAAAATGAGGAAAATGCAAAGAATACCATGGACAGACAGAAAAACCAATGACCAAGTACTACAGGAGACAAATGAACATCGTAAACTGATTAGAGAAATTAGACGTAGACAGTCAAAATTTTTTGGACATGTTATGAGAAGAAATGGATTAGAGAACTTAGTGGCAACTGGCAAGATCGAGGGGAACAGACCAAGAGGAAGACCGAGAGGAAAATACCTGGATGGCTTGGCCACATGGCATGGACGAGACAGGAACACTGAGCTGATCCACGACACTGGTGATCGAGTGAAATGGCGAGTCATGTAAAATGGTTAGTGTGTTTAGTCTGTAAAATGATTAGTGTTGATTACTCTGTAAAATGGTTAGTGTTATTTTGTCTGTAAAATGGTTAGTTTTGTTTTGTCTGTAAAATGGTTAGTGTTGTTTAGTTTGTAAAATGGTTAATTTTGTTTAGTCCGTAAAGTGGTTAATTTGGTTTAGTCTCTAAAATGGATAGTGTTGTTTAGTCTGTAAAATGATTAGTTTTATTTATTCTGTAAAATGGTTAGTTTCTGTAAAATGAGGAAAATGCAAAGAAATACCATGGACAGACAGAAAAACCAATGACCAAGTACTACAGGAGACAAATGAACATCGTAAACTGATTAGAGAAATTAGAGCGTAGACAGTCAAAATTGTTTGGACATGTTATGAAAGAAATGGATTAGAGAACTTAGTGACAACTGGCAAGATTGAGGGGAACAGACCAAGAGGAAGACCGAGAGGAAAATACCTGGATGGCTTGGCCACATGGCATGGACGAGACAGGAACACTGAGCTGATCCACGACACTGGTGATCGAGTGAAATGGCGAGTCATGACCGCCCACGCTTTCCGGCATGGCACATGATTGATTGATTGATTGAAAATGGTTAGTTTTGTTTAGTGGTAAAATGGTTAGTTTTGTTTAGTCTCTAAAATAGATAGTGTTGTTTAATCTGTAAAATGGTTAGTTTTATTTATTTTGTAAAATGATTAATTTCATTTAGTCTGTAAGATGGTTAGTGTTGTTTAGTCTGTAAAATGGTTAGTTTTCCGTATATTAGTGGCTAGATTTGTATCTGATGACCCATTGGTCATGGGTTAGAATCTTCTTCGGGGCAGATTGTTTTAATTAACCCAGGCTCCCAGATCAACCCAGCCTAAAATGGGTACCTGGAAATATCCTTGGGAGTAAATGTAGCCAGCGGGATACTGACTACAGCACCGGCACCCACTGAGTGCCGATAAAAAGATGGGTCCAGCACCATATGCCCAATGTGTTTTAAGGTGTGTAGAAGGTTCCCGACAGACGACCAACGATGGGGAGTTAATTACTGGCTGTTCAGAAGTGAATAGGATAACCATAGATGGGGAGATTATTTACTGGGTGGTCAGAAGTGAATAGGAGGCATGGTAAGTAAACATTAAGCAAAATGTGTGTATTTTTCCACTGATATTTTGCTGTTTGTCATTTTGCCAGGTAAATGTCACCATTCTGGATGTCAATGACAACGAACCCTATTTTCCTATGACAACCGTGTTGGAGCTTGAGGTTCGAGAAGATGAAGCTGCAGGCACTGCTCTATACGTTGCTCGGGCACACGATAGGGACACTGGGAACAACGGGACTATCCGTTATCGGCTTCATAATGAACCGAGTGATACTTTTACTATCAATGAGCAAACGGGCCAATTAAACCTGACCAGGCAGTTGGATTATGAACGACATCGGGAATATTTATTGTTGGTGGTCGCCGAAGATTTAGGAACACCAGTGAGGCTTAGTTCCAACATGACCTTGACCGTGAAGGTGAAGGATGTCAATGATAATCCTCCAAAGTTTGATCGAGCTGTTTACGACTTTTCTGTAGCAGAAAACGTTCCAATTGGTCAACCAATAGACAGGGTGATAGCTACAGATGATGATTCTGACCATAACAAGAGGATATCATTCTCATTGAAAAATAATCGATATGATTCTGTTTTTGGGATATCTCCCATCGAAGGTATTATCTGGACTCGAGATGTTCTAGACAGAGAGCTGCAGTGAGATATATGAATTTATGGTGGAGGCTGTAGACCATGGAAGTCCAGCTCCACTGACTGCAACAGCACAGATCAGGATCATCGTTACGGATGTCAATGATAATGATCCTGTCTTCACCCGCGAGGAGTATCGATTCTCCATCCGTGAAAATTTAGAGTCCAGCAGCCTGGTTGGCCAGGTCATTGCTCATGATCGAGACAGTGAAAAAAATGGACAGCTCCAATTCTTCTTTGCTGGACCTCAAACCAATTTTACAATAAATTCTGTGAACGGTGAGATTCGAACCCAGGTCTCTCTGGACAGAGAGGTCATGGCAGAGCATGTTATGACAGTGTATGTGTCTGACAAGGGGGATACTCCTAGGACATCCATTACCAAAGTGAAGATCAAGGTGGAAGATGATAATGATAATGACCCGACCTTTCAGAGACAGGGACCTGTGTCTATTAGCATTGCAGAGAACAAACCCAAGGGAACTGATGTCATCACATTAGTGGCCGTTGATCCAGATGAGGGGGACAATGGATTGATCAGCTATTTCTTTGATAAGGGTAAGACATTTGTCATTTATATGTCAGATAAGTAGGTAACATAACATGTACATACCTAGTTACATTTGCGCAAGACATTTTGGCTATTTATTTGATAAAGGAGAACATCTTTATTATTCCTATATCAGATAAATGAATGGCATACCAATTACACTACCATTACATTTGTCACTGACATTTCAGCTATTTCTTTGATAAGGGTCAGACATTTGTCATTCTTATGTCCAGTAAATAGATCATCATCATTTATCCTACCAACTGGCACAGGAGTTCATGTCTCTCCTCAGATATTGATCCATGGTGCTCTGGATAAACTTTGTTGATGATATTCTTTCAAGCCCCATCTTAATCCATCCAGCATCATTTCTCTCAGTCTCCCTCTGCCTTTTCCCCCACTGACCTTTCCAGTCGATCACATTTTCTGATGCCTCTCCTCTCATTGTATGACCAATGAAAGCTGTGTGCCTCTATCTTATAGTTGTATATGATGTTCTACTTTCATTAGCCTCTTCCAGCCACTTGTAGTTAATTCCCCTGGTTGTCCAAGTTATTCACATAATTTGTCTCAGGAACCACACCTCCATTGCTTCCAAGCTCTTTCTGATTTGGTCATTATTCATGCTTCATGATTTACTGCCATACAATAATACAGGCTCTATCTAACATGTCAATACTCTCTTTCTGACGTTACAATGATAGGGACTTATTGATAACCTATTCTCTTAATCTCTGTCATACATCTTCCAGTCTGATGTAATGATTGCCCTCGGAGTATGAATGTACACATTATAATAGAAATGAGAAGATAGATAAACTGAATTATGGATGGAGTTTGTTGTTGTTTTTTTCTTTTTTGGCGCTGCTTGCTTTGAATTCAAGCGTAGTACATACACACTACTTCTAGTAGTGCTGGACTGAATTTTGCATTTAGATTAGCTTTCCCTTTTAACAGTGTTCCTCGCCATCACATGAACCTACACCAACTTCAGAGGTACTTGTAATTTATGTCCCCAAAGCAAGGACGAGAGGTCAGAATTTTAGACCAACTATCCGGTATATTGGTTGAACCCTTTACCTCGGCATCAGCACACCGGATGTTTAGGAACACATATTTGTATCCATTCAGGCCATGCTGTCCTCATTGATGAATTGAATTGTTGGATGGATACAGATGAGTGTGTGGGTGGATAGATTTGTGTGGTTGATTGGGAGGGCAGATAGTTCCATATTGTGTGGACCGATGAGTGAAACGCCAGATGTCGGCACAGATGTATCAGCTGTTTCCTGGTTGCTGGTTGCAGTTATGAGTTCTTGTGTTGGACATGAAATTGGGGGAACTGCAGTAAAGCTGTGAACATGCTACAAGTGAATCAACAAACATGAGGAGTGGAAATTGGGGGAACTGCAGTAAAGCTGTGAACATGCTACAAGTGAATCAACAAACATGAGGAGTGGAAATTGGGGGAACTGCAGTAAAGCTGTGAACATGCTACAAGTGAATCAACAAACATGAGGAGTGGAAATTGGGGGAACTGCACTAAAGCTGTGAACATGCCACAAGTGAATCAACAAGACATGAGGAGTGGAAATTGGGGGAACTGCAGCTAAAGCTGTGAACATGCTACAAGTGAATCAACAGACATGAGGAGTGGAAATTGGGGGAACTGCACTAAAGCTGTGAACATGCCACAAGTGAATCAACAGACATGAGGAGTGGAAATTGGGGGAACTGCACTAAAGCTGTGAATATGCTACAAGTGAATCAACAAACATGAGGAGTGGAAATTGGGGGAACTGCACTAAAGCTGTGAACATGCCACAAGTGAATCAACAGACATGAGGAGTGGAAATTGGGGGAACTGCACTAAAGCTGTGAATATGCTACAAGTGAATCAACAAACATGAGGAGTGGAAATTGGGGGAACTGCACTAAAGCTGTGAACATGCCACAAGTGAATCAACAGACATGAGGAGTGGAAATTGGGGGAACTGCACTAAAGCTGTGAATATGCTACATGTTAATCAACAAACATGAGGAGTGGAAATTGGGGGAACTGCAGTAAAGCTGTGAACATGCCACAAGTGAATCAACAAACATGAGGAGTGGAAATGATTAGCTTTACTAGAACATGATCACAATTGATAAAGTGGACATTGCCACTAGAACCTCCAACAGTGCACAAACAACAACCTCCATCAGTGCACAAACAACAAACACACATAGGAACAACTACATGAACAAATCTACATGAAAATATGTGTGAAGCCATAGAGCAGTGACTCGGTTAATGACCATCACACCTATTAAGGCACCTTATTTGGCATTGACAGACTTCACTTTGACCTCATTATTCACAATAGTGATGATAAGACAATATTTACAATTCATCTTAATTGCAACAAGAGATATACATTGATCATGTGTTTCTTCTACTTATTTTGAATGTTAATTGCCTCTGAATGATTGATTTCTTGCATCTTTGCTAACAGATCGAAGTGAAGCTGCAGCCCTGACCAACTTTGAAATCCACCCTCGATCTGGTTTGGTGACTACTAGAGAAGTCCTGGATTATGAAACACAAACCATATACCACTTGACAGTTGTGGCCAGGGATAACGGCAAACAGTTCCGCCAGAACTCGCAGTCTTTGACCATATCAGTGCTGGACACCAATGACCAGGCGCCCTTATTTCATGCCAGGGACATCCACTTTGACTGTGTGGAGAATGTCAGCATCGGGACTGTGGCTGGCCAGGTCAAGGCTACAGACAAAGATTCTGGAGAAAACGGGAAAGTCAACTACTATCTTGTTGGAGGAAATGTGTTCAGTTCCTTCTCTGTTGACCGTGTGTCTGGCGTCATTACCACAGTCAGGGAGATTGATTTTGAGGAAGCTTCGTCACACTTCCTCAGTATTCAAGCGATAGACAGCAGCACTGCCTTGCCCAGGAGTAGCAATATCAGCGTGACCATCAATGTAAGTTTCTCTGCCTTCATGTGTTCTATAGTCAGTCAATCAACAGATCATCCTCATTGCACATCAAACAATTAGTCCATAAGTGCTTGGATCCTTTCCTCAGTATCTCTCTCAGCGTATAGTTCTATGTTGGTTGACTTGTCTTCTTTCACTTCCCACATGATGCTCTAGCCTAGCATGTTTGGTATCTTCACAGCTAATAACTTCTTCTTCATTCATCCAATATTTTATTGGTGTGGACATAATTGTGCTGTACATGTTTACAGGAGAGCTGTGATACTTGCACTTTTTGGCCAACACACCCGACTCCTTCCCAGCATTTGTTGACTAAGATAGTCTTCCGGTTGTTTCATGAGACGTTTCATGGCTTCAGAACCATGACATAATCTTCACCCTTCTATATACATATTCTGCCTCCCATGCTTGCGTGCTGGTCACCTCTCAGGGGAAGGCAGGGGCAGACCATGGACAATCCTTGCCATCCATGGTTAGTTAGTTGCATATCCTTAAAGAGATGTTGCAGTCAACCCCTGCATATTTTGGCTGTATGTGATTTCTTGGTAAGTTTACATTCAGTAGTTTGTCCTTGCTTTCTGAATGCCTGCACTTATACCATTTTATGAAAATCATTGCAAGGCATTCTGCTTTCAAATCGTCACAGCTGTTTTTGAATGCAGGATTGCAAATTGCTTCTGTAACCTTTTTGCCAGAGATCTGGCATGGTGGCCTACATGAATGCAGAGCTGTACTGCCCTCTCCCAATAAAATGTCATCTTATTTCATAGTTTGGTGATCTTCTTCTTCTTAGCATTCAGGTCATTGGTCATACTATATCTGCAGCCTTGCTGCCAGGTTGAAGTCCATTGTCTTCTCCCAATCAATCCAGAGGCCCAAGAGTTGTTGCTTCAGCTCAGCACTGCCAGCTTGGATCTCTGTAAGTTGGGTACCAAGTAGGATGTGGTCGGGGTTCTGAACTTGTTTAATTTCATTTGTCTTTGTTGCAGACTTTGAAATGGTATAGATAGTGAAGTAGTCTGTACTGACCAGTCCGAAGGTGACAAATTGCAGTTTGCATTTGTCTTTGGAGTTGGTGGATACAGTCTCAACTGTTGTCCATGTCTTCATTTGTCAACTATTAATATGTATATTTACCTTGGATAGTGGTTTTTGCTTCCCTGTATGACATCATGTAGCTGAACTGTTCCATACTGCTGGAAATCTTTTAAAGGCATACATACACTCCCTCGTTTCCAGTAATACCACAGTGGGAAGGTAGCCTTCAGAGGGCAATAGTTGAGGATCCTTGGGTGCTGTTAAGCTCTGACCTGATTTCATACAGCAATAATTTTTCATTATCATATAATGGAAACCTTACCAGTAATATAATGTGATCTATGTCAATAATATCCTTTTGTCTTTCTCAGCCGAATGCTGTAATCTCTGCCAGCAATGTACAATTCTATTTCTATACCATATACTCTACTCTCCGTCAGTAATGTACTGTTACCTTTCTCAACCATATACTGTACTCTCTGTCAGTACAGCAATGTACTTTTAGCTTTCTCAACCATATACCGTAATCTCTGTCAGTAGTCTTACTGCAAACCATCCACTATAACCTTTTTTTTTTTTTTATCAATCTTGACCAACAAAGTACATTTGCAATTACTACTAGCAGTAGCCAATGTGTGGACCATGTTTGAGTTAAAAGTTAGCAAACAAGAAACAAGAATCTTACTCAGCTCAACCATGTCACATACATTCAGCTCAACCATGTCACATACATTCAGCTCAACCATGTCACATACATTCACTAACCAATGTCACATAATTCGCTCAACCAGTCACATACATTCAGCTCAACCATGTCACATACTATTCAGCTCAACCATGTCACATACATTCAGCTCAACCATGTCACATACATTCAGCTAAACCATGTCACAAACACTCAGCTCAGCATGTCACATACATTCAGCTCAACCATGTCACATCACATCAGCTCAACCATGTCACATCATCAGGCTAACCCTGTCACATACATTTTCCTACACCAACCTCACCAGTCACATACATTCAGCTCAACCATGTCACATACATTCAGCTCAACCATGTCACATACATTCAGCTCAACCATGTCACATACATTCAGCTCAACCATGTCACATACATTCAGCTCAACCATGTCACATACATTCAGCTCAACCATGTCACATACATTCAGCTCAACCATGTCACATACATTCAGCTCAGCCATGTCACATACACTCAGCTCAACCATGTCACATACATTCAGCTCAACCATGTCACATACATTCAGCTCAACCATGTCACATACATTCAGCTCAACCATGTCACATACACTTCAGCTCAGCCATGTCACATACATTCAGCTCAGCCATGTCACATACATTCAGCTCAACCATGTCACATACATTCAGCTCAACCATGTCACATACATTCAGCTCAGCCATTTCACATACACTCAGCTCAGCCATGTCACATACATTCAGCTCAGCCATGTCACATACACTTCAGCTCAGCCATGTCACATACATTCAGCTCAGCATGTCACATACATTCAGCTCAACCATGTCACATACATTCAGCTCAACCATGTCACATACATTCAGCTCAGCCATGTCACATACATTCAGCTCAGCCATGTCACATACATTCAGCTCAGCCATGTCACATACATTCAGCTCAACCATGTCACATACATTCAGCTCAGCCATGTCACATACATTCAGCTCAGCCATGTCACATACACTCAGCTCAGCCATGTCACATACATTCAGCTCAGCCATGTCACATACATTCAGCTCAGCCATGTCACATACATTCAGCTCAGCCATGTCACATACATTCAGCTCAGCCATGTCACATACATTCAGCTCAGCCATGTCACATACACTCAGCTCAGCCATGTCACATACACTCAGCTCAACCATGTCACATACATTCAGCTCAGCCATGTCACATACATTCAGCTCAGCCATGTCACATACACTCAGCTCAGCCATGTCACATACACTCAGCTCAGCCATGTCACATACATTCAGCTCAAGCCATGTCACATACACTTCAGCTCAGCCATGTCACATACATTCAGCTCAGCCATGTCACATACATTCAGCTCAGCCATGTCACATACATTCAGCTCAGCCATGTCACATACATTCAGCTCAACCATGTCACATACATTCAGCTCAACCATGTCACATACATTCAGCTCAGCCATGTCACATACATTCAGCTCAGCCATGTCACATACATTCAGCTCAGCCATGTCACATACATTCAGCTCAGCCATGTCACATACATTCAGCTCAGCCATGTCACATACATTCAGCTCACCATGTCACATACATTCAGCTCAGCCATGTCACATACATTCAGCTCAGCCATGTCACATACATTCAGCTCAGCCATGTCACATACATTCAGCTCAGCCATGTCACATACATTCAGCTCAGCCATGTCACATACATTCAGCTCAGCCATGTCACATACATTCAGCTCAACCATGTCACATACATTCAGCTCAACCATGTCACATACATTCAGCTCAGCCATGTCACATACATTCAGCTCAGCCATGTCACATACATTCAGCTCAGCCATGTCACATACACTCAGCTCAGCCATGTCACATACACTTCAGCTCAACCATGTCACATACATTCAGCTCAGCCATGTCACATACATTCAGCTCAGCCATGTCACATACACTCAGCTCAGCCATGTCACATACATTCAGCTCAGCCATGTCACATACACTCAGCTCAGCCATGTCACATACACTCAGCTCAGCCATGTCACATACATCTCAGCTCAGCCATGTCACATACATCTCAGCTCAGCCATGTCACAGTACACTCAGCTCAGCCATGTCACATACACTCAGCTCAGCCATGTCACATACACTCAGCTCAGCCATGTCACATACACTTCAGCTCAGCCATGTCACATACACTCAGCTCAGCCATGTCACATACACTCAGCCTCAACCATGTCACATACACTCAGCTCAGCCATGTCACATACATTCAGCCTCAGCCATGTCACATACACTCAGCTCAGCCATGTCACATACACTCAGCTCAGCCATGTCACATACACTCAGCTCAACCATGTCACATACATTCAGCTCAGCCATGTCACATACACTCAGCTCAGCCATGTCACATACATTCAGCTCAGCCATGTCACATACACTCAGCTCAGCCATGTCACATACACTCAGCTCAGCCATGTCACATACACTCAGCTCAGCCATGTCACATACACTCAGCTCAGCCATGTCACATACACTCAGCTCAGCCATGTCACATACACTCAGCTCAGCCATGTCACATACACTCAGCTCAGCCATGTCACATACACTCAGCTCAGCCATGTCACATACACTCAGCTCAGCCATGTCACATACACTCAGCTCAGCCATGTCACATACATTCAGCTCAGCCATGTCACATAAACTCAGCTCAGCCATGTCACATACACTCAGCTCAGCCATGTCACATACACTCAGCTCAGCCATGTCACATACACTCAGCTCAGCCATGTCACATACACTCAGCTCAACCATGTCACATACATTCAGCTCAGCCATGTCACATACACTCAGCTCAGCCATGTCACATACATTCAGCTCAGCCATGTCACATACATTCAGCTCAACCATGTCACATACGTACAGCTCAGCCATGTCACATACATTCAGCTCAGCCATGTCGGACATACATTCAGCTCAGCCATGTCACATACATTCAGCTCAACCATGTCACATACATTCAGCTCAGCCATGTCACATACATTCAGCTCAGCCATGTCACATACATTCAGCTCAGCCATGTCACATAATGCTGCACATCACGTCTTGTATTGTTTTGAACATGTTTCTTCTATACCTTCATGTTATCACCCAATGTGTATTCCATGTTTGTTACTGCTCACCCAGGTCATCGACATCAATGACAATGCCCCAGTGTTTGAACAAGACCCAGTTATCATACGCACAGTTGCCGAGAACACACCCAGAAACCATGTGGTTCACAAGTTCATCGCCAGAGACAGGGACTCTGGCATCAATGGCACCGTGCGCTACTCCATCGAAACTTACTCTGGGCAAGAAGACAAACTTGGCCCATATTTTGACATCAACCGTGAGACTGGAGAAATGTTTGTTGCAGGAATCATTGACTTTGAGAAGGTACGGTGTATGTGATGAAGCGATGGTGTGCCTACTAACTGCTGTTAATGTTTGTGGTTTGGTTATAGAAATACTTGATTTTCCTAGATCCAATGCTTGATAAAATAGATACAACTTTACCTTCCCAGTGCCCACACCAGGGTTAATTATATTACTTTATCTTCCCAGATCCCATGCTAGAATAATTAAATACTTTATCTTCCCAGATCTTGTGAGAGATTAATGTTATAATTGATCTTATCAGATCACATGCCAGATTAGTTAGATATTTTATAGCAGTACAGCCCATAGTTGATCACCATGTAATCATGATTGTTGAAGCAGGTTAAAGAAAGGCCAAATAAACTGACTAATTGATAGCTTATCTCCCATATCTCATGCAAGACTAATTAGTTAGTTATCTTTCTATATCCCATGCAAGACTAATTAGATATGTTATCTCCCCATATCCCATGGCAGATTAATTAGATATGTTATCTTCCCATATCCCATGGCATATTAATTAGATGTGTTATCTTCCTATTTACCATGCCAGATGAATTTAGTGCTCTACTTTCTAATATTCTGTGCCAGTTTAGATACTTTGTTATGCCAGATTCTGTAGCAGATTGATTTATTGATTGATTGATCTAGGAACCGACATCACAGCATTTGGGACATTCCCATAAGCGCTCCGTCCCCATCCTCAGTAACCAGCAATCTGTAGCAGATTAAATAGATACTTTATCTTCTCCTTCATCTTCCAGTTTAGCTAGACACTTCTCTTTTCAAATTCCCATATCAGGTTAGTGATACTTTATCTTCCCATTTCATATGCCAGGTTAGTTAGATACTGTGTCACTCCCTACCAAATTACCCAGATACTTTATATTTCCATATCATATGCCAAGGTTAGTTAGATACTGCATCACTCCCTGCCAAATTACCTAGATACTTTATCTTCCCATTTCATATGCCAGGTTAGTTAGATACTGCATCACTCCCTGCCAAATTACCTAATACTTTATCTTCCCATTTCATATGCTAGGTCAGTTAGATACTGTGTCACTACCTGCCAAATTACTCAGATACTTTATCTTCCCATATCCCCATTTCTGGATAAATTCATCATGATATATGTTCATGTCTCTTCACAGATCTCGGTCCCTGGTGTTCTGGATCAACTCTACCTTTGATATTCCTCCATGCCACCATCTCAGTCCATCCAGCATCATTTCTCGTGGTCTGCCTTTGCTTTTCTGTTTAATATCTTTCCAGTCATCATCATGTTTTCCATTGCATCTCTTCTCATTATACTATATTATTAAATAATCCTCTGCTTTCATTAACATCTACCAGGCAATAATTGTTACTCTGATGATTAAAGGCATTCACAACATTCCTTTCAGAAACCACATCTCCTCATATAAATTAGATATTTTAATTTTGTATACCAAATGACAGGCTTAATAGGTCTTTTATGCCAGATAATTATACTTTTTATCTTCCCATATCCACATGCCAGGTTGACCAGATTTCTGTGATTGTGAAAGCCGAAGATGCCTGCCCTTATCGAGACCATGTCCAGCATTCCTTGATGACAACGATAATTTTTGTAACCGATGTCAATGACAACGCTCCAGGCATTTGAGTCCACAAGCAATCTGGTGGTCTCTGAGGAAGAAGCCATTGGCTACATGATCCTGGCAATTGTGGCTGTGGACCCAGATTCCAACATTGACGCCAGCGGTAACAATGTGGTTAAGTACCAGATTGTGTCAGGCAACGAAGATGGGAAGTTTCATTCTGGGAACAGATACAGGTGATTCTTTGTGCGATGTTTCTATTGCTTATTTGTAATACATGTGATCTGTTGCATGTCACTAATCCATTACCTTAAAGTATGTGATCTGTTTGTTGTCTTTTAATAATATTAATCTTTTATCTGTAACATATGTGATCTGTTGTCTTTTATTATTAATCTGTTATCTGTAACCATGTTATCTGTTGTCTTATGTTACTAATCCATTATCTTTAACATATGTGATCTATCATTTTATAATACTAATCTGTTGTCTGCAACACATATGATCAGCTTTGTGTTACTAATATATTACATAGTTTTATCTAACACGTGCGATCTGTTGTGAAAATGAAATGCAGCCAGCTTTTACTTTGTAAATACACTCCAAGAAGGTCAAGATACAAATAAAGACCAACAAACAAGAATAGACTCTCTCATGGGTGAACTCTACAAGCGAAAACTCATCAGTCCTGATAATATTCAAAAAGTTCAGCATACTTCTGGTGGAAAGGCTGCTGTGTCAACCACAGGTTCAGAAGGTACCAGTGCTGATCTCAGAGCTGGGCATTTTTCAAAGAACCTTTAGTTCCTAATGATATCACACATCCCATAGATCTCTTGGATTGTCATATTGGATACCTAGTACCCTCAGATAAGGGGGGAAAAAAACAGGAGGTCCCACTTGCAAGTTCTGCATGTTTAAATCCATTGAAAATTACAAAAGGTAGGTGTTAAGGACACTGCCCTGACAAAATTGTTTAGAAAGAAAGCTTATCCATGGGTTGATAGATCTTTAGATGGAATCTGTCTAGAGAAAGCAAGCCTGACGCAAATGCATACTGAACTTGGACACACTTACCTTAGAGGTGCATGACAGGGTATGACACATTATCCTTTAAAAAAAAAGAATGAAGAAAACTTAAACTTGCCCAACATTTTAAATATATGCGGACTAACAGTCACTACCTACGTGAAGCTAGATCATAGATAGATAGAATACCAAAAACTGATTTTAATTAAATGTGGACTAACAGTCATTAATCACATGGAGCTAGATCATAGATAGATAGAATACCGAAAGGTGATTTTAATCAAATGTGGACTAACAGTCATTACCCACATGGGGCTAGATCATAGGTAGATAGAATATCAAAAGCTGATTTTAATCAAATGTGGACTAACAGTCATTAATCACATGGGGCTAGATTATAGATAGATAGAATACCAAAAGGTGATTTTAATCAAATGTGGACTAACAGTCATTACCACATGGGTCTAGATCATAGATAGATAGAATACCAAAAGCTGATTTTAATCAAGTGTGGACTAACAGTCATTAATCACATGGGGCTAGATCATAGATAGATAGAATACCAAAAGCTGATTTGAATATTTATAATCATCCATTGTTACTGAAAACTGAAATGGCATCTTGTCACTGCAGGCTACCTCAGTATCTGTGATGCCCTAGACCACGAGAAACAGACCAATTACTCACTGAACATTAGTGCCGAGGACTCCGGGGTTCCCAGAATGATGAGCTACCAGCAGCTACAGATTAAGGTCACGGACACAAATGACAATGCCCCAGTCTTTAGCAAGTCTGTCTACCAGGCCAACGTGTCGGAGAACTCTGCTCCTCAGACCTCCATCATCAAGGTCCAGGCTTATGATGCAGACACTGGTAAGAGTTGTTGAAGGCAATAGCTGTTGGAGTTCACTGCAATACATGTTGGTTGTTGTAGATCACAAATTTTAGGTTTAAGCACATATAGGGTTTCATTGTGTGCAAGCATGCAGGTGTGTCTATTGTGTGTGTGTGTGTGTGTGTGTGTGTGTGTGTGTGTGTGTGTGTGTGTGTGTGTGTGAGAGAGAGAGAGAGAGAGAGAGAGAGAGAGAGAGAGAGAGAGAGAGGGGAGAGATATATATAGACTTTGATATAATAACTATTTGTTAGGAATGCACACGTGCACGTGAGCGCATACTCTCTCTCTTTCTCTCTCTCTCTCTCTCTCTCTCTCTCTCTCTCTCTCTCTCTCTCTCTCTCTCTCTCTCTCTCTCTCTCTCTCTCTGTGTGTGTGTGAGAGAGAGAGAGAGAGAGAGACTTTGATTTAAAAACTATTTGCTAGGAATGCGCACGCACACACGCACGCTCACTAGCTCGCTCACTCACACACGCTCACTCGCTCGCTCACTCACACACTCACTTGCTCGCTCACACACTCACACACTCACTCACATAAAGAACATTAGTAGTGGTAATTTAGACAACCACAACAATAGTAGTTTGTTAAAATGTTAGTTTTAAAAAAAAACACAATAATAAGAGCTTATTAAAAATGTTAATAAATATGCAGCAACAGTATTTTGTTAACAGACCAGTAACAAGTGTTGATTGTTCCTACAGGTGACAATGGTGCCCTGACCTACCAGATTCCCGATGGCATTGCTGGCAACATGTTTACAGTGGATTCTCAAACTGGTGTGCTGAGTACCAAAGTTCCACTTGACAGGGAAGCCAAGGATTCTTACACTGTCACAGGTGGGCAATGTTGCAGCTTTCATCTTGATCTGAGATATTTTTGATAGCTTATGTGACATTGAAGAGTGTCTGGCCTAGCAGCTAGTACAACGAGCTTCCATGTGGGAGACCCATGTTCAAATCCTCAGTAAGGAATTTTTTCTTTTGGGGCAAAAAGAAAAGCCTAACCTGCACAGTTCACGGTAACTGCATTAGTCAGGTGGCCTTAATTCCTCAGGCTTAAAACTCCCCTTTCACTGACCTACACCGCAAGGTACTCTAGGCAGTAATGACAGTTTTTGTTTTCATGCAAGATTTGCTTTTTATCAGCTGTCCTCAAAGTTGGCAGGTATGTAGAACAAAAGATTCATTGTGTTTCAGATATCCATTTATGTGTGTGTCCCGAGGTAGTTTCCTGCTGTGAATCTGTGATGCTATAGGTCCATCACAGTTTGTATACTTGGAGGAATAGGTGGCCAATCTTTCCCTCACTTGGCAAGTGATGAGCCCAGATGTCGAACCCTCATCTGATCCATGCTCATAACATCGCACTCTTAATATCGGTAAACTGTGCATCCGTCGTCATTGCGTAGGTCAGTCATTGGTACACATGAAACTTCTAAAACTTGATTGCCATCTTCCGTCTCCACAACAGGCGTACAACATCTCTGGGTCTGAGAAGCCTGGTGTTGAAGTGGTCTGATCATGTCTTCCACTGCCTACTGTTCCCAGTAACTCTCATCAGCTCAGCCTAAGTCTGTGCCCGAGCATCCTAGCTTGCTTGTGTGTTGTA
>JACEFZ010027787.1:160000-267500 GCA_014155875.1 Cepaea nemoralis | reverse complement strand
TATTTTTCGGTAGGCGGGTATCGGCCTGGCTCTCAGATCCGAGGGTTTGTGGCTTAGAGGCATTCAGCCACAGCCCTCGACAGGGAGCCCTATGTGTTTTGTTCGGACCAAGAACTTCTGCCTTCGTGCGCCTGATTTAAACTTCTGACTGTTATCCTCACCTCAGTCTAACCCGCAGAGCAGCAGGTTGTGTCTCTCTTAGTCTGGCCCCTATCCCATAAGCTGTCTGATATGTAGTTTTCTCCCATCGGCAAGCACATGGGGTCAGAGGGACACACAAGCTCCCCCACCGCGGCAAGGTGGAGACACATCGGGGGAGATTCCCCCATCTCATCTTCACCAGGATTTTGTCCTGATTGTAGAACTCCCCCATCAGGTTTGGAGATCATCTTTACTCATATCCTGGTTGTTGGAAACATGAAGTCCACGAAGCAGATTTGACATATTTGGAAACGGGATGAAGTTACTGCATTCAAAGTGTTTCCAAATCTGATGAGTTTGCTTCTTGGACATAACTGACCTGGAGATGTGATGCCAGGCCCTGAGCGGTGAACTCATAGAGAAAGATGATAGTTGAAACCAATGTTCATGTATGAGCCTTGATGCCTTCATCCTAAAGTGGGAAACTTTTCCACAAGCTCCATAGTAAAATATGAATATCAAAATTTCCTGAATGACATGATTATACAATCCAAACAATATAAAAAAGTTATAGTATAACTATATTTTTAAAAAAAAACGTTAGTGTATATCCTTTATAGGACATCAACCCCAGCATTTGTTGGCTGTTTATGATTTCTTGGCAAGTTTACATTCAATAGTTTACCATTATTTTCTCAATGACAGGCACTCATACCATAGTATGACAACCAACACAAGGCAGTCTGCTGCCAAATCTCCACTAGCTGTGTTTCAAATGCAGTATGCAGTATTACGAATTGCGCTTGTAACCCTTTCGCCACAGAGCCGTTATCTACATAAACATCCATGTATAAATACGGTACAATAAACATCCATGTATAAATACGGTACAATATGGTACAATAAACATCCATGTTTAAATACAGTACAATACAATACAATAAACACCCATGTATAAATATGGTACAATACAGTACAATAAACAGCCATGTATAAATACAGTACAAAATGGTACAGTAAACATCCATGTATAAACATGGCACAATACAATACAGTCTGTGCCTTGATCACTGTTATAAATTGGTATTGTCTGTTGTACAGGCTGTTTGACAGAGAGAAAGTGGCCAGCTACTCCTTTCTGGTGGTGTCATCCGACAATGGAGTGTTTGGACCCAGGAACTCCACCAGCCGTGTCTTCATCACCATCTCTGATGTCAACTGACAACCCTCCAGCATTTTCCATGGTGCCGTACACCGTCAACCTCAGCCCATCAACACCTGTCAACACACTCATCCTCACTGTGACTGCCAGAGACCCTGACCTTGGCAACAATGGCCTCGTGGAGTATTCACTGCAAGCAAACCCAGGATCTGTCGTAATCATCCAGGTACACGTAATTGTCACTTCTTGTTATTGGTCTTTTCAACTAGATGTTTGTGTTTGTTTGTTCTGTGCTGATGAAGGCTTTGGCCTCAATGTCCAATTTGTTACTTGTAATCAGTGTTTCAGTAAAGCTCACAATCTACTTCTCGTTTTTTGGCGATTCAACTTGATTATGAAATGATTACTCTTGTTTCTGTGTTACATCACTATATGAAAATCCTTAAAAGTCAAGGAGGATCGACTTCATTGCTCTGAGTAAGATCCCATGTGGCTTGGTCTCTTTCCGCAGGCAGGCTGCCGAAAGCGTTACACAAAGCATGAACTCTGTAGCTTCAGCGATGACCCCCCTGGAGTCTCCGAGAAAAATGCACTCGTGACCCCAAAGACGTAGCCCGGAATCAAACCCACAACATTTTCACAGTATGAGGCAGACAGTTTGACCACTTCACCACAAAGACTCCCAGTACAACACTATGGCAGAGGTTACCTTTTTCAAGATGTAAAACCTACTGACCAATAAAATGTTAATTGCAACGAGAAAAAGAGTGTTGAAGTGCTACATTGAAGGTGTACTTTTATATGGATGTGAGATGTGGACAATGAGTAAGCTGAAAAACATCTGATGACTCTTTTCTCTTTAGTGTTGCTTTTTTCTGTACCATTACATCAAGGATAGAAGAGTAAAGACTGAACGTGACCATAAAGGACTTACACACGTGAGGGTAAAAGAGGTAAACCTTCAGAAGAGTTTCAGGTACATATACATTTCAGATTAGAAGAGGAGAGACTATGATTGAATGAGTGATTGCTTACTGATGATTTCCACAGAGTGTGATGATTGACAGAACATCAGGGAAGGTGTACACAAACAGCACCCTGGTGAGAGGACATCACAGTGTCCTGGTTGTGGCCACTGACTCTGCTGCCTCCCCGTCTGCCAGGATGTCATCCACTGGTATGTCTACAGTGTGGCTGGATTTTGGCCATCTCCAGACCTGCTTCTGCAAACTCTTTATTCAATTCAGTTTTTTGTATTGTTGTTGTTGTTATTAGAGCTCCATTGATTGGAGCTGTTTGGTCTTGCACAATTTGAATAGTTGAGGTAGTTTGATCACTTGGATTCCTTCCATGCAGACAAGCAATACACTTATTCTGCGTATGCTTGTGAGATGTGAGTGCTGACTATCTACAATGATCATGGAAAATTCATCATTATAGAGAATGTGATATTGCCTGTTTCATCAGGGCCATGGCACAGTATATCTAGTCATGAAAGGCATTTTTGTTTGGGTTGGCCAACCCCAACCTTTAACCGTCCCTAGTCTACCTACAAGACAGCAGGTTTATGTCTCCTTTAGTCTATTCCCCACCTGTTGACCTGTTTGATTTGGGAAATCCTAGTTAGTAGTAGCCGATCTCCCTGGACCAGGAGTTAACCATCTTTCTCCGTAATCCTGTATATTCTCGTGAGTAACTTAACCTGCATGAGAATCGGTAGCGGTTCTCGCCACGTTGGTAACTTACGGGGTATGTGAGCCGGTTGCTCAGAAATCAATGGCAAACTACTGACCGTAATCTTGCCTAGTACATCAACAGCAGCTGAAAAATGCTGAGCTGACTGCAACGTCCTGTAACGGATATGCAAAAAAAAAAAAAAGTAGCAGCAAGACTGCATCAACTATTATAGTCATTGGGACATGCAAGCCTCTCTGAAATGATAACATTGAGGCATGAAATTGGGGGAAGCACCGATAGTGTGAGGGGACAGATGCTCATTTTGCCGACCTGGTGGTCTTGTGTTCAAATCTGCATCAAGACATATTTTTAAACAGACCTGGAATCACGGGTCAGCCCAGCCTAATATGGGTGCCAGGAAATGTCTGGGATAGCACGGTATTGACCTCATCACCAAACAAGTGCTGATTGGACAATGCAAACATGGGTCTAACACCATTTGTCCAGTGCTCCTTAAGGCATGTAAAATGGACCTTTACTTATGGGAGCGGGGATGATGGGGAATGGACATGACTGTCATTCAGTCTTGCAGCATGCCAGACAGGTTTCCTCACAGTTGACACCATGGTTTGTAGGGAATGGACATAACTGTCACTCAGTCTTGCAGCATGCCAGACAGGTTTCCTCACAGTTGACACCATGGTTTGTAGGGAATGGACATAACTGTCACTCAGTCTTGCAGCATGCCAGACAGGTTTCGTCACAGTTGACATCATGGTTTGTAGGGAATGGACATAACTGTCACTCAGTCTTGCAGCATGCCAGACAGGTTTCCTCACAGTTGACACCATGGTTAGTCATCACTTTCTTAGCCAGGAGAGTGTCAGTGTTCCTCGGTTGTCAGTTTGTTCGTTCACTGCACATACTTTCTTTTTCCCCTTCTTCTACATGTTTGGTTAATTTAGTAACATAGTTTTAAAATGTGACTGTTTTCTCTGTTGTGCACACAAATCCACTCCTTTTAGTTGGGTAAACTATCTCAGTGAAACTCGGTCATGTAATTCTCTCTCTCCCCCCCCCCCCCCCCCCCAATTGTATTATACCATTACCCCTACCCTGTTGATCCACAGAAGAGAAGTTATATTAGGGTTCATCACCTGGCTCAGATTAATGTTCCTTTGACAGAATCGGCCACACATAGAATATTAATTTGAAGGTGATTGTTGTCTAAAGAGGGTGATGGCTGACAATGGTCATGTCAGTGGACATTTCTGAAATTCACAGATTCATCTCTAATTGAAAACGGAATGGTTCATGTCCTAGATGCTTTCATGAAATCCCTCTATTTGAGTTGCATTAAAAAAAATGTGTGGTTGTGTGGCCATATTGCAGATATTATTTGCTGATATTGCCAGGGTTATTTCATTGGATATCCTCATTTTCCAATTGTTTGTGCATGTTGTGATCCATATTTATGATGCCCCTTGAATACCCTGTGATGCTCATGACTGATGGAGTAGGTGGTTGATACGGGGTGTACTTGGAACAACTGAGTATGGACATCACAAGTTGGTTGATGAGGTATGAACTACTTGTAACACCCATGAGTGACTGAATTCAGGAACTAAGATAAGTCTAGGCAAGGAATTGGGCACAGAAGCATTTGGGTACCAGCTACTGAGGTGTAAACTTCACAATGGTGAGTCCCGCCCGAGGGAATAAGACACCCCACACACACATGGAAGTCCATCTGATAACATTCCTGAGTGTGTAATAACTCTTATCTTCTAAGACATATTTCACTATTTTCCAAATTGTTAATTTTCAAAACTGTTTAAAGTCTCTCTTTGGAACATTATCATATATGCTTGTATCTGTAGTGCACGTGAAAATCTGTTCCTCTTGTACTTGTTCAGGTGTCATCGAAATCACAGTTGGAACTGCTGACAGCAACCTGCTTCAGTTCTCCCAGCCAGAATATAGTGTTGAAATCCCTGAGAATTTTGGCAGAGGCAACTCAGTCATTAACGTCACAGCTAGTTTTGTGTTGGCGTCACAACCGTCACAGTCTACAATGTATAACTTTGCTAATGGGAATGAGAACAAAGTTTTCAGAATCTCTAACCGGACAGGTAGGAACGACACACTCTATTTCTATGTGATCATTTCTGTACTGTGACATGATCTATTTATATGTGATTGTTTCTGTACTGTGACATGATCTATTTATATGTGATTGTTTCTGTACTGTGACATGATCTATTTATATGTGATTGTTTCTGTACTGTGACATGATCTATTTATGTGTGATTGTTTCTGTACTGTGACATAATCTATTTATATGTGATTGTTTCTGTACTGTGACATGATCTATTTATATTTGATTGTTTCTGTACTGTGACATGATCTATTTATATGTGATTGTTTCTGTACTGTGACATGATCTATTTATATGTGATTGTTTCTGTACTGTGACATGATCTATTTATATGTGATTGTTTCTGTACTGTGACATGATCTATTTATATGTGATTGTTTCTGTACTGTGACATGATCTATTTATATGTGATTGTTTCTGTACTGTGACATGATCTATTTATATGTGATTGTTTCTGTACTGTGACATGATCTATTTATGTGTGATTGTTTCTGTACTGTGACATGATCTATTTATGTGTGATTGTTTCTGTACTGTGACATGATCTATCTATATGTGATTGCTTCTGTTTGTTTCTGTACTGAGAGTAGATTTTTCACCATCTTCACCAATACATGCTCGGTCTTTTTGAGCAGATGGTGAAGGAAAGTATGGTGGGTTGGAGTTGAAAGACTAAACAAAACTATCAGGTACCTAAACCTGTAAAAATAACAAAGGGAAAAACTGTGACCATAAGGAACCTCAATATTGAGGTATTAAAACAATTGCTGAAGAAGGTAATAAAGCATTTTTAAAGTTATTAATGTATGAGGAAAGACTAAACAATGCATTAAGTTACCTCAGCATAGAAGAAGAAAGACTAAACAATGCATTAAGTTACCTCAGCATAGAAGAAGAAAGACTAAACAATGCATTAAGTTTACCTCAGCATAGAAGAAGAAAGACTAACACAATGCATTAAGTTTACCTCAGCATAGAAGAAGAAAGACTACACAATGCATTAAGTTACCTCAAGCATAGAAGAAGTAAAGACTAAACAAATGCATTAAAGTTACCTCCAGCATAGAAAGAAGAAAAGACTAAACAATGCATTAAGTTACTCAGGCATAGAAGAAAGAGAGACTAACACAATGCATTAAGTTACCTCAGCATAGAAGAAGAAAGACCTAAAACAATGGCATTAAGTATACTGTGCGATCAGCATATAAGAAGAAAGGACTACACAATGCATTAAGTTAACCTCAAGCATAGAAGAAGAAAGGCTAAAACAATGCCATTAAGTTTACCTCAGCATAGAAGAAGAAAGGCTAAAACATGCATGTAAGTTACCTCAGCATAGAAGAAGAAAGACTAAACAATGCATTAAGTTACCTCAGCATAGAAGAGAAAGACTAAACAATGTCATTACGTCCCTCAGCATAGAGAAGCAGAAAGACTAAACAAATGCATTAAGTTTACCTCAGCATAGAAGAAGAAAGACTAAACAATGCATTAAGGTTACACTCAGCATCAGAAGAAGAAGACTAAACATGCTATTTAAAGTACCTCAAGCATAGAAGAAGAAAGACTAAAACAATGCATTAAAGTTACCGCAGCCATAGAAGAAGAAAGACTAAACAATGCATTAAGTTACCTCAGCATAGAAGAAGAACGACTAAACCAATGCATTACGTTTACCTCTCAGCATAGAAGACGAAAGACTACCTCAGCATAGAAGAAGAAAGACTAAACAATGCACTAAGCTACCTCAGCATAGAAGAAGAAAGACTAAACAATGCACTAAGCTACCTCAGCATAGAAGAAGAAAGACTAAACAATGCACTAAGTTACCTCAGCATAGAAGAAGAAAGACTAAACAATGCATTAAGTTACCTCAGCATAGAAGAAGAAAGACTAAACAATGCATTAAGTTACCTCAGCATAGAAGAAGAAAGACTAAACAATGCATTAAGTTACCTCAGCATAGAAGAAGAAAGGCTAAACAATGCATTAAGTTACCTCAGCATAGAAGAAGAAAGACTAAACAATGCATTAAGTTACCTCAGCATAGAAGAAGAAAGACTAAACAATGCATTAAGTTACCTCAGCATAGAAGAAGAAAGACTAAACAATGCATTAAGTTACCTCAGCATAGAAGAAGAAAGACTAAACAATGCATTAAGTTACCTCAGCATAGAAGAAGAAAGACTAAACAATGCATTAAGTTACCTCAGCATAGAAGAAGAAAGACTAAACAATGCATTAAGTTACCTCAGCATAGAAGAAGAAAGACTAAACAATGCATTAAGTTACCTCAGCATAGAAGAAGAAAGACTAAACAATGCATTAAGTTACCTCAGCATAGAAGAAGAAAGGCTAAACAATGCATTAAGTTACCTCAGCATAGAAGAAGAAAGGCTAAACAATGCATTAAGTTACCTCAGCATAGAAGAAGAAAGACTAAACAATGCATTAAGTTACCTCAGCATAGAAGAAGAAAGACTAAACAATGCACTAAGCTACCTCAGCATAGAAGAAGAAAGACTAAACAATGCACTAAGCTACCTCAGCATAGAAGAAGAAAGACTAAACAATGCATTAAGTTACCTCAGCATAGAAGAAGAAAGACTAAACAATGCACTAAGCTACCTCAGCATAGAAGAAGAAAGACTAAACAATGCACTAAGCTACCTCAGCATAGAAGAAGAAAGACTAAACAATGCATTAAGTTACCTCAGCATAGAAGAAGAAAGACTAAACAATGCACTAAGTTACCTCAGCATAGAAGAAGAAAGACTAAGTAAGAGAATAAAGCAGAAAGAAAGCAAAGCAATGGCAAACTACTGAGCGCAATCTTGCCTAGTACATCAACAGCAGCTGAAAAATGCTGGTGTTGACTGCAACATCCTGTAACGGATATGCAACATTAAAAAAAAAAAGAGAATAAAGAATCTCTACATGCTTGGTTAAAAGAGGAGAAATTAAACAAAAATGTAAGATAATCCTCAATCAAAGGTAGAAGAGGTAAAACTGACAAGACTGTAAGTTAACCGCCAACCACAATGTAGAAGAGGAACCTGGTACCTCTGCACTCAAGTGTAGAAGAGGAAAAGTAAGTAAGAATGAAAACTACCCCTACCCTCAAGTGTAGAAGTGACAAAATCTAAACGATGCTGAAATGTATCTTAACACTTAAGACTAAGTTAAAATAGTAAATAAATCACCCTTAGGGGAGCCCAGATCAGTTTTTGAGGGGGATTTGAAAACATGCCCACTGGGTTGGCAGGCCAGCAGCTAGACGATGCACCACCATGACTCCCACACTCAAGGGTAGAAGGGGAATATAAATTAAGACTAAAAGGTTTATCTAAACCACAGTGTACAAGAAAAAAAGAAGTAAACTGATGATTTTATCTCTGATACCATCAGGTCAGATTACTGTGGCGGATCCAGCCAGTCTGGACTATGAAACCACACACCAGATCCGGCTGATAGTAGCTGCGGTCAATGGCAACTACCACACGTACGCAACCGTGTGGGTCAATCTGACAGACATCAATGACAACGCTCCAAAGTTCTCCCAGAGTCGGTACGTGTCAGCCATCTGGGAAAACAACCAGCCAGAGACTTACGTGACCCAGGTACCATTTTGTCTCATCTTCTTTATGATTTTCATTGTAGATGTAGCATCAGAATAGTTAGTGCCGGTGGGTTGGTGGTGGGAGTAGTGGTTTCAAGTCACACATCTGTCAGTTGGACTTAAGTGTTGGTTTCTCATCCTTGACTTGGGGACGTGAAGGACAAGCACTTCAGAAGGCATAGTGGGTTCACCTGATGGCAGGGGATATTGGAAAGCTAACCCTCACACAAAAATGAATAAAGTACACTCCCTGACAGTAGCAACTACTAGTAGTATTAGCATGTGTGTGGACTACACTGGAGTTTAAATACAGTGAAAAACAAAACAATGGTTAGTGCACTGACTTTGCAGCATATTCATTCAGAGTTCGATTCTCAGAGTGACATGATGTTTTCCTCATGGCTTTAGTGTCATGCTTGTCCTACTTCTCCATCTTCTTGTGATCTCTACTTTGATTGCACCATGAGATGAGCTCTCATAGAGAACTTGACGATTTCTTGAAGTTTCTCTGCAGGTGTGGACAGCATGGAGGTTATTGTTGGTTCAATGTCCCAGTAAATATTTCAGAGCACTGATGAAATTACTTCTGTGAGTGCCAGTCAATACCTGGCAATTTATTTCTTATACGTATACCATAATCACTCACTCTATAAATACTCTTCTGCAAGATAGATTTCTAATTTAACATTTAATATAGATGGCATTCTATTTTGGCAGATTTGTTATTGTTGTTAGCCACAAGATTTTTAAGTTTGTAATATATTCAAAGTACATTTTAGTTTTTTGTCTTTATCCAAGAAGGCTAGACAACTGATGCTCTACTCCAGGATCACAGGAAATTATAGCAGACTTATGTTGTATAAATCAATACCACCCACACCAGATCTGTCACAGTTAGAGCAGGACACACACTTCTAACCTGCTCCATGCCTCTCAGGGTTTTGCCCCCTTGGTGTTAGCTTCTCCCGTGTCTGGAGTTATGATACATATCACGTAAATCTGATAGGTCTGGGGGACTAGAACCTCTCTGAGTCTTCTCTTAATAAAGCTTGCATCAGAGAGGTCATAGCATGTATTGCCACAAGGAGGCCACTCTGGGCAGTGGCCATGGAAAGGTGGAGTACAAAAAGGAAGAGGCTAACAAAGCTGCTTTCTATAAAATATGATTAGTGAAGATCATCACCACTGCACTCCAGGCAGGTCCATGGGTTCTCCTTAACATCTCCATCAGCATATATCGACTGATCACACCGGTTCTGTGTTGGTTAACCAAAAGTCTTGTGCCCTTGAGAAATTCTGGTGGCTCCACACTTCACTTCCATCTCCCTCTGGGCAAGGAAGAAGATTACCAAGCGTCCTTAATTTGTTTGTCCTGCATCTCATATGACATTGATGATGTTTGGCACATCCATTGCCCTTTCATCCTCAATCACATCTGCCAGACGATTGACTTGTTTGTTGCTTTTCACGCCTGTGTGCTCTGGTAAATAGATAAAAGTAGATCCATCAAACATACTGGCTAGCAAGTGGAGATCATCAAGATCTGCAGGCTAGACACATGGCAACATCATCAATGTCCAACAAACATGCTTGAATCAACACCACTTTCACTAACTGTCATTTCTGGTTATTTCAGGTTTTTGCTCGAGATGCTGACAGCGGCCCCAATGGGGACATCATTTACTCAATCATTGGAGGAGATGATGACCATGTGTTTGCTTTGGCAAAACCACATACCGGGATTATAGTCACTAGCCTTGATGCTGCACCTCTTGACAGAGAAGTACAGCCTGATGGCTACAGGTAAGGGCTTGTCTTCTGTCCTGCTGGTAAGGATTTCCTTGATCAATAGAGAATTTGTGTTGTTAAATCTGTATGTGAGACCTGGGCTATGAAAAAATAAGCTGAGGAATATTTGAAGCAGAATAAATGTGGTTTCTGAGGCAAATGCTAAGAAAAGCATGGGCAGACATAAAGTCAAATGATGCATTCCTTAAAGTAAAAGATGAAAACTTTTAATTGATTAGAGAAATTAGATGTTAACAATCATGATATTGTGGTCTTTGTTATAAGGATAAATAAACTTGAAAACTTTGTGACAGCTGGAAAACTTGATCGGAAAAGAAGACCAAGATAAATACTTGGATGTCGTGGTGAAACTGTGAAATCGGGAGATGAACACATACCTGACGTTTCACTGGTGATAATATGAGATGGCGAACAACGACTGCCACGTATATCGACATGGCACATAATAATGATGATAATACAAGGAGAAAACACTTGAAAACAGTGATAACAGGCACACATTTTGGTAAGAAATAGCAAGGGAAAATAAAGAAGAATTCTAGGTAGGCCTGGATACATGGCATAATCTGGTCAAAAACACATATTCCGATCCAAGGCTTTGATAATTTTGTGAGATGACGAACTATGACTGTCCATGCCTGTAAGCATGGCACATGATGATGATGATTGTCCCATTTATGTATCTGCTGAGAAATATTCTGGAACTAAGAGAGTTAATTTATGTTTGAGCTTTGAGTTACAGACAAGTTTGTGAAACATCACTAGATTGAATGTCTTATTGTGACTGCATGAGCCAGTACTTTAATAAGCACTTTACATAAACACCTATGTGGTATGAAACACCACTAGTTTGAATGCCTTATTGTGACTGCAGAACCAGCTTTGTACTTTTCATAAGCACTTTACATAAACTCTTTACTTAAGCACTTTACACCAGAACTTTTATATGTAGATGATCATGCATTGTCATTGACAAGCAATAGTCACCTGATGATGTTTAATGTTGTCATCTTCAGGTTGACCATTGAAGCTCGTGACAGAGGAAATCCAAGCAAGTCAAACACATGTGTTCTCATTATTAACATCGTGGATGAGAACGATACTCCGCCAAATTTCCCTGAGATTCAGCCAGTAAATGTCAGTGAAAGTAAGTATCTTCTATATAAGTTGAACCAATAGATGTCAGTGAAAGTATCTTCTATGTGGCTGGGCCAATAAATGTCATCAAAAATATCTTCTTTGTTACTGGACCAATAAATGTCAGTGAAATTATCTTCTGTGCTATTGTATCAATAAATATCAGTGAAAGTATATTCTTTGTGATTGGACAAAATGTGTCAGTGAAAGTAAGTATCTTCTCTGTGATTGGGCCAATAAATGCAGGTGAGAGTATGTTCTTTGTGATTGGGCCAATAAATGTCAGTGAAAGTATCTTCTCTGTGATTGGACCAGTAAATGTCAGTGAAAGTATCTTCTTTGTGATTAGGCAAATAAATGTAAGTGAAAGTATATTCTTTGTGATACACCAATAAATATAAGTGAAAATTAGTGTCTACTCTGTAATTGGACCAATAAATGTAAATGAAAGTAAGTATCTTGTCTGAAGGACCAATAAATGCATATTAAAGTGTCTTCTTTGTGACTGGACAATAAATATAAACAAGAGTAAGTATCTGCTCAGTGACTGAATCAATGAAAATTAGGTAAGAATGTTTTCTTTGTAACTGCCATTGTATTAATTAATAAAAGTACATAATATAAGTATTAAAAAAATTGTCAGTGGAAGTATCTTCACAAAGATTTCTCCAGTAAATGTTGGTGCTTGAATGATTCTGCCCAAGATTTCAAAGTCATCTTTGTGCTGATCCTCTGTACTCACTTCCATCAATCTAGGTCGTGATGTGGGCTACACTGTTGTCATGGCAACAGCCAATGATGTGGATCTCAACCCCATCCTGGTGTATGACTTCACAACAGATGGAAATCCAGACAACACGTTCAGCCTTGACCGCTCCACTGGACGTCTGACCCTGGCCAAGCAGCTGGACCATGAAAAGAAGTCCCATTACTCATTGGGCCTCCAAGTAAGACATTTCTCTGTCTTTTGTTTTGGGTCCTGAATCTGCTTTTTAAATCTTATATATATGTGTGCGTGCACGTGTGTGCGCGATTTTTTTTTTTTCCTCCTTGAAATGCTGCTATTGTTAACTTATGCTGAGTGTTGAGGCTTCCATTATGGTACCCTAACTTGAGATACTATCTTCTTTGTACACTTTTGTATCTCAAACTTAATATATGGCAGTCTCCATGGCAACGTGGTTATGCCATCGGGCAAAGAGACTGAGCCATATGGGATCAAACCCAGAGCCATGAAGTTGATCCTCTTTTAAACCTATTCTTAAACCTGAATATATTGAAAGAAAGCTGCAGTCAACTTGAGCTTGTTGATGTCTCCAAAGAGATTGCCCTCAAATGAAGCAGGTGAAGACCTAAATGATTGTCTCTGTTCTGCATATGTTGGGCTGTTGGACATTCCTGCAGCAAATGTCTAGCCACAGTGACTGCCTCCACTTCCAGCTTAAGAATGGAAGTGGAGGCAGTCACTGCGGCTCTCCGCTGGATGGAGAATACAACACACACACACATCGTGATTGTAACTGACTCAGAAAGCATGCTGACGAGGGTGAGGACGGGAAGACTTCGTGCAGAGTGGCTTGCTTCGCTTCGGAGGTCACGGGTGACAAGCATCGCCTGGATCTTTTCTCCGGGGCATGCCGGTGTGCTGGGAAATGAACAGGCTGACAGCTTGGCTGGCTCTGCAGAACTTGGTGGAGTATTGATACATGACAAGGCAGACGTGCGTGCGGCTTTGTGGGAGCACGTGCACACCTCGGAGGAGCAAATGGATTACCATGGTCTGGCAAGAATGAGACAACGAGGAGTGGTGAAGGGATCTGGCCGACGCTCAACGCTCAAAGGAAAAGCGAGACGGACTTATAATCAGATTGCTACTGGTACTATTAATGTTGGAACTCTTCGCTGGCTGCTGAGGATGGGGACGGAGCACTTATGGGAATGCCCCGAATGCTGTGATGTTGATTCCTAAATCAATCAATCATCATGTCTAGCTGTCATTTTACCAGTTTCACAATTACATACATCAGCATCTCCTATCTTTAGTTTATTGGTGTTTCAGCCTGTTGTGTCCTGTGAAATATTATCATACTTAACTTACCCTGCAATAAGTGTTGATGCTTCCATCATGGTGCCCTTTGTGAAATATTGTGATGATTAGCTTACAAGTGAGTGTTATCCTAATTTTAAAATAGCTGATGCTGTCTGCAAAAATGGACATACATCGTCACACACATACTTGCACACACACACACGCCCGAATGCATATGCTTACTTACTTGCATGTTCACAGACATGTACATATGCACATTTGCATACACACATGTACATACACACATACAGGATATACATGCACACATATACATACACATATGTACATACAAGTGCCTTGTGAGGAATGCAAAGTTAATTGTTTATAATGAACACAATATTCAATGTTTGCCTTTACATGTGTTTAATGAAAAGATAGCTTCAACCATGAAGTGTTCAGTTGACCCAGTATCCATCCTTTAGCCACCTTCCTGTGATCTCTACCTTCTTCGTATAACAGGTGACCGATGGCAAGCCAGACCACGTGAGGACAACCTGGTGGGATATTTATGTTGATGATGAAAATGACAACCCTCCTGTGTTCTCTCAGTCTAACTATGAGGTGATACTATACAGAAATTACAGTTTAATTTGTTGTTGTTGCTGTTATAGATCCAATAGTGCCTGGGCTTCTGTGCTTTCGCCCAATGCCATATAGTGGGACTTGCAAGTACTCCTCAGCTGTTGTGTTGAGCCCAATGCCATAAGGGGGACTTGCAAGTACTCCCTAGCTGTTGTGTTGAGCCCAATGCCATATAGTGGGACTTGCAAGTACTCCTCAGCTGTTGTGTTGAGCCCAATGCCATATGGTGGGATTTGCAAGTACTCCTCAGCTGTTGTGTTGAGCCCAATGCCATATAGTGGGATTTGCAAGTACTCCTCATCTGTTGTGTTGAGCCCAATGCCATATGGTGGGATTTGCAAGTACTCCTCAGCTGTTGTGTTGAGCCCAATGCCATATAGTGGGATTTGCAAGTATTCCTCAGCTGTTGTGTTGAGCCCAATGCCATATGGTGGGATTTGCAAGTATTCCTCAGCTGTTGTGTTGAGCCCAATGCCATATAGTGGGATTTGCAAGTATTCCTCAGCTGTTGTGTTGAGCCCAATGCCATGAGGTGATGTTTGACAGCTTTATAGGGATATAAACAAAGTCTAAGTTATGGTTGGAGTCTGTTTACATACATGATAACATATGTGTTGTGTTCAAGTCCTGACTATTGGGTTCTGGTCCTTCCTTGTCAAATACTTTATGATGCCTTTGGGGTCATGACCAGACATGCAATTGTATAGTTGCCTCTAAGACTCTGCAGTGCTGCATCTGTTCATCCACTGTGGTGGACTGGTGAAGACCTCAAGCAAACCCTTCTGTTTGTGACCCATGCTGGAACAGACACATAGAAACGTTGACTGAAGAAATCTGTTCAACCAAGTTTCTTTATTTACATTTATGACCCCAACACAGGAACTTAGCTTCATATATGCATTATACAGTTAGAGTATTGCTTTGCTGATCTGGCAGCTTCTGCGACCTGTGCGCTGCAGCTTTCAAGACTCCGCTACTTTCGCACTGCACGAAATAACAATTCATGACATTTGCGAAAGGAATGCAATTTATTCAGAGCCGACATGTGAATGGCTCTACAAGCATTAGGCTTCATCATGGTTACACAATATGAATATATCAACGTGATGATAGGTGATGCTAGCATTACACAATCTAAATGATATAGCCCTAAGTTTGCCTATGGCATAGAAAGCTATCGTATTGGTCAAGGATACGTCCGACCTCTCTACCGTCTCCAGTCAGTCTGTCCCGCTACACATAGCGTGGACCAGCACGGGCCCTTTTTCCCTCCGTGCAGTTGCTACTATTGCGTGCCTGGACTGGCCAGCACGCTGGCTGGTGAGTTTGAGTAACCTGACATATCACGGTTACCAGCAACCCAATTGCTTGGGGAAAGCCCTCGCTCATCCGTACTCTTTGCCCTCTGGTCTGATACAAATGTGTCTCCCTGCGAGGTATTAATAGCAGTCGGTGTCTTCCCTGTCTGGGTGTCTCTCTACTAGCCTAGTGTTAACTCCTTACTCCTGTAAGGGCTTATTGGGGATGCTGACAGGGTCCCCCTCCTCTTCGCGAAGTGTTACTTCCCCTTTCTTATCTTTGTAACACTTCTTGGTTCCAAAAGAAAAATTGGTTGTCCCCAATTTTGTCAGCTCTCCAATAAGTATAGAACTTTCTAGTTTGGGGATAGAACAATATCTTCTACCTTCATTCACAGTGTTCTATCTTTTCACTTGGCTGATTTAGTAGCCCATGTTTCAGTATAGTTGGATCTCTAGATATATCAAGGATTGGTAGTGAACCGGAAACCGTTGTCTTATGACTTACGTCCTGGCTTCTGTCGTTAGACCCTATGTCTCTTGACTTCCACCCATTGACTTTTGTCTTGACCTGTTCCTCATATTGCCCGAAAATGACAACCCACACTCTAGTTGACTCTGTTATGAGTACAACACATGAGCACTAAGTGTTCATGTTCCCATCAATATCCCCTCCAACTCTATACACATAGCTCTACTGTTCACCTTCTCGCTTCCGCATGTGAAAAAGCTATGTTCACTGTTACCTTTAGGTTTCTGATTATTTATTGTGTCCCCTGAATTTCGAGTTATTGTTCTTTGAATTAATTGATGTGTGCAACTTTTATATGTTCGTTTTCCTGTTTGTTTGCGTGTTTTCTAATAAACTACAGTGTACTTAATTCTCTAACATGTGTATGCGTTAGTGTACTAAATGTGTGTGTTCCTTCGAGCGCCGCAAATCGGTTTATTGTGGTTACAAACGTTCGTTATTTTTGTTTGTGACCACAACTCCGTTTTCTGAAGCTCAAAGTAGGTTCTCTCTATACTCTGCTAAAGTGTTGCTGTAACACATATAAAACCTTTGACAACACCTTGGAAACACACATGACACAGACAAGTTAAATAAGACCTTTCCAGCGGTGGAAAAAATATTTCCGCTGTCTTTCACTCTCGCTCTCTTTCTTTCAATGTTTACTAAGTTTCCGCATTCTCTCTCCGCATTTTCTCTTCTTTCATTCATCTTTCATTCCCTTTCATACTTTTCTTTCACTCAATCATTCTCTCGTCATTAAAATATGGTTCATAATATGACATACATAAGCAATATATATACATTAAATGATTGGCTGAATTATCACAGTAATCACGCCAAATGACTGTGCGTTTTGTTTGCACACGTCATGTCTGTACATAAATATACATTGTTATAAGGATGGTTCGTTACCGATCCTGACATAGTAACTTCCATACTTTGGTGTGCTGACCTAAATTACCTTCAAGGGAAATAATTTACTACTACTTTCATTTAAGCGAAATGGGTTAATTACCTTAAATGTTACTTGTGACAAAGATGATATTAATTCCTAAATGATTGGCATTGGTTTTGAAATGATATATTAACTAAATGGATGCATAAATGATTATGATTATAAGTAACTTAACTAATATAGGATCTAATAAATGTATTTCTAAAATGGATGTTTTAATAAATGGATTATTAATTAAATGATGGTGATTTCTAACTAAGCAAATGAGAAAGTAAAGTTATATATGCGTTTACATAATTTGCAATAGAATAAATAATAGAAAAATGAAGTTATAGATATTGTAAATAAAATAATAATGTACATATATCACAGTTATATTTCTATATCTAATTACACTAAGTTGACGTCCTCCTCTGCGTTGTGAAGCTAGAGCAAATCTCTTTGTAGACTATACTAACATAGTTCATTACACCAAAGTCTTTAAAGCTCTTCTTGAAGGATAGTGTATTAATATAGTTGCTTACCACATCATGTAGGTCCATAGCTAACCCTGTATTGTCATTCGGGGTCTAATCGTTGACTCAATACATTCAATTCGGGGTCTAGCCTTACTATATTGTGACGTTGGTTCACATCCGTTCTTTTCTTTCGGGGTCTTACTATGATGTTGGTTCATAACTTCTGCCATCAATTCGCAGTTAGCGTTGGTCCACAACTTCTCTAGATCAGGTATAAGCTGGGTTCGCTGTCCTATTGGCGTTAGTTGCCATAATCTAAATTACGTGTGTCTCAGCGCATGTTAGTTTTGCGTACGTTCATTACACTTCTATAGCACTGTTCTATTCACACAAGTGAAGTATCAGGCGATAATAACGCACTTACGATATGTCTTATTCACCACACATGGTACTTGGTTATTTAACATTACAGTGTCAATGTTTCTGGTGGTGTATGGTCGCTTCCTTCCTGTAACTCAGGTATTTGAATGGATGAAGGACGACTTAAAATGTCTGCAATCGTATTTAATCTCCCTTTTAAATGTTGGATGGTAAACGTATAATTTTGGAGAATTAAATCCCACCTGTTAATTCAGATTGCCAGATTGCATCACAGACAATGGAGAGTTATCGGCTTGGATTACAAACTGTGCTCCTGCCAAGAAGCGATGAAACTTTCTCACACAATAGATCAAACTCAGGCCTTTCATTTCTGATGCTGAGTATCTTCCTTCAGCAAAAGTGATGTTGCGAGCTACGGGGTGGAACGTCCCGTCGTTGAACTGACCTATGATTCCAGATCTGGATATGGCACTCATATCTGTGCGTAAGAAATAAGTGAGTTTCGGGTTAGGTATACGAAAGGTAGATGGAACAATGACAAAATGTTTCAATTTCGATACCGCACTAATTAACCGTGCATCTTTTACAAATAACTTAGCCGAAGCTTTTAAGATGTTAGAAAAACCACTGATGAATTTCCTATAGTAATTTGGGACCTGTTTCTTGGTCGTTGGCATTGTTACATTTAGACATTTAGTGACGATACTGTCATCAATTTTCAATTGGCCCCTGCAGATGTTATGACTCAGGAAGTCAATTTGTTCCATGCCCAACTCTATTTTGGACGGCTTAGCTATGAGTCCACACAATCTCACGCTGTTGAAGACCTGTCGACGTTTCGTTAGGTGTTTTGTCCCGTCTTTCGTCTGATTGCATCTGTTATTTCTATATGTCGAGATATTTGTCGCAGTTGTGTTTACTGTCGGAACTGGTAGTTCCATGTCGTCCAATACTGTTGTGCTACTACTTGTGTGTGCTGTTATCTGGCTACGTGTGTTTGCGTTGTCGCTGTTGTGTGTCGCCTTACCTAGTGAAGTTGAGTTGTGTATGTCTGTCGTCTCATTGCTTGGTGTTGGTGCATTCTGTTCGTCTGTCTGCTGTTCTTTTTGTGCAACGTTAGGTTTCAGGATGTTGATATGAAATATCTCTAAGGGTTCTTTTATCGATATTTCATTATCCGCATCTGATATTTTGAGTTTAACGTTGAGAGGCCCTTGGCAACATGTTAGTACCATGTTATGTGTATCGGTTAGTTGAATCACAGCCTTTTGGTTCGGTTTAAGGTGAATCGTTTTAGTACCCTCGTTTGGATAGTTATGGTTTCCATTACTCGACACCTGCATTAGGGGTCCAGTAATATCGACCGCTATACTTTCAAGTGGTCTAGATGCTATCACTGATTTTTGCACTTCGGCCTTTACATGTTCTTTCTTTCGTACACGATGTTGACACACATTACAAGAGCGACAGAAAGATTTTATGTCCGAACAAAATTTCGGCCAGTAAAATTGTGATAGAATTCTGGCTCGCGTTTTATGATAGCCCAAATGTTCAGCAAACGGTGGTGAATGTGCGATTTTCAGCACCTTTTCCCGGTATGTTACAGGTAACACCGTCTGCTGAATTTCATGGTTATTATATGAGTAATAACGCATGAGAATTCCATTAATCTTTTTAAAGTACCAGGAAGAATTTTTAGAAACTTTCTTTCGCTCACACAACAAGTTAAAATATGGCGTGAGTGTTTGGTCGGTGCTTTGTGCCTCGCTCAACTTTTGGCGAGTAGTGTTGGTATCTGCACCACTTGGTGTTAGTAGCTGTAGAGTTTTATTTTGTAAGTCAGTATAACCTATTTCTGTATCTGACTTAATTACAGCGTTGACCCTGTGTGTTTCATTCCAGGCTTTTATGTGGTCGTCTGTACATTCTTTCAATGCATCAAGACATCCCAAAATAAGGTCCGTACATGGATTTTGGAGGATAGCGCATGTAAATGTGCCGGTAAGGAACGGGGTATTGATATGCGCTTTTGCCAGTGGATATTTCTCGATGGTTCCAGAGAAAGTACGGCATTTGACAAATTCTCCCGTATAATCTTCAGGTCTAGCAAGTTCTCTTCTTAGTCCCAGTAGAGTGCTGCCGCTATCAACTAAGCATTGGCATGGTTGTCCATTGACCAGTGCATCGTAGAACTTAAGGTTACCTCTGGAGGCACATGCTGCGTTAGCATCTTCATTTGAACATGGTATTATATGCCCACATTCTAATTTCCCATCCGCATGAAATTGATGGCATACTTGACATTTAAAGTCTAAAATATCAGTTACTGATGATACACTTTGACATTCATTCGTTGGCAATACATTGACAAGTTCGGGATCTATGTCACTCTCATCGTCTGATGATGTATTGATGAGGGCTGCGTTGTTTGCCTTCATTTTCTGTCTCCCAAGACACCTATTGCTATAATGGCCATAACTAGAACAAAAATAACATTTTACAGCACGTTTAAACGATGATCTCCTGCTTTCTTGCTTCTTTAACACTTGTTCTAGGTGTGACGGATATGTGGGGTTTTTATCACACATCGAATATGTTGGGTGAAAAAGAGTGCAATAATTACATCGAGGTGGTTTCTGATATGGTTTGTCCTTCTTACTATAGTCTTTCTGTTTGTAGGATCTATCAGGGACTCTGTTTGCAAAAGCTGTAATTTCTGTGTCATATGATGTATTTTTGAATATGTCCCGATTAGAGGAAAAATAAGCTGACCCCCGTTTTTCTAGTTGTTGAATGGACTCAATATCTGACTGTTGTAAGAATTTAGCAAAAGGGGTAGGTACTGTCGAAACAACTTTGTCCATTACTATTAGTTCTTCTAGTTTTTCATAGCTGTTACCTACTTTAGCCGCCTTAGTCCATTTTTTAAATGTGCTCTGCACGTTAGAAATGTAGTCTAAGAACGTTTCAGTTGCTTTTGGTTTAATCTGTGAGAATTGAATTTGGTAACCAGTAGCGTCCAAAAGAAAATGTTGCATTATCCTATCGTGTATGTACTGGTAATTGTTTCTAAGATCAGTAGGTATGGATTCTATTACTTTTAAAGGCTCCCCACTCAAGTTCCTCATGTATATCATTGCCCAATCCTCTAAAGGTATTTTCTGTGTTTTTAGTTGGAACTCTATATTTTCAGTCCATGCGCTGATTGAATCACCTACAGTGTATGGTTTAATGAGGCCTTTGTATTTACTGAATTTGTTCTGTTCTTCTTGGCTCTTTTGTTTGCTAGAGGCTATTTGTATGTTAGAATCTACCTCCATTTCCTTCATCGTTAGCTTAGTAGCCTCCTCGATCTCTTTCATTTCTTTTTGATGTTGTCTTTCTAATGCTCTTTCATCTCTGTCAAGAGCAGCTTTTCTTTCTGTTTCTTCCTTATACTTTTGATCTGCCCATTTTTCTAGTTTATCTCCAGTGTGGCCCATGGCGATGCCCGCCTGGATACATTCATTTAGTGACGCCATTTTGTGGCGTAATGTTAGTTCAAAATGATAATATAATAATATGCACAGAATAGTATACAATAATGTGTTAGTACATGTACATCATTGTCTGGAAAGGAAGATGCATGATTACGTTAGAGCATATCGAAATATTCGGAAAATATACTCATCTAATTTGTTGGACAGTGCGGTACTTGGGATGTTCCACCGCAGTCTTTCACACTACACACTGGTTTGATTTGCTGACACACGGCTGCGTTCTGGTTGGTAGAGCAGCAAAAATTAGACACACGCTTACGTTGTAAATACAAGCTCACAATTCATCATATTTTATCAAATATTTCATATTTCATAACGATGTTACTATACTTTCCTATTTCATGCGATGGGTGAATGAGAATGTGATAAATAGTGATAGATGGTATTAATGATGAATGATATGATCGTCTGAATGATTGTTAGATGATAAGTGAGATGATTAGTCGTATGGCCGTCAATGTCGTCTTGTCTTCGCCGTTTGACTCTGGCGTACCTTCGTTCTAGGCTGCAGTTCGTCGCTACTCTATTTAATGATTTCGTAGAATGGTGACATTGATGGCTGTATCACACGCAATGAAATGTACACGGTGGTTACGATGGTGATGTTCACTGATGATCTTATACATTTCAATTGCTTTTAATTTAATAACATACTTTCAAATTAATATTGGTAGAATTTCACACTTTACCGATCTAATTTGTCTCACTTGTGGTTCACACTCCACAAATTTTTGGCGATCGTATAATTCACCACAAGCAAAAAAATTTAATTTATAGCATGTATCACAATAATATTTGTATTACTTTGCAATATATCATACATCACAAATGTCGAAACGTGCATTGAACTAATTCTGGCACAGAACTTTGTAATATTTATCGATAGTTAGCGTTCGTTTAGTGGTTTATAATACCACTTGCATGTTGGCGTTAACTGCTTGTCGAACATTACTACAACTGCCTGCTATGGCTGTTCAGAAAACGTTCACTGAAATCTGACAGTAATTGTACTGCTGGCGTTCGTTCATTGTGTTCTGACCTTAATTCGCAGCTTGCGTTGGTTCTTTGACCATTCTGACACCAATTCGGGGTCTAGCCTGTCAGCGACCTGTGCGCTGCAGCTTTCAAGACTCCGCTACTTTCGCACTGCACGAAATAACAATTCATGACATTTGCGAAAGGAATGCAATTTATTCAGAGCCGACATGTGAATGGCTCTACAAGCATTAGGCTTCATCATGGTTACACAATATGAATATATCAACGTGATGATAGGTGATGCTAGCATTACACAATCTAAATGATATAGCCCTAAGTTTGCCTATGGCATAGAAAGCTATCGTATTGGTCAAGGATACGTCCGACCTCTCTACCGTCTCCAGTCAGTCTGTCCCGCTACACATAGCGTGGACCAGCACGGGCCCTTTTTCCCTCCGTGCAGTTGCTACTATTGCGTGCCTGGACTGGCCAGCACGCTGGCTGGTGAGTTTGAGTAAACTGACATATCACGGTTACCAGCAACCCAATTGCTTGGGGAAAGCCCTCGCTCATCCGTACTCTTTGCCCTCTGGTCTGATACAAATGTGTCTCCCTGCGAGGTATTAATAGCAGTCGGTGTCTTCCCTGTCTGGGTGTCTCTCTACTAGCCTAGTGTTAACTCCTTACTCCTGTAAGGGCTTATTGGGGATGCTGACATTCCAGATGTATTGGAGTTACCTTTCCTCTGCAGTAAACTAGGCAGTCCGAGAGAGGGATCATGATGCATCGGCAACACATGGTCTCTTCAACTCAGCCCAGGCTTTGTGCTATGGAGAGGTCATTAGCTACCGCCATGGGTTGTGGCTATTATGCCTTTTTTGAAGCTCAATGTAACAAACTATTGTCTGTCAAGACGGCAAGATGCCAGTGAAAGTGGGTCAATTAATATCACACTTACAAGAGATCAGTTGACAATTAATACTTTTATACTGACATGTAAAATATAGATAGAGATCAGTTGACAATTAATACTTTTATACTGACATGTAAAATATAGATTTGTGTTTCAATGTGTGAGCAGGTGGCACTGCCAGAACAGACAGGGCCTCAGCAATCAGTGATCACTATCCTAGCCAGCGACGCAGACTCGGGTCGCAACGCACAGATCACCTACAGCATGGCACCGACAACGATTGATAGCTTCTACATCAACTCTCAGACAGGTCAGTGCAGGGACAATATTTTCTTGTTGGTTGTACAATATGTGCTTGTTAGTAGTATAATATTTGCTTGTTAGTGGTACAATATTTGCTTGTTAGTGTTACAAATTTGGCCAAGCGTTACCATGGCCTATGTGAAAGGCTAAGCATTGTCACACCATAACTTACCAAGTGTGTCCTAAAAGGTGGCTTTGGTCATTGTAGGTGATCACTTTTAAAATGATGAACAACATCACAGTACATTGTGCATTCAAATGGGTCATCAGTCCTCCAAGGCAGCAGCCATCCTAAAGTATCTCGGCTCACTGGTCCCATGAGGAGTTGGCCGTAATGTCTCCTCTCTCGCCCTCGAAGATGGCATTGACATGCTTGGCCAGGCTTCACTTCCAGGTCTTGTCACTTAAAAGTTGTCAGAGTCGACTTCATTGCCCTGGGTTTTATCCCATATGGCTCAGTCTCTTTCCGCAGCGCAGGCTCAGGTCTTGTCATCGAACTAGTGTCATAGACTATCGATCTTGGTCATCTGTATCCATATTACATGGACTATTTCGGCCCTGTCCATACCTTGAAAGACTGCATGTGGTGTTTCCTAAGATTAGACCTTCCCTGCTAGTGAAAGATAATGGGTAGAGAACCTTTCAAATGTCCTACTAGATAACAAACAGCATTGGGATGAGGTGATTTCACCTCATCTCCTCAGGGTTCATTGTCTCCACTGTGATGAAACCTTTTGAGAACTACATACTTTTCGAGACTGAAAGAGTTTCAGCAAATGCCCTCAATGATGGTAGATCTTCAGCACCCACATCTTGCACTTACCCATGCAGACATCCAGCACATGGTCAAAATGTGTGTACTGAAACAGTCTCCCCAGATTCTTCATGTCATGTAAGAGTGAAGAACTGAAATGATGGACTTCATACTGAATGTACATATTATGATTATAATCAAAGTGGGCTTGTTGGTGCAGCAGCTACAACATTGTCTGGATATTGGCATCAGCGCTCTCAGTTGAGGCTTTATTGTTAGTTAGTCGCAGTTTCAGCCCCACGGCAAAGGGTCACCCAATAATGCTCTGTTCCTGTGCCAGTTAATATCACATGAGAGTTTAATGCCTGTCCTCAATATTTGCTGTGGAGGGAAAGACTGACCACAAGTTTCTACATGCACTCAGGCCTCCAAAAATTCTCATTCTGTTGTTTAAAAGAGCAGACATATCAGTAGCCATGGTGTCCTCTGTCTAACATCAAACTGATCGGCCCGCTCTATTTTGTCTTCACCTTGAAATGCTAGAGGTGCCGGCATGTTCCAATGACCCCGAGAGCTATGTCGACATTAGTCCAGCAACTGGTAGGGTCTCTTATGTCGGACAGATCAAGGGATAGGAAACAAATGAAGAGAGACACAAACCTGCAGTTTTGTAGGTAGGCTGGGGACAGTCAAGAATAGGCAAAGCAAACCCATATAAATGCTGACGTACTGAACCACAGACTTGATGAAACAGTTCAAGACAGTTCACTTTATAATGTCACAAAAGATAAACCATTTTGTTTCTGCCACAGGTACAATCTACACTAACCGCACCATCGCATTTACTTCGGATCAGTCCATTATCCAGTTGGTGGTCATCGCCAGAGACAACGGAACTGTTGTGCAGTCATCCATGGTGTCCGTGCACATACAGATCACTGACGTCAACAAGTTCACGCCGAGGTTCCTGGGACCCCCAAAATATGTGTCAGTATACCTGTTGTTTATTGTCTGTTGTGTTCTGCTGCAGATTGGTCTTCACCAGAGTTCGCAACACCAGTTTAAGAACCTACTTTACCACTTAGACAACTGTCCCACTTAACATATACTGTCCCATCTCTTAGACAACTTGTCCCATCTAACATATTAACTGTCCTACCTCTTAAACAACCTGTCTCACCTGTTAGGAAGTAATCCTTCCTAATACGCAAACTGTCTCCCCCGTTAAACAACACACTCCATCTGTTAGGAAGTCATCCTTCCTGACGTATAGACTGTCTCACCCATTAAACAACACACTCCATCTGTTAGGAAGTCATCCTTCCTGACGTATAGACTGTCTCACCCATTAGACAACATCCTCCATCCATTAGGAAGTCATCCTTCCTGATGTACAGACTGTCTCACCCATTAGACAACATACTCCATCTGTTAGGAAGTCATCCTTCCTGACGTACAGACTGTCTCACCCATTAAACAACACACTCCATCTGTTAGGAAGTCATCCTTCCTGACATACAGACTGTCTCACTCATTAGACAACATACTCCCCGGGAAGGTTAACCCGGTCAACAAATGCCCGCAGAAGTCGGATGTGTTGGCCTAACGGTGCAAGAACGCAGCTCTGCTGTAAACAGGCACAACGCAATCACGTCCGGAAAAAAAACCAGATGAACGAAGAAGAAGAAGACAACATACTCCATCTGTTAGGAAGTCATCCTTCCTGACGTACAGACTGTACAAAACCCCATTAGACATAATACTTCATCCGTTAGGAAGTCATCCTTCCTGACATACAGATAGTCTCACTCATTAAACAACATGCTCCATCTGTTAGGAAGTCATCCTTCCTGATGTACAGACTGTATCTCCCCTGAGACAACATGCTCCATCTGTTAGGAAGTCACCCTTCCTGATGTACAGACTGTCTCACCCATTAGGCAACATACTTCATCTGTTAGGAAATCATCCTACCTGATGTAGAGACTGTCTCACCCATTAGACATCATACTTCATCTGTTAGGAAGTCATCCTTCCTGACGTACAGACTGTCTCACCCATTAGACAACATACTCTATCCATTAGGAAGTCATCCTTCCTGACATACAGATTGTCTCACTCATTAGACAACATGCTCCATCTGTTAGGAAGTCATCCTTCCTTATGTACAGACTGTCTCCTCCATTAGACAACATACTCCATCTGTTAGGCAACCTGTCTCATCACCTAGACAACCTGTCCCACCTGTTGGATAACCTATCCCACCTGTCTTAGAAAATGACCCACCTGATATAAGTTTCACCTGACACAGAACCTGTTCTACAAGACATATAACATGTTCTACCAGACATATAACTTGTTCTGCCAGACATATAACATGTTCTACCAGACATATAACTTGTTCTGCCAGACATATAACATGTTTTACCAGACATATAACATGTTCTACCAGACATATAACCTGTTCTACCAGACATATAACCTGTTCTACCAGACATATAACATGTTCTACCAGACATATAACATGTTCTACCAGACATATAACATGTTCTACCAGACATATAACTTGTTCTACCAGACATATAACATGTTCTACCAGACATATAACATGTTCTACCAGACATATAACATGTTCTACCAGACATATAACTTGTTCTGCCAGACATATAACATGTTTTACCAGACATATAACATGTTCTACCAGACATATAACCTGTTCTACCAGACATATAACATGTTCTACCAGACATATAACATGTTCTACCAGACATATAACATGTTCTACCAGACATATACCATGTTCTACCAGACATATAACTTGTTCTACCAGACATATAACCTGTTCTACCAGACATATAACATATTCTACCTGACAGAACCAGCACCACGTGGAAGGGGTATAGAATAGAGCACCTTTCAAATGCTTTCACAAGCAATCTGATTTAGCTAATAGGCCAGCTATTTCTCAGAGAATAACAGCAAATCTTCCCATAAGACATAACCTGTCCCACTGACTGATAATTATTGTGGGAAAGTTGAACTATATTATTTTTATACCACAATAATAGTGTTGTTTGTGCCTCACCAGCATGATGATCTGTCTCTGAGTTAGAGAATATGTCCCACATGTAAGAGATTATGTCCCACATGTAAGAGATGCTGACCTTTCCCATATGTTTTAAGCCAGAAAGATTCTTTTACCTGTAAGAAAACATGTCCACCTGTCACAAGATGTTATGACAGAGTGACAGATAGAAGTGGCTGTGGTTGTCTAGTGGTATGTCTGTATAAACCCTCTGCATGGCTATTTGTGCACAGCTATAGCAACTGGAAAAACACCATTTTGCACACATTCTTTTATTAATGACACAGGTATATGATGAAATACACATGACAGAATATCCAGGCACAGTCTCATTATAGATACATGTACACTCTTAATTGCCGCTGAGTCTTCCTTGTGTCCAGACTCCCTGAATGCCTGGCTAGTTTTCCTTGACGTAGCCCCAGATTCTACTGCCGCTGACAGCCAGGCTAAATCTCTAATACTTAGCCTCAGAATTCAACTGCCTCTACTGTACTGGGCCAGACCTCAGTCCTCCACTGTCTGCCCAAAACCTCACTGGATCCTCACTAGCTTGGCTGGTCTCTCCCACACCTCAGCCTAAGACCCACTGTCCAAAAACCCAGGCAGAGTTCTCTCCTGACTCCGCCACAACTCAACTCCGAGTCCGAATCCTCTCAATTTGCCCAGCCATGTGTATTTTATTTGCGGACCTCCCATGAAACACACAATTTAACCCTTTTCAACATCAATCTACATTCTATCACCATTACATTTTTAGGTTTCCCTTTGTCTCTTATTCTGCTATCATGTATTCGCATCTCATTAGTGACCTCCTCTTGGCCCGTACGTGTTCTAAAAATCCCTGTGTTGGGTCTTACTCATTGTTCTAGCATTTCTTAATCGACTTCTCTGACCTCACATCCGTTCTACTCTCATGTATTCCTATGCACCTTTGTGCCTTAGCCTAACATCTCAGTGATGTATACTCCATTGTTTTTGGCCCACATTTGTATTGAAATTCCTATCTCAACTTTCTTGACCTAACATTCGTCTCATCATTCTTCTCTGACCAGTTACCCTATTTTTAGGAACTTCTTAGCTAGTACAATGACCCCAGTTTTTGTGTACACCCATGCATGTTACACCACCTTTAAGACATATTGACTTTATGTTAAAGAACCTGTCCTTTGAGAGAACAGATCCCAGCCACCTGTGAAAGAAGTCCCACCTATGGAAGAACATGTCCCACTTTTAAAAGATACAGAGTTATGTTAAAGAACCTGTCTCAGCTATGAGAAACCCTGTTCTACCTGTAAGAGATATTGATCATAAGTTACAGGACCCTTGAGCACTGTAAGAGATCCTAAATATATGATAGAGAACATGCCCAACCTATGAAAGGACTTATCCCACCTGTAAGAACACCTGTCCTACCTGTGAGATAACATGCCCCACTTGTGTGCCAACCTGTTCCACATGTGAAATAACATGTTCTACCTGTGAGAGGGCAAGTTTCACCTCTTAGATAACATCTCTCAGTTACTTGAGAACCTGTCTCACCTCTCTGAGAACCTGTTCCACTTGTGAAATAACTTGTTCTGCCTGTGAGAGAGCATGTCTCACCTGTTAGATAACATCTCCCAGTTACTTGAGAACCTGTCTCACCTGTTTAAGAACCTCTTCCGCTTAACATATATAATGATTGTTTGTTTCAGTGCACACATCAAAGAGTCAGCCCAGAGAGGTAGTGAAGTCTTACAAGTGTCTGCGGTAGACGAGGACAACAGTCACCGTGGCGACAACATCAACTACACCCTGATTGGCCCCGGCAGTGAAATTTTTCTTATTCGTCAACGCACAGGAAACATTTTTGTCAACGGTGCCATAGATTTTGAAGTGAAAAAACAATATGACTTAACAGCAGTAGCCACGGATCGAGGCATCCCTCCGAAGAATGCTTCCATATCTGTGACAATCATTGTGGATGATGAGAACGACAACCCACCAGTGTTTCTAGAAGAGAAATATTCCATCACTTTGGAAGAAAACGCAGAGCCACTGAAAGTATTTTTGTTAGTCAACGCTACGGATGCTGATTCAGGTGTCAATGCAGCCATTAAGTTTTCAATCACGTCAGGAAACAGTGACGGCATCTTCCTGAACCCTCACAATGAAGGTGGGCTGATGATAATGGAGGGCATGCATTTGGACTATGAGTCACATCAGTCACACCGACTGATTATCCGGGCAGTTGACTGCAATGGATGTTCCCCAACAACACCTCGTTTGTCTTCATTTGTGACAGTAGACATTATTGTAACAGATGTCAACGAGTTTAAGCCTCGCTTCCCGGTCAAACATTACCTGGAGGACATCCTGGAGGGATCACAAGTGGGTAGTGTTGTATTCCGTGCCCATGCAAATGATGGAGATGGAGGAGAGATGGGCCTGGTGACTTACAGTCTGATGAATGAGTATGATTTTGATAAATTCACCATCGACACCCTGACTGGGGAAGTCAGTTCCAAGTATGTCTTTGACTATGAGGCAGAGAAAGCCTTGCATCTTTATAACCTGACTATCATTGCCACAGACGGAGGCCAGTATTATGATATGGCTGATGTGACAATACGAGTTGTCGACAGAGATGAGTACGATCCCGTCCTCACTGCTGAACAGTACAGCTTTGAGGTTCCTGGATCTGCCAAGGCAGGGGATTTCATTGGTCAGATTTCTGCTTCTGATAGAGATGGTGGTGAGGCCGGCAGACTTGTTTACTCATTTTTAGAGGGTAGTGATTACTTTGGCATTAATCCGTTCACTGGAAATATCACTAGTTACTGTGACTCTTCATGAGGACCCACCCAAACCCAGGCAAGGGACACGGCAGAAGAGAACTCTTACAACTGATCAAGAGGAACTCACAATCATGGTGTCTTCTGGGCAGCCAGGATCTAGAAGGGATACTGCCCTGTGTTCTATCACTATTGACCGTATGTGCCCCAATTGTGCAGCACCTTTAGGCAGTGTTGTGGACAGAAGTGATGTAGAAGGCGGAGTCTTAGCCGGAATTATTTTAGCTTGTATAATTGTAGTTGTGTTAATTGTGTTAGGTATTATCTTTTTGGTGTATCGACGTAACAACACAGGCAAGTCAGTGCCAAACTACTCCAGTGATTCCACATTGGATTTAGAACCTCCACCACAGCTTCCACACGATCGATCTGGGTTCGCAGACATCATCCGCATCAACTGTCCTCCAGCAAATAACCAGCTAGTATCTGATGTTTCTGATCAGTCCCACAATTCTGCATCCAGTGGCCGAGGCTCCTGCCGAAGCAGAAGGAGGAGGATGAAGAGATCAGCAGAATCAACTCAAACAGTTTCCTGCATTCGTCCCAGGCATTCCGTCAGAAAGCCATGCCAGACTCTGGGATACAGCATGACGATGACACGTTGTCAGAAGCCGGCAGCACAAACCCACCAGGAGTACCTGGCCAACCTCGGCATTGACTCCTCCAAGATCGGCAAAGTCAAACCTGTGATAAGAAATACTAATATTAATAGTAACAATAATAATAGTTGTAGTAATAATAAGAGACTTGGGCGATCAGCTGAGAGCATGCACCAATTTTCCGATGAGGGAGGTGGTGAAGGAGGTGTGGATACAGATCTGGAGAAGCTGACAGATCTAGAAACCGATGATGAAGCCGCAACTCTGGAGGTTCGAACCCAAGGTATGAGTTTTCATGAGCCAGACACTCACAACCTAGGATCGTTGTCCAATGTTGTCAACAGCGAAGAGGTTCATGGTGGTTCCTACAACTGGGACTACCTCATAGACTGGGGTCCTCAGTACCAGCCCTTGGCTCACGTTTTCTCAGAAATAGCCAAGCTGAAAGATGAGAGCATCACTCCCAAGAAACAACCAATTAAAACAGTTCCTCAGCGCCAGTATAGCTCATCGCTAAAGCAGCCTCAGGTTCGAACAGTTCCACCGCCAATCATAACCAATGCTCCTCCTCTGTCAGTTCCTCTCTCAACCAATCAAAACAGTGACAGTTTAATTTACCCGCACCACAGTCAGGCTGTCAGAGGAAACAGCCATCAGCTACAACATCAAGGTCATCAACCGCAGGCCCATCACCACGGCCTCTTTCATCACAACCACAGCCACCACCCAACCCACGTCCAACAGCAGATGCCAAAAGCTAGTCACATGTCCCAGCATCATCAGCTGGCTCATCTTCCATCAGCTCCTCACAGCTCCCAGATGTTTAACCCCCACCTCTGTCCATTCCCCAACATCCGCTCACCACAGCAAGCTCGGCACCAGCAGTTCCACACCCCACGCATGGGTATACATCCACACATCCATCCTCCTCCTCCACAGCTACCACCTCCACCAATTCCACAACAACAAACCTCTTCCTCTGGAAGCAGATCCCACCAAAACTCAACTCACGCGTCCACTATGAACATCTCCCTCCCTTCGCTGCCGAGATCCCCAATTAGCTATGAATCCAGTCTAACGTCTGCAGTCATGACCCCCTCTTTGACCCCTTCTCTGTCTCCCCTGGCCACCAGGTCCCCATCTATCTCACCTGTTGTCAGTAGTGGCCACACCACACCTGGAAAGTCCAGTTCTAGACAAAACTTGACCCAAAGGTCCTCCAAAACCCAGAGTCTATCCTCAGGCTCAGAGAGAGAATTCACCATATAATCAGAACTTTGCAGATAATACATGGCAAAGCCAAATAATGAAGCTGACATTTGTCAAAGGACAGACTGCCAGTAGTCTACCAGGGTGTGCTGCCAGGGCTAGAAGTGGATAGATACTTTATTGTGTGTTAATGTGCACTTATGAAAGGGAAAAGAGAGCTACAGGGAAGAAGTGGACTTTAGTAGTTTCCCAGCAGTCTCCAGCAAATAAGTCTGTCTTGTCATATTCCTAGAGAAAATGTTTACATCAATCTATATCTGTCCTGCCATGTCATCACCAACATCACGTGGCTTATGTTCAACCTCAAATTGTCTTCCATGACACACTACTATCTCAACCAGCATATTCTTCCTCTGTCATCCTATGTCTTTAGCATCCTATGTCTTTAGCACCCTCAGTTTTCCCAGTTGTCACAATGTTCTCTTGAGCTTCTCTTCACACCACATGACCACAATTTCTTATCCTCATGTGAGTAGTAAGCTGCCTCTGTGAATTTGCCACCTGGATCATTGGTCCTCTATGCATGCCAAGGGCAGTCTCAGTGTTCCACATCTCTATGGCATCTAATTTCTTCTGTAATTATTTTACTCAATCTTCCATGATTCACATGTATACAATAGTAAGGGCAACATATAAGATCTTACAACTTGTTTTCTGATTTCCTGCCTAATGCATTTTCAAAAAGATAAGCTGAATATGTTGTAAGAAACTACAGACAACACAGCATGAGAAGAGAGCCTGACTATCGGAAAATCACCAATCCTCAACACAGCATGAGAAGAGAGCCTGACCATCAGAAAATCACCAATCCTCTCTGTCCTACATATTGTTTTAAGTAAAAGGCTAATGCTGTCCTATAGCAAATAGTGCCACTGGGGTGTGAATTGTGAGGCTGTGACATTTTGTGAGCTTCATACTCCATTCCATCATCTCTACAAGTAAGTTCTGGTCATGTGTATGTTGGCATGTGATGGAATTATCAGTTAGAAGTCGATCTGGATCAGTGAGATGCTGTTGACTAATACCAGTCTTGACCTAACATTGATTGTCAAAAATGAGCTTGTAATTAAATGTGTGAGTGCAGACAAAGAGGGCAGTTCAAAAATATTGTATTCCCTGTGTGAATTTAAACGTAGAACCCACAAACTATAGGCTGCACGATTTATTGCCTGGTAGAAACATAATTGGCACATCAATGATGAATATATCTGTATGGGTGGAAAAGAAAATTAATCAGTTTTCATGAAAACCCTTGAGTCCAACAGGCTATAAAAGCCCGAACTCAGCCACCTCACAACACTTGCTAACTTATGCCATCAAGTTATCATAGAAAAGGCTTTTCATATACTGTATTCAATTAACAATACACAGTTGCTCAAATACATCGAGGGCATAGCAGTTTGACATCTCATACCTTGGTTGTCCTGACAAAAATATTTCACTGTGACTTTCTGAATACGATGGGGATAACATTGCTCCACATTGAACAGTATCAGAGAATATGTGTGTCATCTATTTCAGCCAAAATATTATTTATTTTCATATATTACAGGCAATAAATCGTGCAGCTAGGTGTTTGTCGCTTCTGTTTTTAAGAGTGAAATCTTGTTATAGTATTTCATATCTACATTCAAAAGAAAAAATATGGGATGAACGAAGAAGAAGAGGAAAAAGTATTTCATATCAGATTGTACATGCATACTTTGCATTCATAGTCTGATTAGGATGTCCACTTCTGCCCTGAGATATGCAAGTATTGTTTTGTTAACTTATTCTTGTCTTAACCTCAAGTTTAAGGATGTTCTATAGACTTGTTTTCATTTAGGCATAATCTTGTATACTTAAACAGAGAGAGAGAGAGAGAGAGATAAAAAGTGAGAGGCAGAGAGACAGAAAGAAAGAGAGAGAGAGTGAGAGAGAGAGGGAAAAAGAGTGAGTAAGGGAGAGAGTTAATTTACTGACCCAGGTTCATTGAGATACTACATGGAGGTATCAAACCTTCCTCACATTTCAGTGGCTGTAGGAGATTATTATATTCCACATGATGTATCTCAATAGATAATTACATGTATATACATCTGTTTGATGTTACACTGTTCCATACAAACACATACTGTTTATGATGATCTTGTTTCTGTTGTTCACCATATGAATATATCAAATAATGCTTTCATATGTTGCAGTCATTATCTGTAACTGTAATTATCTTCAATAAAGAGAATGTTCACTGTTCAACTGTTCCATGTAACATGCAGAAATATTCTGTTGTATCCAGTGACAATGACAAAGACTAAATGTGGCTATTTTCAGGGAATTATTATTCTCTCTCTCTCTCTCTCTCTCTCTCTCTCTCTCTCTCTCTCTCTCTCTCTCTCTCTCTCTCTCTCTCTCTCTTGTTCTCTCTCTCGTTCTCTCTCTCTCTCTCTCTCTCTTGTTCTCTCTCTCGTTCTCTCTTTCTCTCTTTCTCTCTTGTTCTCTCTCTCTCTTTCTCTCTTGTTCTCTCTCTCTCTCGTTCTCTCTCTCTCTTGTTCTCTCTCTCTCTCTTTTTCTCTCTTGTTCTCTCTCTCTCGTTCTCTCTCTCTCTCTTGTTCTCTCTCTCTATCTCATTCTCACTCTCTCTCTCTCTTGTTCTCTCTCTCTCTCTCTCTTGTTCTCTCTCTCTCTCTCTTGTTCTCTCTCTCTCTCTTGTTCTCTCTCTCTCTCTCTTGTTCTCTCTCTCTCTCTCTTGTTCTCTCTCTCTCTCTTGTTCTCTCTCTCTCTCTCTCTCTCTCTCTCTCTCTCTCTCTCTTGTTCTCTCTCTCTCTCTCTCTTGTTCTCTCTCTCTCTCTCTCTCTCTCTCTCTCTCTCTCTTGTTCTCTCTCTCTCTCTCTCTCTTTCTGTATATCTATCTGTCTGACTTTCTGCCTACTATCTCATTTACTCACACACAACATACACACACACAATGCACACAAACACACCTACACACACAAATAAAGCTCCTCTGTCTGTGCATGTACAACTGAAACTATCATGGCATACTTTTAGTTGGACAAGTGCAAACATTGAAATGTTATTTCTGTGTTTGTGAGCCAGAAGTGAAATGCAGCCATTTTTGTGTGTGTGAGTGAGTGTGTGTATGTATTTGTCTCTGGAAGCGAAGAGATTGTCCTCAATATTAACCAGCAGATGTCATTGTGACTGGATAAGTTAGGATAGTTCTGTACAGTATGTCATGCACTGAAAGTATATACACATATTGTGTGTGTATGAGAGAGAGAGAGAGAGAGAGAGAGAGAGAGATAGAGAGAGAGAGAGAGAGAGAGAGAGAGAGAGAGAGATTGTGTTGGTATAAATATTCTCCTGGCATGTGGATTTCATATAACAGTAACTGTAGCATCCTGACAGATTCTGTGGCCAGGGTGTCCAGTTATTGGACTTGACTAGGTCAAAGCACTGAGGAGAGGTGAGTGACCAGCTATTGCTGATGTTATTTCTTACCAGAGAAATATCTTCTCCACACTTTATAATCTCATCATCATCATGAGCCCTGCCAGATAGCACAGACACTCATGTAATCTCCACAGGTCTTATGTTCATGGATCAGTCCCACTGATGATAGTCTCCCATGCCTTAGGCCAGCCAGCATTATTTCACTTGGTATACCTCTGCATTCAAATATTTACCGCACAAATTGGTTGTTTAGTCACATTCACTACTGCCATGGCTTGTAGTTATTATGTCCTTTTTGAAGCACAATGTAACAATGTTTTGTCTGCCAAGATGGCCAGGTGACCGCATGCCACTGAACTGTTTGGCCAGAATTGAAGGATCCTCAGCTGTGAGTCGTCTAACCCCCTGTGGTGAATTTTTTTTCCCCCCGCGTTTCCATCCTGTTTCAGGATATTGCAGTCAACATCAGCATCTTTCAGCTGTATGTTGATTCCTAGGCCAGATTACGCTCATCAGCACGCCACGACTTTCTGAGCGACCGGCTCCATACTTTCATAAGTCACTAGCGTGACTCGAACCACTTCTAATTTTCGTGCGCTCACATCAACCACGAGAGTATTCAGGGTTAACGGAGAAAGCTGCTAACCCCTCGGCCAGGGAGCCGGCCCTGTGGTGATTACATATGAATATTAGTGATATGATCCACCACGACTGCCATTGTTCTTGTATGGTGAGACATGTGTGAATGTTGTTGGTTGTTGTTGATATTAAGACTCCTGACTTAAACAGCATTTGTATGTTTGCTTGTTATTTGCTGGATTTGTATGTTATTTTAAATTTGATGGACATAAATCAAGATATTTATACATTATGCAAGATTGCATGCTGTGAATTCAACTTCTGTAAATACATTATGTTAAGAGTCGTATCTGTGGGAGAATAAGGCCTCCAAGGAGTCAGTGGCTAGATGTCTGTGTTTGTATGTTTCCTGCAGTGTGGATAACTGGTTGTCAGACAGAACGTGTCACTTCTGGTTGTCATCTAGAATATTGTGTCTTCTGGTTGTCTTCTAGAATATTGTGTCTTCTGGTTGTCAGACACATTGTGTCACTTCTGGTTGTCTTCTAGAATATTATGTCTTCTGGTTGTCAGGCAGAACATGTCACTTCTTGTTGTCATTTAGAATATTGTGTCTTCTGGTTGTCATCTAGAATATTGTGTCTTCTGGTTTTCATCTAGAATATAGTGTCTTCTGGTTGTCATCTAGAATATTATGTCTCCTGGTTGTCATCTAGAATATTATGTCTCCTGGTTGTCATCTAGAATATTGTGTCTTCTGATTGTCATCTAGAATATTGTGTCTCCTGGTTGTTAGAATATGATATCCTCTGGTTATTAGTTTAAAAAGTCCGGGAAGGTTAACCCGGTCAACAAATGCCCACAGAAGTCGGATGTGTCGGCCTAATGGCGCAAGAACGCAGCTCTGCTGTAAACAGGCACAACGCAATCACATCCAAAAAAAAACTCCGGATGAATGCAGCAGAAGAAGAAGAAGAAGTTTGAAAAGTTAGTTGCACATCCTTTACAGGGTGTAGTAGTCAACCCCAACATTTATAGGCTGTTTGTGATTTACTAGATAATTTACTATCAGTAGTTTGCCATTGCTTTTTGAACAAGCGATGCCTCATACAATTGAAGTCAATGTGAAACAATCTGCCCATGCCTAGTATCGAACCCTCGACTCTGCCAGGGAATTTCTGCATCTCACTAACTCCTATGCCACAGGCACTGACAGTTATCAGTTTGTGGATGCTCTATTCCAGTTTCCTGAATATATTTTTTTCCTTGTTGTCAGTTAGAATATGGTATATTCTGGTTGTCAGTTAGGATATGGTATATTCTGGTTGTCAGTTAGGATATGGTATATTCTGGTTGTCAGTTAGGATATGGTTTATTCTGGTTGTCAATTAGCATATGGTATATTATGGTTGTCAGTTTGAATGTGATATATTCTGATTGTCAGAATGTGATATATATTCAGGATGTCAGTTAGAATGTGAAATATTCTGGTTGTCAGTTAGAATATAGTATACTCTGGTTATCAGTTAGAATAGCCTATACTTGTTGTCATTTAAAGTATGATATACTCTATGCTATCCCACAAAAAAATCATTAACTTAATAAGGACAACATATGCATATATGAAATGTAGTGTTCTTCATAAGGGAAAAGTGAATGATACATTTGAAATAAAACCAGGAGTACGACAGGGAGGCCTTTTGTCACTATTGTTGTTTTGACTGTTTATATAGACTAGGTTGTCAACACAACAATAACTACTGCCAGAAATGTAACCCAATGGTCTCTAACAAAGCAACTTGATGATTTGAACCTTCCCAACGACATTGGGTTCCTGTCACACACACATACTGAGATGCAGGATAAACAAATCACACTTGATGTGAGGTCACACCAGTTAGGTCTACAGTTTCATAGATTCATTCAGTAGCATGTCCTTTGCAGAACCTCGCTCCCAAAACAAACTTCCGGAAAACCTCTCGATCATAAGCAAGATGTCCCGCATCCGATACACCCATCTGGAGATCATCCACCACATCCTGCACCCATCTTCTCTTTGGCCCCTCTCTTCCTCTTTTCCCAGGCATATACCCCTCCATTATTGTTCTCTTCAAACTTTCGTGGCGTTTCAAGTGACCAAAATATTTCAATTTCCTTTGTTTTATCATTTATAATAGCCAACCTTCTTCAATATTCAGCTCTTGAAGTATTGATGCATTTGTTCTTTTCTTTACCCAAGATATTCTTAGAACTCGTCTATAACATTTATATTCAAAGGCATTTATGCACTGCTCAGCTTGTTCAGTAAGTGTCCTGGTCTCACAGACGTATGTTGCAATGGGAAAGATGCATGCTCTTAAAAATCTGATGTTTGTAGTTCTGTCTATCGCATTCCATAATTTATTCAGTTGTTTTAGTCTTTGAAGAGCAATTGATAGTCGTAGTTTAATTTCTTTCATTGTCATTGTGTCACCGTTGTTGGTAATCAATGACCCAAGATATTCAAAATTTCATAGATCAAAGTTTCATAGATTCATCATCATCATCATCATGTGCCATGCCGGTAAGCGTGGGCGGTCATGTTAAAGAACTTAATAAGATTACAGCAGGCAAATAACCACCCAACCTCCCTTGGTGAAACCCCACTTCATGAGGCAAAATCCTACACCTGTTTGGGAAGCAGTGTGGACAACAATGGGGGAACAGATATTAAAGAGATATTAAAATAAAAATACAAAAAGCAGGAGCTGGGAAAATTGTATTTTCATAACTCATTGAATGACAGTAGTTGGCATCACCATTGTGACATAGTCTATGACAGGAATCACACATTTGTAGTATACAATGATACTTTGTCAGAGGTACACCGAATGTATTGCTCCAGAACCGACTCAGTCGCCAAAGCCATAGCTTACAATCAAAGCTGGCATTTTGACAATAATGCACATTAACAATCAGCGTTGTTTTACTTTCTTCTGGCAATATTATGTTTCCGCTTCAATTGAACATACTGTCGTTGTTCTGTTCTCAAACTGATAATACCAGCAATGTTCTGTTCTCAAAATGATAACACTAGCAATGTTCTGTTCTCAAACTGATACCAGCAATGTTCTGTTCTCAAATTGACAACACTAGCAATCTTCTGTTCTCAAACTGATACCAGCAATGTTCTGTTCTCAAACTGATTACACCAGCAATGTTCTGTTCTCAAACTGATAACACCAACAATGTTCTGTTCTCAAACTGATAACACCAGCAATGTTCTGTTCTCAAACTGACAACACTAGCAATCTTCTGTTCTCAAACTGATACCAGCAATGTTCTGTTATGTTCTGTTCTCAAACTGATTACACCAGCAATGTTCTGTTCTCAAACTGATAACACCAACAATGTTCTGTTCTCAAACTGATATCCCCAACAATGTTCTGTTCTCAAACTGATAACTCTAGCAATGTTCTGTTCTCAAACTGATACCAGCAATGTTCTGTTCTCAAACTGATAACACCAGCAATGTTCTGTTCTCAAACTGATAACACCAGCAATGTTCTGTTCTCAAACTGATAATACTAGCAATGTTCTGGTTGAGAGTACTCTTGTTATCAATACCAGCATTGTGCTGATTGCTGACTGAAGACACCATCATCATGTTTGCTGACAAGACCATTGTTCTGTTTTCTACCTGATCACAACTGCATTTCTCCAACTTGTAATGCCAGCGTCGTACTGTGTGAAAGCTTATGACATTAACATTGTTTATTTTAAAGCCCATAGCATCCATGTTGTTCTGTGAGAAAACTGATAACATCCATGTTGTTCTATGTGGAAACTGATAACACCCTTATTGTTCTATGTGAAAACTGATAACATCCACATTGTTTTATGTGAAAACTGATAACATCCACATTGTTCTATGTGAAAACTGATAACATCTACATTGTTCTTTCTTAAAAGTTATAACATCTACATTGTTTTATCTGAAAACTGATACCATGCACATTTGTTCTAGTATACTGGACTGATTTTTGCGTGTGAATTAGCTTTCTTTATTACCAGTGTCCCTCACCATCAGGTGAAATCACTCTGACTTCAGAGATACTTGTAATTAACATCCCCAAGTCAAGGATGAGAAGTGAACATTTTAGTCCAACTGACTGGTGTAGGGGTTGAACCCGCTACCTCAGCATCAACACACCGGATGTTTCAGAATGAGCACTCTTAACCATTCAGCCCCGCTGACCTCCGTGAGAACTGAACACATCTCCGTTGTTATATGTTGACAATACTCTTGTTGCTGCATGTTATGACTGCATATATTACTTGATATTACTGAATATCAAAATTAATATCAAACAAAATGGGTGGACTTCCACAACCATTGATACCTCAGCATTATTTGTGTGGGTGTAGGTGGGAGTGTGTCTGTGAATGAGTGTATGTATGGGTGGGTGTGTGTGTTTGTAGGTCTATGTGTGTACACATATGTATGTGCATTAGTATAAAGTATATGATTAGTGTGTGTGCAACAGGCCAGTGTATGTATGCATGTTGTTTATTTCCGGCTATCAAGTTGGTGTGTGAAACAGGTCTGTGTACATTTATGTCTGTTTTAGCGTGGAAGTGATTTGTGCTTGATTGTGTGACCAAAAAAAAGATTTGTCTGATGTTTTGACATTTCCTTGTTTGGTGACAAAGAAAAATGTCTCTATATATATTAAGTTTGCATGTATGTGCAATTAATATGTGCAAACGGCTGTATGAGTGCATTATCAACATATGATGAAACAGTCATGTTTGCCCAGTTTTACTTCCAACTTTGTTCACACCAGTAGCATTATGGGGTTTTCCTGAATGTTTTCAGACTTATGAAATTTGGTATTGAACTGTGTGCATTACCTGACCAACATGTTCTGTGTGATTAACTGGCAATATAGTTAACAGGTCTGAAGGTTATGTTATAATGCCTATTTGTATCACCTGTTCTCAAGATTTGTTACCCGTTACAGGTATGTATTACAAGTCGTCAGATGTACGACAGCCCATGTACATTTAAAAAGAAAATGATACAAATGTGTACTGTACATGTCTAATACATCATACATTGTATGTACACTCAGGGTATCAATAACATGTTACAAACTGTTACTCGATGTTACATGATGTGCTTGTGTTTGTTTGTTTGTTCAACTTAAAATATGTTGCCAGTTGTAGGAGTATATGTCACAATTTAGTAGCAGATAGGGGAATTATATGGTTGATGTACTGTCTGACAGTGCCTGTAATTTGATTCAGTTAGTGTATATATCCATGAGTTATGACACATTGTGTATGTATGTATGTATGCAATATGATATTCATTTGTGAGATAACTTGTTAGATCTAACATTAACATGAACACATTTGGAAATGCAAAATAAACTTTCCAGTCATCTGTGAATTATGTAAATGAGAGATGTTTTTATTTGAATGATTTCATTGTCTTTGTAATTGTTTATGTTTAGTTTTGTTCTGAGTTTCTAGATGTGTGCTCTTGTTTAGTTGCATTGGTGTGATAGTCAAGTATGTGGGGTGGGTGATGGTCAAGTCTGTAGTGTGGTGGTCAAGTCTGTGGTGTTATGGTCAAGTCTATGGTGAGTCATGGTCAAGTCTGTGGTGTCATAGTCAAATCTATGGTAAGTTGGTCTCAAGTCTGTGGTATCATGGTAAAGTGTATGGTGTCATAGTCAAATCTGTGGTGAGCTGGTCAAGTCTGGTGTCATGGTCAGGTCTGTGGTGTCATAGTCAACTCTGTGGTGTCATGGTCAACTCTGTGGTGTCATGGTCACATCTGTGGTGTAATGGTCAAGTCTGTTGTGAGTTGGTCAAATTTGTGGTGTCAAGTCTGTGGTGAGGTGGTAAAGTCTGTAGTATCATGGTCAAGGATGTGGTGTCATGGTCAAGTCTGTGGTGAGGTGGTCAAGTTATGCCTAAAAGATTATGGTTTCATGTTGAGACTCTGTCATTCAGTTCTCAAGTGCAGATATTTGGAGACCATAGCGGTGTCATTAGCCAGTCTCCCTGGCGTAGGGGCTAAGCAATTTGTTTGTAATCCCGTATACTCTCAAGGAGAAGAACAATGTGGGTTTGTGGAAGGCAAGGGTATAGTAAATGCTGTATATACTGAGAAACATAATCGAACGTTCTATAGAAGTAAACAAAGATCAACACCTTTGCTTTATTGACTACACAAAGGCTTTTGATAAAGTGAGACATGTCAACATGATAAGGATGCTTGAAGATCTACAAATTGATGGAAAAGATCTTAGACTTGTAAAAAACATATATTGGAAACAACAAGCTGCCATAAGAGTTGATAATGAAGTAAGCCAATATCAGCCTATTAAAAGGGGTGTGAGACAGGGATGTGTAATGTCTCCAGATCTGTTTTCCCTGTACAGTGAAAGTATTTTCAGAAATATTGAAGATATGGAAGGAATCAACATTGGGGGACGATGCATCAATAACATTAGATATGCAGATGATACAGTCTTGATTGCAGACAATGAACAGGACCTGCAAAATTTAGTAGATGCGATTGTTACACACAGTGAACAACTAGGGTTATAATTAAATTGTAAAAAGACACAGATTATGGTCGTCACTAGGAAGGACGAAATACCACAATGTAATATACAAGTAAATGGGAATATTCTTCAACAAGTGAGCAGGTACAATTATCTCGGAACAATAATAACATCTGATGGGAGATGCCTTGAAGAGATTAGAACAAGAATCGCCATGGCAAAAGTAGCCTTTAGCAAGATGAAAAACATATTGACCAATAAAAAGATGTCAATTGAAACGAGAAAAAGAGTGTTGAGATGCTACATTGAACCTGTACTTTTATATGGATGTGAAGCGTGGACAATGAGCAGTCAGGCTGAAAAACATCTGATGGCTGTAGAGATGTGGTTTCTGAGGAAAATGCAAAGAATACCATGGACAGCCAGAAAGACCAATGAACAAGTCCTTCAAGAAACAAATGAAGATCGTAAATTGATTAGAGAAATTAGACGTAGACAGTCAAAATTTTTTGGGCATGTTATGAGAAGAAATGGATTGGAGAATTTGGTGACAACTGGTAAGATCGAGGGGAACAGACCAAGGGGAAGACCTAGAAGCAAGTACCTGGATGGCTTGGCCTTGTGGCATGGTCGAGACAGAAACACGGAGCTGATCCACGACTCTGGTGATCGAGTGAGATGGCAGAACATGACCGCCCACGCTTACCGGCATGGCACATGATGGATGGATACTCTCATAAGAAGCACAGCTGCGCGAGATTCAGCAACGGATCACATCGCGTTGGTTACTTATGGAGGGTATGTGAGCCAGTCGTTTAGAAAGCAATGGCAAACTAATGAACGTAAAACTTGCAAGGACATCAACAGCAGCTGAAAAATGCTGGTGTTGACTGCGATGTCCTGTAAAGGGTATGCGGGAAAAAAAGAGAGGTAATTGCTGGAGCTACAAAGGTGTATGCGCTGTGCAATGCTACTGGCAGGTAATTAGCCGATCTGCAGAGAGAAACTAAGCTAGATGGGATAACCCGGTGCAATGAAGTTTGATCCTCTTACATGTTAATGTTGCCGATGAGGACGGAGAACGTATAGGAATATCTCGAGAGCTGTGAAATCGATTCTGGAATCGACTCAAAGAGATATATACTAGGGTGCATAAGCCACCTGGCATAGTCTTTGCCAGCATTCAGGCCTGAGTTGAGATGGGTGATTGCGTGAGGTGGCCAACCATGCCCACCGACACTTATCTGAATGGCACATGGTGATGATGATGATGAAGCTTAAGCATCATTATCTACTAACTGGAGTTCAGCATGGCCGAATGGATAAGTGCGCTTGTACTTAAACTTCTATTGTGTTGATGCCGAGGTAGCATGTTCATCTCCTATACCGATCAGTCGGACTAAAATGTTGACTTATCGTCCTTGAGTTGGGGATGTAAATTACACATACCTCAGAAGTCGGAGTGGGTTTCGCCTGACGGCGAGGGACACGGGTAATAGGGAAAGCTAATCCACATGCACAAGTCAGTCCAGTGCACAAGTAGTAGTTGCACGTGGATGGAATACATTAGACTTCAAAGCAAGTGAACGCTACAAAACACAAGTGTATATATATCCACTAACCGAGCATAAATGAGGCCGAGTTGTGTGTATGGCCGGCTCTGTGGTAAAGGGGTTACGAATGCAATTCGTAATACCGCATACCACGTTCGATACACAGCTGCGGGCGATTTGGTAGCAGACCGCCTTATATTGGTTTCATACAATGGTATGAGTGCTTGTCATTCAGAAAGCTGTGGCAAACTACTGAACGTAATACTTGCCCAGGAATCACAAACAGCCAGAAAAAAGCTAGAGTTGACTCTTACGTCCTGTAAAGGATATGCAAGTATTTTTTTTTGTATGCCACCCTCAATGAAATCCACAGATGGATAAGTACCAGATTGACCAAAGTCAGGGCCTGAGGCCTGTTCCTCAAATCTTCTTTGCAACCAAAATCAGACAGTCAGTGATGGAAACCATGTAGTTTACCACTCATAGACTAAAACAACAACGAAATAAGAAGAAGAGGGAAACGGTTGGTGTGTATATTATGTTTTATTTAAAGCGATACGAGAAACTTAATGATCGAAGATGTGAATATGCAGAAGAATATGTCGTATTTCATTTAAACAAAAGCAATGAAATACAGAGGTTCTAGCAAAGCTTTGAACGAAAAGAAAGTTGATGGGAAAAAAAATTGAAAAAGAAGCAAGTGAAATATTTCCACACGACCTCATCTTTATAATGTGACAAACGAGGCTGAAGACACTGAAGTAGTGGTGGTTATGACTATCTGCTTCTATTTCTTCTTCGATTAATGTTGTCGTAATCTGTGCACATTTTGATATGTTAATATATGGTACGGTGTTGGCATATAATGATGATGATATTTACAAAAGTATAAATGATGGACTTGGATAGCATCTCGGATTAGCTCTGAGCATGTTACCGTGGTGGCTCGCGGACAGCAGCCATGATAGCATGCACACTATCTTGTGCAAATCTCAACCCAGAAACACCTCTCATGTTGTTGGCATGTCAAACGAACGGCATGCAAAGAATGTATGTTATGGAGAGTTTGGCTCGGACAAGCCAGCTTGGACTAACAGAAATAGCGACAAAACATTATGTAAGCCTTAATGAAGAACGATGGTTTTGACTGTGAAAATTGGTAGAACCATGCTGCTGTTCGTCCTGCCTGGCACAGTCACGTTTCCACTGGTGTTGCAGTTTTGGGACAGTTTAATATCTTCAAATCTACACGTAGACGCGTTATTCGAAGAGTCAACAGTCACGTTTCCACGGGTGTTGCAGTTTTGGGACATTTTAATATCGTCAAAGCTACACGTAGACGCGTTATTCGAAGAGTCAACAGTCGAGTTTCCACGGGTGTTGCAGTTTTGGGACAGTTTAATATCTTCAAATCTACACGTAGACGCGTTATTCGAAGAGTCAACAGTCACGTTTCCACGGGTGTTGCAGTTTTGGGATATTTTAATATCGTCAAAGCTACACGTAGACGCGTTATTCGAAGAGTCAACAGTCGAGTTTCCACGGGTGTTGCTGTTTTGGGACAATTTAATATCGTCAAAGCTACACGTAGACGCGTTATTCGAAGAGTCAACAGTCACGTTTCCACGGGTGTTGCTGTTTTGGGACAATGTAATATCGTCAAAGCTACACGTAGACGCGTTATTCGAAGAGTCAACAGTCGAGTTTCCACGGGTGTTGCTGTTTTGGGACAATTTAATATCGTCAAAGCTACACGTAGACGCATTATTCGAAGAGTCAACAGTCGAGTTACCCCCTTTTGATCGACAGTAAACATTCCTCTGCCCACTATATATATTTCTTAGCCATGACTGGTCAAATGAGCCACCCACAACCCAGACTGGAGCTGATAGATAATAATATGGTACTCATCGACAACAATAGACAAACAACATCATCATCATCAGGTTGTAAGTCTATAGCAGAACTTCGCTCACATCATCAACGTCGACGAGACTCTCTATCATTCGCTAGCGCCAATGCCTTTATGCATTGACATGCCCAGGCTGTCTTCAACGGCCCGTTCCCAAGTCTTTCTTGGCGAAATCTGCATTTTCTTCCAGGAGTCACGTCTTCCAAAAGTCATTTCTTCCAGGAGTCACTTCTTTCGGGAGTCACGTCTTACCAGAATCAGGTCTTCCCGGAGACACGTCTTACAGGAGTCACGTCTTCCGGGAATCACTTCTTCCAGGAATCAGTCTTCGAGGAGTCACGTCTTCTACTGTCATTCTGTCTAACCTATTGTAACTGTTTGCGAACTGAGTCTACAGATATTTGTCGGCAGGATTAAAAGGTCATTCAGATTTAAACATGCTGTCTAGTGTTAAGGGATCCGACTGCAATATCGGCCCATATGGCCCACTTCCCACCGGGCAAGCTGACACCCGGGCCGCTCCGCCACTGAATGTCATCTTGTATAAGACTAAAGTATTTCTCATTCATGACACTGTGGTGTTTGTGAGCCAATGTTTCTTGTCGATGCTCACATCTGGTTGAATGTCATAAAAAAAAAAAAATTTGTTAACGAACCATTGTACTCTAAAAATTGTTCTGTAACATTTATGATGTCTTTTTTTTTTGGTTAGTGTTTCTGAAATAATCAATGATTTACATTCATTGTCCCCCCCCCCCCCCCCCCCCCCGAAGAAATATGTACGTTCTGAGAATATTCATTCATTCATTCATTCATTCATTCACTCACTCATTCATTCATTCAATCAGTAGATCAGTCAATTCCAAGGACAGGCATTGAAGCGATCAGATCATATCTCCAATGCATTTAAGTCTAAGCAGAAAGCACCACTCCTGTAGGTGACCCCGTACGAATGTAACATTTTCATTTTCTTATTTCAGTGTTTTTGAAAAGCTCCGTGATTGACATCCGTATTTTGCCGGAAGAAGGAAACATGTTCTGAAAAAATCCATTATCACTACTTGCTTGCTCAGATACAAATACAAGTTTGCTGATGACAAAAAACTCGTCCACTGTTCTAACCAGACACCCATGATGTCGGGATGTGACCGGTGACCCGTGATGTAGACTTAAGGCTATGTACATGAAATCGATTGGACTCAGGTCTGCCACGTTCGGGTTGCATCACGTGGACGTGAAGGTGAAGGCCAACGGTGTTGCAGGTTGTCGGAAAATTCTGAAGACAAATGGCGTGTTCACAGAGCGTGGTTCTAAGCCAATCTTGAGTCTCTGCAGGACCTGTGGGAAGGATGTCAGCGTGGGTTATATTATATGTTTGATTGCAATAACGTAACACCCATTCATTCATTCACTCATTATTTTTTTTTTTTTTTTTTTTTGATTTTTTAAAAAAACGTTTATTTCATACAAATCAATGTATATTTACAAGGTGTAATGTGTGTTTCTTTTGTTTGTGTATATTACAGAGCGTTGCCGTTTGTTAGTGTTAGGTGTCACATGTGTGAACAAAGCAAATACATACATATATACAGTTATATTATGACATTTATGGCATAGTGCATGTAAAACGCGCATTAAGACAGTTCATAAATAAACACATTTATTGTATGGCGCTGGTAGAAGCAGAAGAAGGAAGTAGAGACTAGAGGACGTGCTAGACAACATCACAATTGAAAGCTATAGAAGGAAGTAGAGACTAGAGGACGTGCTAGACAACATCACAATTGAAAGCTATAGAAGGAAGTAGAGACTAGAGGACGTGCTAGACAACATCACAATTGAAAGCTATAGAAGGAAGTAGAGACTAGAGGACGTGCTAGACAACATCACAATTGAAAGCTATAGAAGGAAGTAGAGACTAGAGGACGTGCTAGACAACATCACAATTGAAAGCTGTAGAAGGAAGTAGAGACTAGAGGACGTGCTAGACAACATCACAATTGAAAGCTGTAGAAGGAAGTAGAGACTAGAGGACGTGCTAGACAACATCACAATTGAAAGCTGTAGAAGGAAGTAGAGACTAGAGGACGTGCTAGACAACATCACAATTGAAAGCTGTAGAAGGAAGTAGAGACTAGAGGACGTGCTAGACAACATAACAATTGAAAGCTGTAGTAGGAAGTAGAGACTAGAGGACGCGCTAGACAACATCACAATTGAAAGCCGTAGAAGGAAGTAGAGACTAGAGGACGTGCTAGACAACATCACAATTGAAAGCTGTAGAAGGAAGTAGAGACTAGAGGACGCGCTAGACAACATCACAATTGAAAGCTATAGAAGGAAGTAGAGACTAGAGGACGCGCTAGACAACATCACAATTGAAAGCTATAGAAGGAAGTAGAGACTAGAGGACGCGCTAGACAACGTCACAATTGAAAGCTATAGAAGGAAGTAGAGACTAGAGGACGTGCTGGACAACATCACAATTGAAAGCTATAGAAGGAAATAGAGACTAGAGGACGCGCTAGACAACATAACAATTGAAAGCTATAGAAGGAAGTAGAGACTAGAGGACGAGCTAGACAACATCACAATTGAAAGCTATAGAAGGAAGTAGAGACTAGAGGACGTGCTAGACAACATCACAATTGAAAGCTATAGAAGGAAGTAGAGACTAGAGGACGTGCTAGACAACATAACAATTGAAAACTATGATTACCTCTGGTCTCTACTACTCCCTTCTTCCACTTAAATGTGCGCTAAAAAATGCGTGTGAGTTTATTTCTGAACTGTCTTAATGGCCTCAAGAGGTTCCCCATTTGATATTTGACATTAATTCATGAGATCAACCAGCCAGAAAGATGGTGCTGAAACCATCTGTCCATGTCTCTAAAATGTTTTCCATTCCCTACAACTCTCTTTAGCTCAGTATACATCTGTGCCCCAACATCCCTGAATGTTTGTGTGATGTATTTGCGTCTGACATGCTTCTGTGGTGTGGTTTCCTCTTTGTGTGTTTGTGTGATGCAGTTCTTCCTACGGCTTTTTCAGACATTTGAATCGGCACAGCAACAAAACGATACTTCAATGACCAAGTAAAACTATTTGAAACGAATCAGGTGATGGTTTGTGCCTATACGTTGTACCTACATTTGGCATACCTGAACGTCACCAGTGAATGCTGAAGGATCTCACCTTTCTACAGCAGCAAAGAGTGAAGACCTTGTATCAGCTACTGACTACTCAGAGCTCAACTGTTCCACATAGAACTGTCTACACCAAAAGCTCAAAAGCTGAGCACATATCATTAACACCAACCCAACTATTGCCAATTATTTTCAAGGAATAGCCTATCAATAGAACTATATCTAAATTAAAATAATCGAAGACATACAACTATATTCGGTTACGTCAGAACCCATATGTTGCAGCGAAGTACTACATCAACTGACAATCATCGTCCAATGTGCTATTATCAATTGTGATGTTTCGGGATATATAACCATTGTTCATATCATCCCAATTCTACTCCTCCTTCTCCTCCCCCCTCCTCCTCCTCCTCCTTCTTCTTCTTCTTCTTCTTCTTCTTCTTCTTCTTCTTCTTCTTCTTCTTCTTCTTCTTCTTCTTCTTCTTCTTCTTCTTCTTCTTCTTCTTCTTCTTCTTCTTCTTCTTCTTTCGTTTACTTGAAATATGTCTATAACTGAAATGTTGTCTCTTGAATGAATTTAACTGTCTGTTTTAGTTCACAGAGTCCATAGGGTTTATCTTCCACTGTCGTCTCTCTAGACTAGAAGGTTTGCCTAGATATGTTGGAACCTGTTTGAACACTACCTCAGTACAGACTACATTCCTTCATAAACATAAAAGAAATAAAAAAAAGACAATAATAATGGTAAATTATTTCAAACGACAACTAGCCCCCCCCCCCCCCCCCCCCCCCCCAAAAAAAAAAAAATTTCCCATATGTATGGCACGTTATACCCTCCTTACGTATTTATAATGCCCATGTTAAACATTGCCTCAGTGAGTCATTTGTTACTGATTATTTTTCATGCGTTATAATGCTATTTTTCTTTTGTTGTCAAAAATTTGCTTCATAAGTGATGTTGAATGAAAGAATGTATGAGAGGAAATTGAGAAGAAGGGCAGAATGTCAGACGGGCCTGCGTGCCCAATGCTTAACCCTTTGAAAATAAAATTTTCGTTTGTTCGTTCGTTCGTTCGTATTTTGGGCAGTCTTGGAGTATGTGCTCTGCACATGGCTGATTCACCAATCTTGAATTTTGTATATATGTGGTTGTGTAATCTATTGTGTCCTGTTCTGAGGCGAAGAATAATGACTTGTCATGTTCTGAGGCGAAGAATAATGACTTGTTCTGGTCTGTCCATAATGTGGTCGTCATTAGCAGGTTTTGGTGGCTTTCTGACTTATTTAATCATTCATCCCAATCACCCATTATAATTCTTTTTTTTAACTTGTTAATGGAGACTTACTGTCTTATTTTATCATAGTTATGCGCGCGCGCGCGCGCGTGTGTGTGTATGTGTGTGATAGTGCTACAACGCTATCTGGGGGATGCAGATCAGGAGAGCTGTGTGGCAGGAAGAATAATAGTCTTCAGTTCTTACAAGAGTGAGCATCCGCCTCTACTGACGGCAGTGCCTTTCCTGTGCTCTCTCTTGACCTTCCATCTGCAAACCTTACTTGATTCCTCAGTGTAATCCTGCCAGATTTGCCTGATCCAGTTCACTAAGGAGTCTTGCGAGCCATTGCTGGTTTTCTATTAGTAGTTGGCAACCACTATTTGGGGATATGTATCTCCCCACTCAACTTACACGCCACAATGGCGGAAATTGGGAAGTTGGGATGTGATATTTATGACCTAAAAGTTGTTAATATGGCAGCAGACATGTTTTATTATAACGCAATGGCATTCACGGAAAGTCGCTTGAGGCAATTAATCATCCCATAACACGTAATCAGTTCAATTCGAGATCACCATATTTGCAGACGGGCGTCAGGTCACTAGAAAACTGCGTCTCTCAGAATCTGTTTAGCCAGTGTTTTTGAGATGGTCATGCCAACGCTGCAGCGAAGTCTTCATAGGGGGGAAGGGGGGGGGGGGGGGTTTACGTATAACTCGAAAAAAGTGTGCACGTACACAACCTTGCCGGATAACTGTGTCTGGTAGCTGTGGGATCAGGCTTACCCCCTAGTCCCATCGGTGTCATCCAGTGGCTTGTTCTGGGGATAATATTCTCTCCAAAGCAACCCTTCTCTACAATGTCTTGCACTACTATAGCTTTATAGGCATCCGAAAGAAAATAGTCCGCCATTGCTGTCCATGCTGGCAGTGATTATACTAGCCTGTTGCCGTAGTATTGTCTATATAAGGAGTGCCTCTGCCTACCTTTGCGAATTTGTAACGGCATAAACGACTGTCTCTCTGCTTCTCTCAACCTCCTACCGTTGCGAATGTGTAACCGTATAAACAACTGTCTGTCTGCTTCTCTACGCGGCTAGTACGGGGAAAGAGTCGATTGTGAACACAGAAGCCACAAACAATATATTGACGATTTCTTGCCTGGCATATTTCGCTGCATCTTGTCACGTGCAGATTGCAGAGTTATATTTGACGTGTAGTAATAAATTCGTAGAAAAACTAAGAAACGTGCCATGCGAATCAGTAAACTTAAAAAACCTTAAAGACGAGGCAGTAAGGGAAAATTATGAGAAAGAACTAACTGAACTCTTTGTAAAATTACCTACGGAAAGAAAAACAGTGGAAGAAGAATGGGAGATGTTCAAATCAAGCATTTTAAATACTGCAAAAATAAAATACAGAGGCATTTCACTGTTGAGTCATACTGGGAAAATACTTTGCAAAATTCTTGAAAAAAGATTACGAAGTACTTTAGAACCCCAGCTAAGCGAAACGCAGCTTGGATTTAGGAAAAACAAAGGATGCACAGACGCCATTTTGTGCTCTTAGACAACTAATAGAAAAATCAATTGAATTCAATGAAACACTCTACTTAGCCTTTGTCGACCAAGAAAAGGCATTTGATAGGGTAGATAGAAACAAGCTGTGGGAAATCCTTAAACAATATGGAGTGAGTACACATCTAACAAACCTATGTAGAAGCTTATACAACAACAGTGAATGCATAGTGAGAGCAACTGGAGAACACTCAGAACCCTTCACCATAAGATCTGGAGTACGACAAGGTTGTGTCCTGTCCCCTCTCTTGTTCATAACATATATAGACAACATATGTAAAGAAACCAGCCAAGCAGAGACAGCAAGAATACCGCATGACGAGAACACAGAAGAAGAACCATCTGCAAATCTAACCATTAGAGAACTCCTGTTTGCGGACGACCAAGAACTAATAGCAAAATCAGAAGCTGAATTACAAGACCACATGAATAGTCTAAACGAAACGTGTAGGGAACATAACATGAAAATTAGCACAAGCAAAACAGAGGTAATGACTATAACTAAAGAAGAACAAACAGCAACAATTCACCTAAACGAACATCCCTTGAAACAAGTAAAGAGCTTCAAGTACCTAGGAAGTATAATATCATCAAATGGCAGATCAGAAGACGAGATCGAAAATAGGTGCAATAAGGCAAATCAACTCATTGGACAAATGGCACCAATACTAAAGAACAAACATGTATCAATAACTACTAAGAAAGCACTTTACAACACAATCTTCCTACCAACTCTGTGCTACCAATGCCAAACCTGGACAATGACAGAAAAAGAGAAAAGAAAAATCACAACAACAGAAATGAGGTTCCTGAGAAGAATACTCAACGTATCAAGAAGAGATAAGATCAGAAATGAAGAAATCAGGACTAAAGTGGGGGTTAAAGCTGCTCTAGGTTTTATTAGAAAGCAGCAAGTCAAATGGTTTGGCCATGCAAGTAGGCTACCAGTCAACAGTATGCCACAACAAGCAATGATGTACAGACCAGATGGAAACAGAGGAAGAGGCCGACCACGTAAACGTTGGACGGAGGGAATAACAGAATCCATGGGAATGTCGATATACGAAGCCCATAACCGGGCACTCTCACGAAGTTTATACTTCACCTCGACACCGCAAGGTACAAGAGGAACATGATGAGATGAGATGAGATGAGTAATAAATTAAGAAAATTTTGGCTGAAATTCTAAGCGCATAGTAATTTTATATTACAGCTGAACTTATACAATGCCAAACAAAAAGTAAGTGTGCCCCAAACATTGTACACAATCAAATGAACAAGTCTTATAATGTAAATGTCCGTTCACAGAGCATTGAAATTGCGGAAGATATAACGGAAAAACACAAATAACACGCTGACCCTAGCATGGCGATATATCGTCCTTCTGTTCAAATGGCAGGTCCCATTTGGCGATATATTATCCTTTGACACTAAACAAGTAAAGTAATCGGTTTATCCGCTTCACAATTGATTGTGGGTGACGTGTTGCTTGATTTCTCCCCTGGTAGGGGATGCTCCCTGTTCTGTCCTCTATCCACAAAAGGCTCGGTCTCTGTCTATCTGCACCATCCCATAGACGTTTATTCTTCTGTCAACTACAACTGGATACATGACAGCACATAATCTCAATTAGCCATCATCATCATGTGCCATGCCGATAAGCGTAGATGGTATTCTTTCGCCATCTCACACGATCACCACAGACGTGGATCAGCTCCGTGTTCTTGTCACGACCATGTCACGTGGCTAGGACATCTAAATATTTACTTCTCTGCATTCCCCTTGTTCTTTCACCCCCAATCTTGCCAGTTGTAACTAAGCTCTCTTATTTATTTCTTTTTATAACGTGTAAAAAAATGAGTCTACGTCTAATTTCTCTAATCAATTTATTGTTTTCATTTGTTTCTTATAGGACTTTCTTGTAGGCATTGGTTTTTCTGTCTGTCCATGATATTCTTTGCATTTTCCTCAGAAACCACATTTACACTGCCATTAGATAGTTTTCCAGCTTGTCTGCTCATTGTCCACGCTTCACACCCATACTTCAGTACCCTTTGTCTCATTGCAATTGACATCTTTTTATTGGTCAATATGTTTTCCATCTTGTAAACGGCTACCTTCGCCACGGCTATTCTTGTTCTAATCTCTTCAACGCATCTCATATTCAGATGTTACTACAGTTCCGAGATAGTTGCACCGATTCACTTGTTTAAGTTCTCATTTTTCAGTATATCACACTGTGGTATTTCTTTATTCATAGCGAAGACCATATTCTGTATCATTTTACAAGTTAATTCTAATACTAGTTGTTTACAGCGTACAATAACCGCATCTACTAAATGTTGCAGATTGTGTTCATTGTCTGCAATCAATACTGTATCACCAGCATAAATAATGTTATCGATGTTTAATTTCCCAAAGGTGATTCCTCTCGTGTCTTCTAAATTTCAATAAGTAGGTTTATCATTGGAGCATATACCCACCTTAATAGTTGCCAGATACACCTCTTGTTCCGCGAACCTCCGGCCCACACAGTTTCGCGGGCCGTACCCAAAAGGAATGACGGCCATTTTTGGCAAGTCGTGAGTACGGCTTCCGTCTGCAGACCTCATCCAACGTTCAGGTATATACTCATCAGGATCAACAAACGAGTTCTCGCAGGTCAGCGTATTACACATTAGTATCCTAGACTGTAACAACAAGATATCGTGCCATAATAATAAAAAAAAAATATTACAATTTGGCTTTATGCTATTCTACGTTATATATTTTCATGCAATGTTTTTCATGTAGTTGTATCGGTGTGTGTTTGTTGTTTGTGTGCTGACGAAGGTTTTAGCCGCAACGTCCATGTTGTTACTTGTGATCATGTTCAAGTAAAGTTTACCGTTTACTTCTCGTTTTGTTGTTGTTGCAGGTTAATATTTCATTATATTAATATTAGTTCTTTATTGGCACCTTGCCGTCTTGACAGACGATAGTTTGTGCTTCAAAAAGGCATAATAACTATTACACATGGCGGTAGCGAATGTGACTGATAAGGCCAATTCGCGCTGTAAATATTCGTTCACAGTGGGTGCATGTGAACACGTGGTCATTTTCACCATCGTGCACCATCTTACGTCTCACACGCTCGGTGTGTGATTTATCAGCAATCATTTTCTCCTTTGTACTTTATTCCATTTCTGATGTTTGCCCTCCATGCAACAAGTTCAGCGGCGACTTGCTGCCAATGTGCATTATCAATGCCCGTATCAATCATGTCCCGCTTACACACATCTTTGTATCGTAGTAGAGGCCGACCCTGAGATCTCTTACCCATCTGTAATTCACCAAAAAAGATATCCTTTGGTATTCTATCATCATCCATCCTCCTAAGATGTCATATCCATCTAAGTCTACGAAGACTGAGCATGAAATAAACCGTCACACAACCTGATCTTTCCAATACTTCAGTATTAGTGATTTTGTCTTGCCACTTAATACGTAAGAACAGAAACAGGCAACTCTGATTGGTTCTCAGTCGAAACAGGAGTGAAACAGGGTTGTGTCTTATGACCGATGCTTTTTGGAATAGCTATCGATTGGGTCATGCGCAAATGCACAAACAACACAAATATGGGTATCCATTGGGTTGACTCAATTCTAGAAGACCTGGACTTTGCCGACGACATAGTGCTTTTGAGTTCAACACACCCGGATGCCCAAGAGAAAATAAACCACCTCCAAAATGTTTCAGTGCAAATTGGTCTCCAAATTAACACCACAAAAACAAAGACTATTGATCTTACCAACAGTTCAGATGACACCAAATTGAACAGCTACGTTCTTGAAAAAGTCAACAGCTTCACATACCTAGGAAGCAAAATGACATCTACAGGGGACTCAACACCAGAAATATCATCTAGAATCGCACTGGCATCTAGTGCCTTCAATAAACTGTCAAACATCTGGAAGTCAAAGACACTCAGCAAACACACAACACTTAAAATCTTCAACTCTTGTGTGATTCCAGTGTTAACGTATGGATGTGAAAGTTGGAAATCAACGGTAGCTTTAGATAAAAAATTAGACAATTTTGAGAACAAATGTCTTAGAAGACTTCTAAACATCCACTGGACAGACTTCAGAACCAATTCGCAAATAAGACAAGAGAGTAAGCAAGATACAGTATCCAATTTCTTAAGAAGACTCCGTTGGAACTACATCGGTCATGTACTCAGAATGGACAAGACAAGACTCCCCTACCAAGCCCTCATATGGTCACCGGTAGGGAAAAGAAAATGGGGAAGACCAAGAGAGACCCTGCGTAGAACCATCATTAGAGAAGGCTCATTCAATGGCCAAGTAAATATCCAAGATCTACAACAGGTAGCAGCGAACCGCCAGGCATGGAGAGACAGGACTTCTGCCCATGCGCCGCCTTAGGCTCAAGAGGAAAGACTAACTAAGACTAACTAACTTAATACCAAGAATTCTTCGCAGACACCGCATATTAAAGTTGTTTAAACGTTTCTCTTGGTGTGAGTAAGTTGTCCAGGTTTCACTGCCATAAAGAAGAGTACTAAGAACACAGGCTTGATAGACAAGGACTTTTGTTTTGGCAGTAAGCTTCCTATTCTCCCAAACTCTTTTTCTTAACTTGTTCATTGTTGTTGCTGCCTAACCAATCTGGATGTTGATTTCCTGATCTAGGGATAATTTGCTATTTACCACTGATCTTAGATATGTAAAATGGTCTACCATCTCTAGTTCGGCGTCGTCAATAAAGATTGATGGTACCCCATGTGCACCTTGTGACACTAACCTGAGTCTTCTTTTTGCTAATTGTTAAACCAAAGTCAGAACAAGCATTGGAGAATGCAGATAGTAGACAATGCATTTCTTCCTCAGAGTGGGGCGTAACTGCAGCATCATCTGCAAAAAGCAACTCTCTGATCAGTAGCCTCCTAATTTTGGTCTTGGAATTCCATCTCTGAGCACTGTAGAGGCCGCCATCTGAGCGTGAGTGAATGTATATACCACCATCCTGATCACGAAAGGCATATTTCAGTAGAAGTGAAAAGTATATTCCAAAGAGGGTGGGAGCTAGTACACAACCTTGGTTAACTCCACTCTTGATTTCAAACTCTTCTGAAGTTGCACCATCAAACTTAATTATACCCTTCATGCTTGTGTGGAACGATTCCATAATGGACAGAAGAGTTGGTGGGCAGCCAATCCTCTTTAGTGCCTAGAACAGACCCCCACGACTGACCAAATCAAATGCCTTTGTGAGGTCGATGAAGGCAATAAACACTGGTTGATTCTGTTCACGGCATTTTTCTTGCATTTGTCGCAATGAGAATATCATATCAATGGTAGATCTGTTCTGTCGGAAGCCACACTGTGATTCGGGGTAGACTTGATCTCCTAGGACTTGAAGTCTGCGCAGAACAATTCTGGCAAATACTTTTCCAACAATACACAGAAGTGAGATACCCCTATAGTTGCTGCAGTCGCTCCGATCTCCCTTGTTCTTGTACAGTGTTATGATGCTTGAATATTTGAAATCCTGTGGGACTTGTCCTTCTCGCCAGCATAGCTCTATTAGCTGGTGGATCTGTAGAGTGAGTGTGTCTTGTCCCACTCCTGATAACCTCTATTGGAATCCCATCCTTACCTGGAGCCTTGCCAGATGCAAGTTCATTTATAGCACACTTAACTTCTGTTATGGTGGGAGGTGTGTCCAGGAGGTCAAGAGTTGGTAGGGCCTCTATGGCGTTGAGGGCATCATCCGCTAGCTTGGTCTCACTTGAGTAAAGCTCCAAATAGTACTCTACCTATCTGTCCATCTGCTGTTTCTTATCAGTGATGATTTCTCCAGCCAAGGCTTTCAATGGTGCACTTCTTTTGATCACTGGACCACAGGCTTTCTGTATTCCTTCATACATGCTTGTGATGTTTCCCTTATCACTTGCGATTTGAATGGACTCACATAACTTGATAAAATAGTCATTTGCACACTGCCTGGCAGCCTTTTGCATCCTTCCTACATTGCTTTAACTCATTCAGAGTGTTGCGCGTTGGTCTTTCCTTGTTTCTTAAGAGAGCTATCTTCTTCTTATCAATCAAGGGCTGCAGAGTCTCGCTGTTTGCCGCAAACCAGTCCTGCCTCGTATGATCCACAGTGCCGTAAACCCCTACGGCAGTTTTATAAAGAGTTTCCTTAAGTTGACCCCACATTTCACTTACTGTACAATTTTCTGGTTAATCAGTGAAAGCGTCTTCAAGTTGCTGTTGAAACTGAAAGCACGTTTCAGGATCGTGAGTGTTAATAATATTAATCCTGGGGCTAGATTTGTGTTTAGCTGTGTAGATTCTCTTTGGTCTCAGTCTAACCATTGCAACAACCAAAGAATGATCCTATCACAGTCAGCACTGTGGTAACGTCGAGTCAATGATATATGGTTCAGATGTTGTCTCCGTGTGATGATGAAGTCCAGCTGGTGCCAATGGCCGGATCTTGAATGTTTCCATGTGACCTTATGCAGCTCTTTTGTTTTAAGAAAGGAGTTTGTAATACATAGGTCATTTCTGGTGCAATGCTCCAGCAGCATTTGCCCATTTTCATTCATGCGACCGATGTTGTATTTTCCAAGGCACACTGGACATGAACTCGAGTCCTTGTCCGCACGAGTATTGAAATCACCGAGCATATAAATGTAGTCAGATTTTGGAACTGCCTTGATCACGGAGTCTAACTCCTCATAGAACGAATCCTTCACATCATCAGAGGAATCGAGTGTCAGTGCAAATGCAGTAATTTAAAAAAAGAAAAAAAAATAGTTGCATGTCCTTCACAAGACGTAGCAGTCAACACCAGCATTTTTGCTGTTCGTGAATCCTGGGGAAATTTTACGTTCATTAGTTTGCCATTGCTTTCTGAACGACCGGCACTTATACCTCTTCCGTAAAACCAGCACCGCTGTGTTTCGAACTCGGGTATACGGGCTCACAAACCGCGTTCACAGGACCTTAGCCACGGCGACCGGCCATATGCAGTAATAATGGTGGCAAAACCACAAGAGGTGCCAAGCGCAGGGATAATAGTCTTTAATTTCCTCCTGCTGGAATTTAAATCATTCCCAGTAGCGAATTCTTCCCTGCAAAGCCTACACCTTGTTGCCTTTTTTCTGCCTGCCCTCTACCCTTCCAAAAAAAGATGTAATTGTTTTCCCTGAGTGACCCTTCCTCAGCGAGGCGAGTCTCCTGCAGGCCAGCAATATCAATGTTAAGACGATTGAGTTCGGCATCAATCACAGCCGCTTTTCTCACATCGTCAATATTGGTCAAGTCAGTGGAAAATCCTGGACACACGGTTCTCACGTTCCAGGTTGCAAGCCGTAGCTTGAGGTTTCTATTTTTCTTTTTAATAGCACCTGGTGCATTGGTTTTACAGCCTGCGATCCAGATTTTGTCCTAGCCCCAAGCACCCATTGAAGCAGGCAGGCTGTGGCGGATCAGCACCGAATTGGCCGGGGGCTGCCCAGCTTGAGGCGGGCTGTAGCTGATCAGTGACACCTGTAGGCGTCTCCCACCGTCAGAGGCAACGCGTGGTGCCCCATGTCTACGCCAATTGACAGGGACTTATAACCCGTAACAGTTGCCTCTCGCTTTGATTCCGAGACCGGTTAAGACCATGGATGGAGTTATTGCCTCTCCATAGCACAAAGCCTGGGCTAAAATATAGAGATCATGTGTTACCCATGCAGCATGATCCCTCTCTCGGCCTGCCTAGTTCACTCCAGAGGAAAGGTAACACCTCTACATCTGGAACAAGACAAACTGCAGAAGCTGCCGGATCAGCAAAGCAATGCTCTAACTGTGAGTAATATTAGTTCTTTATTCATTATATTAATATTAGTTATTCATTCATTATATTAATATATTGTCGTATTTCAATATGGGTCTTTATGTCCAAGGTGGAGGGTGGCTTAGTGGTTTGATTGCTTGCTTATCAAGTCAGTGATCATGTTCGATACCCAGCAGTTGCAGGCTCCTTATTTCCATCAGCGGGACTCTAGGATCGACTCAGTTTCATAAAGTGGGTACCGGTTAATTTTCATAATTAACTTTGAAAAAGTGAACTATTTGTTTTCCGAAGGGTCAAAACTCTGAGACGCAGGCTCGTCTTACATTCAACCCTTCCAACCACTCATCTTTGTCAAAGGGAAGCTGTGAACATAAACACTGCACGCTACCATGTTATAAGACAGGCTGGCTGGCTGGCTGACACACATACACACACACGCACACACACTCACGCACGCGCACGCACACACACGCATACATACTTAATTACATACATACTTGCATACATACCTACATCATTTACACAAAATCTCAAAGTGAATACATCTACTCAATAACACACAAATACACACTCCCTCACATACTGATATACCCATCTCTCTCTCTCTCTCTCTCTCTCTCTCTCTCTCTCTCTCTCTCTCTCTCTCTCTCTCTCTCTCTCTCTCTCTCTCTCTCTCTCTCTCTCTCTCTCTCTAGATCAGACAGTAGTTCAATGCACAAACCCACTTACTCCTGCCGGGACTCTGTAGCCACTGAGTACCACATCTGTTGGCAGAATTCGCAAGGTGCCATTCGAAGGATACAACAACCTATGTGAATGATATATACACACGAACGTATTGAATTACAATGCTGTAGATTAGTCATCATAAACTATAGCAGTCACCATACACTATATCAGTCATAATACACTATATCAGTCAACATACACAATATCAGTCTTCTTCTTCTTCTTCTTTCGTTCGCTTGAAATATGTCTATAACTGCAATGCTGTCTCTTGTATGAACTGAACTGTCTTTTTCAGTTCACACAGCGGCCCATAGAGTTTATCTTCCACTGTCGTCTCTCTAGGCCAGAAGGTTTGCCTAGGTATGTTATATTTTGGGCAGTCTTGAAGTATGTGCTCAGCTGTCTGCGACGCCAATCCACATGTGCACATGGCTGTTTCACCAATCTTGAATTTTGTATACATGTGGTTGCGTAATCTATTGTGCCATGTTCTGAGGCGCAGAATAATGACTTGTTCTGGTCTATCCATAACGTGGTAGTCATCTTGAGCAGGTTTTGGTGGCTTTCTGACTGATTTGATCATTCTTTTCTTTTGGTGGTATGTAACGGGCACATCAGGCTGTTCTTCTTTGGCTCCTTCCTTAGCCAAATGATCAGCTCTGTCGTTTCCGGGTACTCCACAGTGGGATGGTATCCACTGTATGGTGACCTTATGCTGACTGCTAAGTTCAGAAAGTAGTGTCCTTAGTACTGGCAATTTCCCAGACAGGAGCGCCTCGAGTACTGATTTTGCATCTGTCAATAGCACCACAGGTTGTGTACCATTGCTGGTATTTAGTAATTTCTCTGTTGCTATCTTGATTGCCTCAATTTCAGCATCGTAGTTATGGCAGTACTTTCCTGTCGGTACCCTAGCTGTGTCCCTAGTATTATTTGTGTATTCTATGTACACTCCCGCTCCTCAATTTCGCATTTTGTGCTGACCCATCTGTGTAGACTCGGATCCAGAGGTCCTGTGGGTATTCTTCATCAAGGAAGCTGAGAGTGGCTGTTCTGCGCTGCAGACTGTTCTGTTCTTCCTTGTCAAATATTCCTCTCAGCTTTGTCTGGATTTGTAATGATAGTCTATGCTCATCTTTCCATGGAGTTCGCTCTGGAATAGTTGTTAGGGGGATACCAACTGTGGGCAGATCGGTGGTTTCTCTGCAGAGTCGTTTGGCCTGGTGGATAAAACTATTTCTTTTCAACCGCCCCATAGCTAGGTTTTCAAATCTGTTCTTCATAGGGTGGCCTGGCAAGGAATTTTTCTGCTTGTAATAGCGTTTTCGTATCTCTGCGCTCACTCAGTGCTTGTGTCCTCCCCATCTTCTCCATTTCCACTATAGGGGTTGATCTCATCCTTCCTGTGGTGACTCTAAGTGCTTGATTTTGCACTTTGTCCAGCTCTTGTAGTGTGGTTTTTGATGCCGAACACCACGCAGTTGACCCGTATTCCAGGTGTGGTCGTATGCTCTGTTGATAAACTTTGCTAAGTATTTTCCCACTGGCTCCCCATGTGGTTCCACTTAGCTTTCTCAGGATGGCTATTTTCCTTCTGGCTTTTGCTACTGCTTTGTTGATGTGCTTTCTCCATGTCAGCCTGCCATCAAATGTTACTCCAAGGTATGTTGGTTCTTTATCTTCTCTTAGGGGTTATGGTTATACTCAGGTTATGGTCGTCAGTAGGAAGGAAGAAGTGCCACAATGTAATATACGAGTAAATGGAAATATTCTTCAACAAGTGAATAGGTACAATTATCTTGGAACAGTTATAACATCTGATGGGAGATGCCTTGAAGAGATTAGAACAAGAATCGCCATGGCGAAAGTAGCCTTTAGCAAGATGAAAAACATTCTGAACAATAAAAAGATGTCAATTGAAACGAGAAAAAGAGTGTTGAGGGGATACATAGAGCCTATTCTTTTGTATGGATGTGAAACTTGGACAATGAGCAGTCAAGCTGAAAAACATCTGATGGCAGCAGAAATGTGGTTTCTGAGGAAATGCAAAGAATACCATGGACAGACAGAAAAACCAATGACCAAGTACTACAGGAGACAAATGAACATCGTAGACTGATTAGAGAAATTAGACGTAGACAGTCAAAATTTTTTGGACATGTTATGAGAAGAAATGGGTTGGAGAACTTAGTGACAACTGGCAAGATCGAGGGGAACAGACCAAGAGGAAGACCGAGAGGAAAATACCTGGATGGCTTGGCCACATGGCATGGACGAGACAGGAACACTGAGCTGATCCACGACACTGGTGATCGAGTGAAATGGCGAGTCATGACCGCCCACGCTTTCCGGCATGGCACATGATTGATTGATTGATTGAGGGGTGTTCCATTTATCTGGATCTACTCGGGCTCTTCTGTTGTGCAGGTATGCTTTCACTCATTTGTACATCCTTCCATTGACTTTGCAGTTTCTCAGTTTATTCATCAGACCTTCTTTCCAGACTTTGTCAAAGGCTTTCTTCAAATCTATCCATGCCGCAAGCACCAGCTTCTTCTCTTGGAATGCATCCTCAATTTCTTGAGAGAGGTAGGTTGTCTGATCTTCCGTAGAGCAGCACTGCCTAAAGCCAGCCTGCTGTGGCACAAGGATGTTTTTACTTTCAATGTACTACTGCAGTCTGTGATTGATGATGCGCTCCAGTGTTTTGCAAAGACAGCTGGTGAGGCTAATTGGTCTGTAGCTAGAGGCAATGGAACTATCTTTCCCTGATTTTAGGAGGGGTATCATGATTGCTTCTCTCCAGGCTTGTGGAACACTGCCTAAGGTCCAACTGTTATTGAAGATCTGCAACAGCTTTGCTTTGGCCTCTGTTCCTAGGTTCCTGATCATTTCATTGGAGATACCATCAGCTCCTGGTGACTTTCTCATTTTCAGTTTTGATATGGCTAGCTCCAGTTCGCTGATTGTGATGGGTGCCTCCAGAACCTCATGTACTATTTCCTTCTGTCCTGTATGTTGCAGATTCTCTCGAATCTCTTGTTGTTTCTCTGGACTAATTTTGATATTGTTATCGTGTGCGAATGAGTCCGCAAAATGTATCAGCTGCTTGCTTTCTTGTTAAGATGTTTCCATCTTTATGTAGTGCAATTTTTGACTTTCTCCCTGTGCCCTCATCGTTAAGTTGTTTTATTAGCTTCCACAATTTCCTTGTATTTCTTTCAAAGTTCAGAGACTCCGACAGAGTTTTTTCCTGCCAGCTTTTCCGTCTAGCCTGCAGCTTGGCCCTTTGAAATTTGGCTTTTGCATGCTGGAATTTATTGTGGTGCTCTTGGTTGGGTGTGGCCTCTGCTTGCTTTCTACATACTTCCACATCATTATGCAACTGTTCCAGTTCACTACTCCAGTAGGGTTTATATTGTTTACTGGCTTCCTCTTGGTACTGTTTCTCGTGCTGCCTGTAGTATGCATTTCCCAAACTCTTCAACTACTTTATTTATGTCTTTCTCAGTGTTCAGGTTTCTAACCAGTAAGCTGGTGCGATTCTTATACATTGCCCAGTCTGCTTTCTTGTAGTTCCACCTCGAGAGGGTGCTGCTTTCACTTACAAGCTCATTTTCTACAGTTAGAAAGACTGGCCGATGGTCGCTGCCACCAAGTTGTTTCCCAACAATTCGTGTAATATTCCACTCCAGGTCTGGTGAATGAAAAGCCAGGTCAGGTGTAGTTGTAGAGTGCCATGATCTCGAGTAGAAAGTATGTGGGTCGGACGGCTTGGTAACCAAGATGAATCTATTCTCATCCTGCCAGTCTTCCAGTCTCTCTCCTCTCTAGTCCATGTGATCATAGCCCCAACTCTGCGAGTGGCTGTTGAAATCGCCACACACAGTCATTTTTTCTGTTAATGGTAGTGTGTCCAGTGCCTGTGGGCGGTCACTTGGACAGTAGTAATTGATCAGATGTAGGTCTGTATAGCCTGTTTTAAGTTTAAGTGTCTGATACTCAGCCCCTTCCATATAGACTTCGATTTGGGAAGCAGTGATGTTATTTTTTACAAGGGTAAGTATCCCACCTTTTCGCCTGTCCTTTCGGTCAGATCGGTAACACAGGTAGCCTCTGATTTTGAAGGCTATATTTTCGTTGAGGTGAGTTTCTTGCAAGCAACATATGCTTACTTTTTTGACAGTCAGTCAGGATTTCGGCCAAAATATTCTTGCCATACGGCACTAACAAACATGATAGAAAACTGGCATCAAAATATTAACAACAATACTCTATGTGGAGCGGTGTTTATAGACTTTAGGAAAGCATTCGATATGATAGATCATACTATTCTAATTAAAAAACTAGAAACAATGAAAGTAAGTTTTAATATAGTGACATTAATAAAATCATTCTTATTAGACAGAAAGCAAGTAGTATCACACAATAAAGTTTTATCTCAAGCCATTACCATTAATATTGGAGTACCTCAGGGGTCTATTCTTGGCCCTCTATTATTTGCCATTTATATAAATGATCTTCCCTTAAATCTGTCGTCGTCGTGCGATCTATTTGCAGATGACTGCACGGTATATACAAACGCTGTTGATCGTAATGTGCTAGAATTATCCTTGCAACAGGAAATAAATAGTGTAGTTAACTGGAGTCATGCAAACCGCATGCAAATTAACATTACTAAAACAAAGTCTATGTTAATAGGAACCAGGCAAAGACTTCACACTCTAAACTCGCAGAGAACTCTTCAGCTGCACATTGGCAGCACGCCTGTAGAAAGTGTCACCGAGCACAAGACACTGGGTGTTATCATAGATCAAAATCTAACCTTTAACTCACATGTTCATGCTCTAGTTAAACAAATAGCCAAAAAAGTATACCAACTTGCCAAAATTAAAAATTTCCTTGACGAAAACACAAGAAAGATATTCTATACTTCTCATATACAAACACATATTGATTACTGCTCCACAGTCTGGGATGGATGCTCCAAATCAATAACAAAACGCCTATATTCACTCCAGAAAAGGGCAGTGCGTTTAATTAATGGTGAAAAGCTTACCGACAATTCTAACCTATATAAACGTCTCCGGTTACTGCCACTCCACAAGCGCCTGCTTTTTAATAAGACCAAACTAATTCACAAAATCCTATTTCAAAATGCTCCAAGCTACCTTTGGCCATTGTTTAAATATAACGCTAGACATAGCGAACGACTAAATATACTTCATGTCCCTAAACCTAGGATAGACTTATATAAAACAAGCTTAGCATACTCTGCCGCTCAGTTGTGGAACAATCTTCCACAAGAAATCAAAGACACCACCAATCATGATACATACATTCGCAACCTGTTTGAACACTACCTTAGTACAGACTACATGCCCCCATAACAAATAACACAAAAAAGACAATAATGGTAACTTATCTCAAACGACAACTAGCCAAAAAACATTCCCTTATGTATGGCACGTTACACCCTCCTTAGGTATTTATAATGCCCATGTTAAACACTGCCTCAGTGAGTCATTTGTTATTGATTATTTTTCATGCGTTTTAATGTTCTTTTGTTGTCAAAAGTTGCTTCATAAGTGATGTTGAATGAAAGAATGTATGAGAGGAAATAGAGAAGAAGGGCAGAATGTCAGACGGGCCTGCGTGCCCAATTCTTAACCCTTTGAAAATAAAGACTTATTATTATTATTATTATTATTATTGGTCCAGGATGTTTTCTAATTCTATTTTCTTTTTTTGTTGCTGACTCCCTCCGCTTTCCAGTGCATTATTTTAAGTCTTTGTTTAGTATGGCCAGGCGTTCTATTCTCATGTCCCCTGGCTCCACAGGACATCTGAGAAGGACCTCCAGTAGTTGGGGTTGGACCCTTTCGAGACATAGGGCCCGGCACTGCACCTGCCTAGGGGTCCAAAGCAGGGCGAGCACCATAACTTTTAGCAGTTGTCGACATATTCCATTTTGCGTAATTGCGTGGCATCCTGATTTCTGTGGTGCGCCTCCTGGCTGGTTGCCTCCGTCTTCAGCACCTTTCCTTTGCTAGAGCAGACTGTGGTCTCACTCGAGTTTAGATGTGTACACACGCACACACGTGTCTGCACATGCATGTATGTGTATACACATCTAGAGCACACTGGTTATTTTACGGCGCCAGATACTCGCCGTCGCCCCTTCTCCTGTTAGTAGGAACAGTTCCGCCACGTGAAGGCCAGGAGTTGGACTTTTGCTGCATAGGTTATGTATTCACGAGCCATTGGGGTATTTAAGCAATGTTGGGCGCTCACCCCAACACTGCGCCCCGGCTACATACAGCAACATTTGGAACCACAGTATCAGTCATCATACACTATATTAGTCATCATATACTATATTAGTCATCATACACTGTATCAGTCATCATACACTATATTAGTCATCATACACTATATTAGTCTTCATACACTATATCAGTCATCATACACTATATTAGTCTTCATACACTATATTAGTCATCATACACTATATTAGTCTTCATACACTATATCAGTCATCATACACTATATCAGTCATCATACACTATATCAGTCATCATACACTATATTAGTCTTCATACACTATATTAGTCATCATACACTATATTAGTCATCATACACTATATTAGTCATCATACACTATATTAGTCATCATACACTATATATTAGTCATCATACACTATATTAGTCATCATACACTATATTAGTCATCATACACTATATAGTATCATACACTTATAGTCATCATATACTATATTAGCCATCATACACATATTAGTTCATCATACACTATATTTAGTCATCATACACTATATTAGTCTATCATACACTATATTAGTCATCATACACTATATTAGTCATCATACACTATATTAGTCATCATACACTATATTAGTCATCATACACTATATTAGTCATCATATACTATATTAGCCATCATACACTATATTAGTCATCATACACTATATTAGTCATCATACACTATATTAGTCATCACACACTATATTAGTCATCATACACTATATTAGTCATCATACACTATATTAGTCATCATAACACTATATTAGTCATCATACACTATATCAGTCATCACACACTATATTAGTCATCATACACTATATTAGTCTCATACACTATTTAGTCATCATAACACGATATTAGTCACATAAACACTATATCAGTCATCATACACTATATAGTCATCATACCCTATATAGTCCTCATACACTATATTAGTCATCATACACGATATTAGTCATCATACACTATATTAGTCATCATACACTATATTAGTCCATCCATACACTATATTAGTCATCATACACTATATTATTCATCATCCACTATATTAGTCATCATACACTATATTAGTCATCATACACTATATCAGTCATCATACACTATATTAGTCATCATACACTATATCAGCTCATCATACACGATATTAGTCATCATAACACTATATTAGTCATCATACACTATATTAGTCATCATACACTTATATCAGTCATCATACACTATATTAGTCATCATACACTATATAAGTCATCATACACTATATCAGTCATCATACACTATATCAGTCATCATACACTATATTAGTCATCATACACATATATCAGTCATCATACACTATATCAGTCATCATACACTATATTAGTCATCATACACTAAAATTAAGTCATCATACACTATATTAGCCCATCATACACTATATTAGTCATCATACACTATATCAGTCATCATACACTATATCAGTCATCATACACTATATCAGCCATCATACACTATATTAGTCATCATACACTATATTAGTCATCATACACTATATTAGTCATCATACACTATATTAGTCATCATACACTATATTAGTCTTCATACACTATATTAGTCTTCATACACTATATTAGTCATCATACACTATATTAGTCATCATACACTATATCAGTCATTCATACACATATTAGTCATCATACACTATATCAGTCATCATACACTATATTAGTCATCATACACTATAAATCATTCATCATACACTATATTAGTCATCATACACTATATCAGTCATCATACACTATATCAGCCATCATACACTATATTAGTCATCATACACTATATTAGTCATCATTACATATATTAGTCATCATACACTATATTAAGTCATCATACACTATATTAGTCATCATACACTATATTAGTCATCATACACTATATTAGTCATCATACACTATATTAGTCATCATACACTATATTAGTCATCATACACTATATTAGTCATCATACACTATATTAGTCATCATACACTATATCAGTCATCATACACTATATTAGTCATCATACACTATATCAGTCATCATACACTATATTAGTCATCATACACTATATCAGTCATCATACACTATATTAGTCATCATACACTATATTCAGTCATCCATACACTATATCTAGTCATCATACACTATATTAGTCATTCATACACTATATAGTCATTCATACACTATATTAGTCATCATACAACTATATTAGTCATCATACACTATATCAGTCATATACACTATATTAGTCATCATACACTATATTCAGTCATCATACACTTATAATCAGTCATCATACACTATATTAGTCATCATACACTATATTAGTCATCATACACTATATCAGTCATCATACACTATATCAGTCATCATACACTATATTAGTCATCATACACTATATTAGTCATCATACACTATATTAGTCATCATACACTATATTAGTCATCATACACTATATCAGTCATCATACACTATATCAGTCATCATACACTATATCAGTCATCATACACTATATTAGTCATCATACACTATATTAGTCATCATACACTATATTAGTCATCATACACTATATTAGTCATCATACACTATATCAGTCATCATACACTATATTAGTCTTCATACACTATATTAGTCATCATACACTATATCAGTCATCATACACTATATCAGTCATCATACACTATATCAGTCATCATACACGATATTAGTCATCATACACTATATTAGTCATCATACACTATATTAGTCATCATACACTATATCAGTCATCATACACTATATTAGTCATCATACACTATATCAGTCATCATACACTATATCAGTCATCATACACTATATTAGTCATCATACACTATATTAGTCATCATACACTATATCAGTCCATCATACACTATATCAGTCATCATACACTATATTTAGTCATCATACACTATATTAGCATCATTACCACTATATCAGTCATCATACACTATATTAGTCTTGCATACACGATATCATCCAGCATACACTATAGTAGTCATCATACACTATATCAGTCATCATACCACTATCTTAGTCATCATACACTATATCAGTCATCATACACTATATCAGTCATCATACACTATATTAGTCATCATACACTATATTAGTGCCAGGGTCTGTGTCTGGGTCTATCTGAATGAGCTACTATCAATACTTGTGTAGCAACACTTGTCGTGTCCAACAGGGGATGATTCTTTCTTCTCTTCCTCTCCAGTCAGAAACCCTGGTCATCTCGCAGCACATGAGTATATCCATGGTTACCTACAAATCATACGTCATAAACCTCACCCACATCGAACTGCAGTTAACTTAAACAAGAGTGAACACAAAGACTGTTATAAGTTTCCTACGTATAATATACACAATCACATAATCGAAGATGCCATCACTTATTCGACAGTCACATCACATTACAACTACATTACAGATTAAATGCCGGGCTCAATATAGAGCCATAACGCTGTCTACTTTTCACCATGTCCACACAGGACGATGGATCCACGCCGACTAACTTGTCCCGAGCTCACTTCCTGTCACCCGGGCAGTGAGCTCCAGCGTTTTTCACGTTGTGTGGAAAGCCCCTGCTTTCCCCGTTCCCATGTTCAATTCTGAACACAGTCGCAACCCTGTACTCTGTGACCCAGGCTATAACTGAACCATGCCATGACGTCCGTCAGGCTCATGGCATCCCCCCTTCCACGGGCAAAAATTGAGAATCAATTTTTGAAATATCCAATTTTCAGTTATGGTAAGCAATATTAATGTAGTTCTAATTCTAATTTAACTATCTGTCGTCTTTCCATAAACCTTGTTAAGTTCTGTCACTCTGAAATATACAACTAGTTAATTATTCTCATCAACATATAAAGTACATCCAAATGCATACCTCTATTTGTCCTACAACCTTTATCAAATTACTATATAACAATATCAATGTAACTGTTCTTTGTAACATTGAATCAGAATTTCTACATCTAAATTCTAATCTGTCTATATATGAACCCTCAGTTTGTAATATGACTCCGAGACTTAATATTTCCATTCTATTAATGCTATGATGGTATCATAATCAATTCCGCGTTTTGTTGGCAGGTAGCGTCTATAGTGGTCATACAAGACTAACCATCACTCAGCTTCATCTGCTCATCCTCACCACTCATTGCTAAGCCACTCGTCCCAGGTCTAGAAGATCAGCTGTTATCGCGTTACATACAAGGCCACCTGTACAACGCAAGCCAGCGTTCCCATGGTAGATAGACTGATACCCGACTGCAAGGATTATCCAAGGAAGATACTAAGTTCCAAGTACCGCCAGCACATCTTTGCTGTTTTTCGCGTTACCATACTTGACCACCCGCATCCCCAGTCAGTCAACCACTGCAGCCACAGCCTTCCACCACCGCCCATGCCTATACAAAGTTCCAAGTACCGCCAGCCTAAACATCCTCTTTGACTCTGTCGTTGTAGACCCAGCGTATAGCAATGAACATAGTTGCAGCTAATAAGCCTGAGAGCATCCTTATATTACCGGCCGTTTTCGTTCCATTTGACCAACTCATTACGCTTCAACTGCCACAGCTTCTATTGTGTCTTTCATCCTCTATATCGTACTCTCATCAATTTCATTAATGATTCCAATACTAAGTATCCTAAAATCTAACCAATTTCTTCTTATATTAATCAAAATCAATCAACAAATATCAATAAATGCAACATAATAATAAATATGAACACAAATATATGTCTCCATCAATCAATTAATAACACAATTAAATAATATCTATACTCAACCAATAAGTAATTATATTCTCATTACTAAAATTATATAGCATTTACATAAATAGTTCACAATATTCATTAATACGTATAAATAATAAATATGTAATAATAATAATAATTATCTAACACCAACATCAATCATATAATTATATACCCTATAATATAATGCTATATTTGCAATAATAACAATCATTGCTTATAATTTAAGTTCTCTATTCCATAAAATAATTACTAATCAATCTCTATATAATTACATAATCATACTCATATTGCAATATAGCTTCCTTTCCAATAACATCTCTTCAATTTCAATTCTAACTCAACCTGTATGGCTATGTGGCACCATGACCACGTGTTAGTAATACATGCAATCAATCATCAAGTTATTTACATAGGTTAGTTCTGTACAGTCAGTTAATTCATAGTGCCTCCATACATGAGTGAGTCTCCATCTGCCACTAAACCACAAATATTAACAACCTGCAATGCGAGACCGCCATCACACAGCGAGCACACACTCAGCTCACCCGGTGTTAGCAACCCCACATTAAATGATGCCAATACCCATATGGTTTTAACCTACCCACTACTGTTGTCAATCACAAAATCTTTCAAAATTAAAATATAAACCTAACAAATATCGAAATGATCTGTGCCGCCGGTCCCCGTCACGGATTATCATTTAACACATTCATTCCATTCACATCAACCACATAACCCGTATCAGAGATCAGCCGCCCACATGACGTAACTATCATACTATCAATATTGACAAGTCATCTCCGGTTTCCATCCCAACTGATGTTTTCTCCCAGCGATCTCTGCCAATGCCGTGCTAGAGTCGACCAGTCTGATGTTACCAAAGAGAACACTGCACTGCCAAACACCGCTCGGATATCCACCCATTTGACATGAATTCCCATTCACTAAAGATAGTATTAACCAAAATCCACTAATGAAAATTAAACCAACTACCACACTCAACCATAGCATGCAAGACATAATGATGTTAACCTAAATAATTTTCCATGCCACAAACTCAACTTCAGAGAAATTTATACAGTGGAAAATATGAACTAAATGCTTAGAAATTATGTTCCACCATAGCCCAAACAACTGTCGCGTATCATAACCCAGAGACGCGACACCGGTCAGGTGTTGATGTAACACAACCTCACAAGCTGTTATCATTTGTAAGCTATTTTTATTTCTAGACCACTCTTTTCCGCAACAACACTCTGTTGTGTATCATTAACCCATACACACAACAACAGTTAGTTGAACCTACAATCACATATGCCCAACACCCCGCATAGCAAGTCCCCGCCACATAACAATTACCCATGCCATATTTCGGAAGGCTGCTCTACAAGATGCGAAACATTCTTGAGAAATGCTCTTGTCGGCACAGAAAGATTACCCACGAACCATGCCGGCAATGCACGTCTCCAGTTGTAAACAAAACTCACTCATGCGAAATTCACTTCGCCAGGTGTTTATTCCCTATCTGTTAATTTTCCACTGACAAACAATGCCAATTCTATTTTAAATAACAATAAAATACCTGAAGAAAAATAATAATATCCTCCTCAAACCTGCATGCAAGAAATGATGATGATCTAAATTAACCAAACTTCTGCATGCAATAAATCATTAAGAACCAAACAAAATAATTACTAAAATTATAACAAAATTCAGAAATCATGCATAAAAGTAACCTATAACCAAAAATTAATTATAACAAACATAACCGTAAAATATTCTACAGTATCGTTCACTAATCACTACTGTCATCTTATTATCGTATACTGTTTCATTAAGATATTGGTTTCCACACATAAGTACTAGTACTCCTTAACTATTATTACACTAACTGTGAACTAGTACGTTGTTCAATAATTATAATTATAGTTATTTCCTAACGTAGGCTGCACTCAAATTATTACATAATGCTACTACTTTACTACCAAGTAATTTTATATGCATTCGTTAGGTTACTGTCACATAAAACAAATTCACAATTACATAACATATCTAACACAAACTAAACAATAACAACATATCACAAATATAACTACACATGCTTAATAATAATATAGACTAATGTTAAATACTAATTGCACAACGCTAATGGCTTCTATATTGCCCGTTCTTAGCTTAAACTGTCCTGCTGTTTGTTTACAACTCTCCTAACTTACACTGTCTAATCACACAGTTACAATATTTAACCTAATTTCAGTTGATCCAATAGCCCACTTAATGTTTTTACGGCAACTATGAACTACACACACACCAGGCCCCTCGAATATAACACGGTGTTCTGTCAAATACCGGCACTTTACAAGTTCACTCAGTTCCGGTGTTTATTAGAAAATGTTCCCGTTTTACAATAGTTTATTTCAGCCTGGCTGATCACATCCAGATGTCTCAAATTGTTAACTTGTGTGTCGTTTCTTGAATGTACACGCTGTAGCCAGCTATGACTGTCGCTTCTCTGTTGACCATATGTTCATCAACACAGTAGACCTGTCGACCGTCTGACCTCGCTTGTTGACACAACAAGCCTGTCACAAACTCTGTAGGCCTGATTCATATTTTCTCTTGCTGTGACCTGGTTTTAACAGTTCGTACGGGGAATTCCCATGTTTACATGTGTCCATTGCCTCATTAACATAATCAATACTTGCTGTTGACGCCTTGATTTGTCTTTATTCACACTTCTAATAATTTCACAGTTCAACTTAGTGACACCTTTTGTAAGAAATCAATTCTCTTGTTCTTTAAAGTCCTGCAACCATATCTTCAATCACATAGTACTAACTGTTTATATACTTTACATAGTCACATTTCCAATACTTGATAAGACATTTAATTATTACACTTGTTGACTACATCTTTTTTGCCGAATCTGTTCAATTGTTCACATGCCTTTTATAATGCGTACAGTTCAACGCCTGTTTTGTCATTTTAAATTCATTATGATAGCAGGAGTTGGTGATTATGTTTCTCGTTTCATCATGTGTGATATCAACTTTTCCGTTAGCCAATTCTCTACTTGTAGAATGATACTTTGTGGCTTAAACTTTACGTTGGCACGTGTTACGTATGTCAAATCATCATCTGTGGCCTCAGGATTCATATGGACGATAAACCCCCAAGTGCCAGGGTCTGTGTCTGGGTCTATCTGAATGAGCTACTATCAATACTTGTGTAGCAACACTTGTCGTGTCCAACAGGGGATGATTCTTCTTTCTCTTCCTCTCCAGTCAGAACCCTGGTCATCTCGCAGCACATGAGTATATCATGGTTTACTCAATCATACGTCATAAACCTCACCCACTCGAACTGCAGTTAACTTAAACAAGAGTGAACACAAAGACTGTTATAAGTTTCCTACGTATAATATACACAATCACATAATCGAAGATGCATCACTTATTCGACAGTCACATCACATTACACTACATTACAGATTAAATGCGTGGCTCAATATAGAGCCATAACGCTGTCTACTTTTCACCATGTCCACACAGGACGATGGATCCACGCCGACTAACTTGTCCCGAGCTCACTTCCTGTCACCCGGGCAGTGAGCTCCAGCGTTTTTCACGTTGTGTGGAAAGCCCCTGCTTTCCCCGTTCCCATGTTCAATTCTGAACACAGTCGCAACCTGTACTCTGTGACCCAGGCTATAACTGAACCATGCCATGACGTCGTCAGGCTCATGGCAATTAGTCATCATACACTATATCAGCCATCATACACTATATTAGTCTTCATACACTATATTAGTCATCATACACTATATCAGTCATCATACACTATATCAGTCATCATACACTATATCAGTCATCATACACTATATTAGTCATCATACACTATATTAGTCATCATACACTATATTAGTCATCATACACTATATCAGTCATCATACACTATATTAGTCATCATACACTATATCAGTCATCATACACTATATCAGTCATCATACACTATATTAGTCATCATACACTATATCAGTCATCATACACTATATCAGTCATCATACACTATATCAGTCATCATACACTATATTAGTCATCATACACTATATTAGTCATCATACACTATATTAGTCATCATACACTATATTAGTCATCATACACTATATTAGTCATCATACACTATATTAGTCATCATACACTATAAACTGAATCTTCTGAACTGCCTCTTCCCTCTTGATTAATTGCCAAGGCTAGAGCTAGCAGTCGCCCTAAGTGTATCTTGGAATACGGCATCAGTCACAGGACGGCCGAAACAAGTATACACAACTGTCATGTTTTTTTTGTTTTTAAATGTTGAATGTCCTTCGCAGAACGTTGCGATGAACCCCATGTTGATTTTCTATACAAATGTACGTTCAGTAGTTCGCCATTACTTTCTTAACGAGAAATCGGCGTTTAAATCCAACTTAACGCCGGTGTAGAGATTGAAACCCCTACCTTCCCCCTTCATCGCAGGGGAATTTTAATATATTCAGTGCCACAGAGAAAGTACGTTTAACAAAACAAAGTGGGTGGCGAAATTTGGGAAGTAGGGGCGTGTCACAGTTATGACTTAAATGTTGTTAATATGTTAGCAGACATGTTGTATTATATATCAAATTAAAGGGAGTTGCAAAGGGAAAACTACTGTATATAAGCCCGTGGCAGACACGGGAATTCGCTTGAGACGATTAATCATCTCATATCACTTAATCATTTAAGAGCCAGCGCACTTAACATTTCTTCTACGATGACCACAATGTTGTGAATGCTAGTATTACCAGTAGAATCATTTTGGAGACGTTTAACTACATACTTGCGTCACTGACTCCGATGTCGACACAAGTAAACACTTAGTTCAACAAGTAACCACGGGTGCCCACTAGGCATTGCCTGCCACATTTATTTAACATTCCCAGTTCAATTAATTTAATATTGCCGCTGGTATCGGCAACAATTTGGGGGTTGGTCGTCTCTGCTTGTTGACTCGCCTTCCGTAATGAACTAACTGAATCGATTATATGTGTATTCGGTGTCAGCCATGCCCACATATAGACATCCCGGACGATTTTATATTCTGGAATGTATTTACCAAGTATAGAAGCTGGGCTGTATTGATACCGCGATGGGAATTCACCCCGAAGCGAATATAATTAATTAAAACGCAGATCTAATGATGTCATATTTTTAGTCAGTATTTTGACAATAATTCAGCCAAGGATGTATATGAATAAACCCAGCCGACATATATTCCATACAATATTGCTAATATCTATTACATATTGCGAAACTGAAATATGGCAAAGATATATTTAAATGCCTGACCCAGCAACATTTTTTGGATAAAGATTGCAACAGAACGGAAGTTCTGTACCCGACAAGACATTTGTGGCAAAGATTACAAGACAGCTGAAGCAAAGATGGCGCATATGTCTGTAATCTAAAGAACGAAGTTGGAAATGTCTTTTTAACGTAATTATAAACTGGTAAACTGCATGGCTTCGAATGTGATGATGAGAATTATCGAGGTCTGCAAAATTAAGGAGAAATGAAAAAAATTATTAAGATCTATGTAAAGAAACCGTCTCCGTGGCGACGAATTTTACGGACTCTATTCGTAATCCCGTATACCCAGGTTCGAAACGCAGCGGATCTGGTTTTTATGAAAAAGGTATAGGTACCGGTCGTTCAGAAAGCAATGGCAAACTACTGAACGTAAAACGTGCCCAGGAATCACGAACAGCCAACATGCTGGGGTTGACTGCTACGACCTGTGAAGGATATGCAGCTAAATTTTACTTTATTTAATTTAATGTAAAGAAATATGTAAAGATGATCTGGTGGCCATTGGGTCAAATTCGCTGTAATGCGAATTTATTAAATTAACCTGGGCTTTCGTGTGGATCCAGCCTACATTGGGTACGAGGAAATGTGCTGGGAAGTAAAGGCGACATGTCTGATGCTGATCATATCCATCACCAAGTGACGATGTGCCTCTACAAGTATGGGCCTACAGCTGGAGAAAAGACTGATTGGGTTGATATACTTGGATGCATGGCGATCAGCATCGTGCTTCCCAGAACATATCAGAGGGTGTCATTTAATAACAGTAATGTTACAAATATCTTGTTTGTTTGCTTACAATAATCAGAGCCAGCAAGTTTGTGGGTGTTATTCCGCAACATAGTCTGGCAACACACTTGGTCCACCTGTATGATTTCTCGTTGTCCATGCTCTTCTGTACTCATCAATGACAACAATAACAACAACAATAACAACTGTGGTGACAACACCAGCAATGAGAACAACAATAACAACAACATTAATGATAGCAACAGATAACAACAAAAACAATAGCTTTGACAACAACAAAAATGACAACAACAACAACAACAGCAGCAACAACAGTGCAGCAAAGATTACAATTAAATAAATATATAAATGACAACAAAAGCAATGAAATGATAGCAACCAACGACGACGACGACGACGACAACAACACCAACACCAACAACAACAATAACAACAACAACAACAACAACAACAACAACAACAACAACAACAACAACAACAACAGTGAGAACAATAATTCCAAACAGCAATGATTGTAACAGCATTATCAATGATACCATAATCACAACAATTACAATGACAACAGCAATATCAATGACAACAACAACAACAACAACAAACAACAACAACAACAACAACAAAAACTGCAACATCAATAACAAAAATAAAAGCAAACAAAAATTAACAAGAACAGAAACTGCGCTGATAACAACAACTACAATAGCAATGTCGACGGCAGCCCCAACAACATCAGCAGCAGCAACAGCACATGCTATAAACAGTTAGCAAACGGACCCACCTGAATGACTCCCTCACACAGGCTTTCAAATAGTGCATCTTGTTTATCACATCTGGGCTAATCGGTTGACCTAATGCATTTAAAGAGGTCACTTCCTTTCGCAGCCTCTCCTGCTTCTCTGGGTGCTTGGCAAGGTTAAAGAATAACGCCTGTACTGCTCCGGCAGTCTATAAGATAATAAAACAAAATAGATCAGGAAATCTACAAGACAAGTAATCATTAACCCGTTAATCATTATCCAGTGCCTTGTCGGCTGGCGTGGGCGATCACGCCCCTCCACAAATTACGATCTCCGACAGCATGAATCAAATCGTCTGTTGACTCACTTCTGTGCCATAAGAAAGACTGTCAAGAATTTTCTCACGCTGTCTTCCTCTATCTCTTTTTCCACAAATCTTTCCGGTGGTCACAACATGTTCCAGTTGTTGTCTTCTCATAATGACTTCAAACATGATGGCTGCTTCTTACTGATGTTTGTGATGAGTTATCTTTGCGACTTAGCTTCCCTCAAAATGAACAGATTGCTCATTTTGGCTGTCCAATAAATTTTTCAGCATTCTTCTATAAAACTACATCTACAAGGCTTCCGGGTTAAAAAAATTTTTTTTTTATTTGTTCGTACATTTGTTCGTACAGTTTACTAATTGTCCAGGATTCGCAGTCGTATGTTAAAACTGGCTCTATGTAACATGCAAGAACTCTTTTTCTAACTTTCAAGGACAATGACTTAGTGCACACAATTAATGCTGCCTTTCAAGGTTTGTCTTTTAGCCCGACGGCTATTGGCATCAACCATACACAAACCGCGGAAAGGCAAGGGGAAGCGACCGCTGTATTTTATCAAGATAATCATGCCTCTAAACCAGGGGTGGCCAACCTTTTCAGCAGGCGGGCCAAATTTCAGAAATAATATTTCCTGCCGGGCCACCTAATTTTTCTTTTGTTAATTAAAGTAAACAAGCAAGCGTGCTACAGCTTCGACCACATCGCCGCTTCCCACTCCGCGGGCAGCAACATGACTCCCGGCGGGCCGCATGCGGCCCGCGGGCCTCGTATTGGCCACCCCTGCTCTTAACCAATCCAATCACCGCATGTATTACATAACATAATTACTACCCATCCTTCCTTCATTTGACCAACAACAACAAACAAACAAAAATGCTACGTCATTCAACCTGCTTCTTCAGTGTTGGTTATAATAGAGGTAAGTTTTTCGCTGTTGTGAGTTTTGATCATTCTACTATTTTTTCCCCGCTGTGATCATCGGGAACTTGTTGAGTCGTATGGGGCTCATGTTGACTGGTATTTTCTTCATTGCGTTTTGTTGGTCCTGATGAGGACTGGTCCCGAAAAGGACCTACCAGATTCAGTAGCCTTCTAATTGCTCGTTACTTTCGTGTTTAACACTCGAAGGCATGGCTTGATTTTGTCCAGTCCCTAGAAGGACTGACTTAATCTTAAATAGTCCTCAAAAGGACTGGCTTGATCTTGATTAGTCCTCACAAGGACTAGCTTGATCTTGATTAATAATCACAAGGACTGGCTTGATCTCTATTAGAGCACACAAGGACTGGCTTAATCCTTACGAGGACTGGCTTGATCTTGATCAGTTCACACTAAGGTTGGCATGATCCTGTGTAGTCTTCATAAGGACTGGTCCAGGCCATATTCAGTCCTCACAAGGACTAAATATAGACAAAGAACAACAACTCAAAGGCAGTCCCAAGCCCTATTCTCATCTGTTGTCAATCCGATCCGCTGCACGTTCTTCCAGGGGGCTTCCGGGAGCCACTGAGACCCAAACCACACCCATGCCAGCCACTCGTATCAGTCCCTGTCCTCTCCAGGAATAAAACACAAAACAAACAAATACAAAACACCAAACACATCAACAACAACAGCAACAAACAAAGAAACAATAAAGACAGAAATAAAACCAATCGTGCTCTATTCCTACAGGTTTTCTGTATTCATTTCCACGGTTTCGGATTATATGTCTTTTCCAGCACAGCAGATGTACTGTCTAACTAAACGCTGGATATCTTTGTTGCGTTCAACATGTAAGCGCTTCTTCAATGTCACTGGGGTCTTTGCCTTGACACAGTGTTCTGACAGCTCCTTTCGTGCATGGTTGTACTCGCCACAAGATAGTAAATAAAGCTGTCCATATCTCCAGGCATCCTTTTATGTTCACGGCTCTAATCCAAGCGAAGGGGTTACGGACGAAATGCGTAATCCCGCATACCGCTTCGGTACACAGCTGCGGGAGATTTCGAAGCAGCCGGTCTCTCGTTGGTTTTCGTACAAAGGTATGAGTCCCGGTCGTTCATAAAGCAGTGGCAGACTACTGAATGTAAACTTTCCAAGATATCACAAATAGCCAAAAATGCTGGAGTTGACTGCGACGACCTGTAAAGGATATGCAACCAACTTTTTAAAATCCATTCTTAAATTGATTAGAGAAAGTAAACGAAGACAGTCAGGACTCTCTGGGCATGTTATGAATAGAAATAAACTTGAAAACGTTGTGACAGCTGGCAAGATTGGTGGGAAAAGAGCAAATGGAAAGCAGAGAGATACATATATGGAAGATTCGGAGACATGGCATATTAAAGACAATGTCATTGAGCTGATCAACGACTCTGGTGATCGTGTGAGATGGCAAACCATGACCACCCACTCTTATTGGCATGGCACATGATGTTGCTATTTAATCCATCCCCACACCCTACAACCCATTCACCCACTCATCCACCCACCCATCAATCCAGCCAGCCAACCAATCAGCAATCAATCAATCGGTCGGTCGGTCGGTCGGTCGGTCGATCGGTCGGTCGGTCGGTTGGTAAGTCGGTCGGTTGGTCTGTCTGTCTGTCTGTCTGTCTGTCTGTCTGTCTGTCTGTCTGTCTGTCTGTCTGTCTGTCTGTCTGTCTGTCTGTCAACCCACTTTCATCAATCCATCCGTCCATCCACCAACCCATTCACACACACCCATCCATCCATTTACCGAGCTACCCATCCACCCATCGACCCATTCATCCATATACCCACTCATCCATACTCCCACTCATCCATACACCCACTGATCCTTACAGCCACCCACGCAGCTATCCACCCATCCAGCCACCCACCAATCCATCCATCCATTAATCAAAACAAACCTTCCTTTTACCTGTCTCTCTATCTGTCTGTCTATTTGTCTGTGTTTGCCTGTGAGTGTTTGTGTCCGCCGGTCTGTGTGACTCTCTATGTGTCTGTCCGCCTTCCTGCATGTCGGCATTAAATCAATCAAGAACTTCCCTTCCCGCCCTTTCCTCCCTCGGCTATGAATATACACTTCTGCCATGGGACATGAAGCTTTGTATCTACATCCGGACATTCAAACACTTCCAAAACACGCAAGCCTCGGGAATTAATTTCATAAGTCTAGGTGGTAGGGTCTATCTACAGCACCATGTACCATGCCAAGCCGACGTTGGCGATCATGTTCCTGCGCAAGCAACTTTCATCTGTGTTCTTATGCATGTGATAGCTGCAACTAACTGCTGCAGACCTGCTCCATTGTATGCAGTATATTCTGCATCATCTGCACTTCTCGTGTTGTCAATGTTATGTCTGTCAATAGTCAATCCTCTTATGGCTTTTACATTTTCCTCAGTAGTCTCACTATACTGGGTAAAAGGTTCTGGAGACATTTCAACCCAGTTGCTCATCTCTATAATATACTTACTGGTATCAGTTCTCTCTCTCTCTCTCTCTCTCTCTCTCTCTCTCTCTCTCTCTCTCTCTCTCTCTCTCTCTCTCTCTCTCTCTCTCTCTCTCTCTCTCTCTCTCTCTCTCTCTCTCTCTCTCTCTCTCTCTCTCTCTCTCTCTCTCTCTCTCTCTCTCTCTCTCTCTCTCTCTCTCTCTATTTGCGTTTAGTATGCCCGAGAGAAAATGATTACTCCACCACCATCAACAACAAGTAATGTGTAGCTAATTACACCATGCCATTAATGTAATACTATCACGTGTTAAAAAAAATACACCTTGTAAACACACACTATTTTGTGAGAAAGATTCTTTTAATACAAATATTTTTTACGTTACACAATATACGAGAGTAAGTTAATAAGTAAGTCTCAAATGGCCGTAGAAAAATAACTAAATATGATAACAACTTGAAACCAGTGTATTTTGATAATACATTGTCCCTTTATTTCTCAACATAATTTCCACCAACATTGATGCACTTATCCCATCGTTTTATCAGTCATCCCAAACAGGCTGCATAGAACTGCGTGCTTTGTTTTCATTTACCTGCCATCCCACAGAACTGTGTGACTTTCTTATTGACTCGTCCGCCTAACTTTTTCTACCCAGCTATGCACCGCTTTACGAGTTAAACATTTGTCAGCATAAACACTGAAAACCCACATTGGCGGAAGACATTCCACGAATGACGCCGAAGTTGAATGTGAAGTGAAAACGTGGTTTAGAAAACAGAGCACGCAGTTCTATGCCGCCGATTTGGGATAACTGATAAAACGATGGGACAAGTGCATCAATGTTGGTGGAAATTATGCTGACAAATAAAGGGCAATGTGTGTATAAAAATAAACTGTTTCAAGTTGTTATCATATTTAGTTATTTTTCTACAGCCATTTGTGACTTACTTATTAACTTATCCTCGTATATGTGTAGCATATGTTTCCATTTTTGTGTCGATGTTCACGACAATCGTCAGTGTATGAGTGTGTGTGTGTGTGAGTGTGTGTGTGTGTGTGTGTATGTGCGTGTGTATAAAGTGTAGGAGTTAGTACATATGGTTCAGCGATTGTGTGAAGCTGTGTATATGTGTCTACATGCGTATGTGTGTGAGTGTGTGTGTGTGTGTGTGTGTGTGCGTGCGCGCGCGCGCGTGCAGGAACGTATAAATAGCCACATAACATGCTATTCCACATTATTTTTATAAACTCATCTTCCATATTTTTACTGTTTCTGCCACTTGATTTCACCATGTACGATATGAAAACTATTGCACTGCTTACCTCCTAATGTTTTTATCAGCTTAAGCTAATATTATTCTGTTGTATTGCATCAATATACTTTAAGATATGCAGTGTATATTATAACATATTTTTTCCATTTTTGTGTGGAGGCGCATGAGAGTTATCAAGGTATGTATGTAAAAGTGTGGGAATCTGTGTGTATTAATTTGAGTGACTGTGTGAAAGAGAGTGCGTATGCGTGCGTGGTTTTATGTATCATCATCATCATCATCATCATCATCATCATCATCATCATCATCATCATCATCATCATCATCATCATCATAATCATCATCATAATCATCATCTTCCACGTCTACCGTCAAGCGTCATGGGGAGGTATAATTTGCGCTCAAGCGTCCGGTGGGCGGCATTTCTTCTTCTTCTTCTTCTTCGTTCATCCGGAGTTTTTTTTTTTTTTCGGATGTGATTGCGTTGTGCCTGTTTACAGCAGAGCTGCGTTCTTGCGCCGTTAGGCCGACACATCCGACTTCTGCGGGCATTTGTTGACCGGGTTAACCTTCCCGGGGGTTTCTTAGGACGTTTGACTCTCACTGTTGTGGTGTTATCCCCCATCCCAGCTGGTCCATATAGAACAGCCAAAGATCCTGGTCAGCCCTCAAGGGAAGGCAGGGGCAGACCATGGGCATTCCCCGCCATCCAAGGAGGCTTCCATACTTGCAGAGCCGATACATAGCGCTCTGGTACTGGGCTCACCCAAGGAATCGTCACGTCCTGCACATGGCTGCTTAGCCTCACTTCCGTATATTGGGCCTTCCGTTCACCATAGGCTGTTCTTCCGGAAACCAGAAGTATGCAGTCTGCAGATGACATCCACACAGTGAGCTTTCGATTCGGACTTTCCACGTAATGGATTTGCTATCCAAGCAATATTCCATTTCATGCCACTAGGACACTTTTCCACCTTTTATGAAGCCCACACAATGGGCTTTTGATTCGGACTTTCCACGTAATGGATTTGCTATCCAAGCAATATTCCATTTCGTGCCACTAGGACACTTTTCCACCTTTTATGAAGCCCACACAGCGAGCTTTCGATTTGGACTTTCCACATAATGGATTTGCTATCCAAGCAATATTCCATTTCATGCCTCTGGGTCTTCATGCACCTTTAAATGTCAACCTGTATGTAGTTAAAGTAAGCTGCGGTCAACTTGAGCTTGTTGATATCTCCATAGAGCTTGTCCTCAAATGAAGCAGGTGTGGGCCAAAATATCTTTCTCTGTTCTGCATACGTTGGGCAATCCTGCAGCAAATGTTTTGCTGTCATTTTTCCAGTTCTACAATTACATTCATCAGTATCTCCTATCTTTAGTTTATTGAACAAGTGGTATTTCAGCCTGTTATGTCCTGTGCGGAGTCTGAAGATTGCTACTTGTTCTCTTCGGTCGAGTTTGTAATATGCATCATCCTTCTGATGGCCTGGATGCTCAGATTCCCATTTGGTTCTATAAGTGCTTTTTATCAACCTCTTTGCCTCATTATAGATTATGTCTATGTCAGGCTGTGGTAGTCGTCCGCCCTCTTTTGCCAGTCTGTCAGCCTCTTCGTTTCCAGGTATACTGCAATGTGATGGGATCCACTGTATTACAACTTTTTTGGATTTCTGGCATAGACCATGGAGTGCTGCTCTTAGGTCAGTTAGTTCTGTGCTGTTATTGCTCTTGAGTATTGAGACAGCTGACTTTGCATCTGTGAAGATAGCTATTTGCTTCTCTTTATTTTCCTCCATCAGGAGCATTTCTGCTGCAGTTTTCAAAGCCTCTACCTCCGCTTTGAAGTTACTTGAAAATTTTCCAGTTGCCATTGAATGTGTTTTTTTCACTCCATTTTTTAAATTTAGGAGAATTCCTCCTCCTCCATTCTCTATTGAATTTTTGGCTGATCCATCTGTATATGCATGGGTCCAATTCCTGCTTGGGTAATGTTCTTTTATGTAGTTTAGGGTTATTTCTCTTCTTTCGGTTTCATGCTGAGTGTTCTTTTTCTCAATACCAGGAATGTTTTCTATCATCTCAGGCAGTTGCTGCTGTCTCCAAGCTGGGAAGTTGTGTGCATTGTGTATGGGCTTGACTGTTGATATGTTAAGTATAGGATCTGCCCTAATCCTTCGTTTTGCAGTTTCTACAAAGTTGCTACGCTTCAGTCTTCCCTTTCCAAAACCATTAAATCTGTTGTACATAGGGTGGTCTGTCAATCTTCTAAATTTTTCTGCTTGTTGCTGGGCTCTGCTATCTCTTCTATCCTGCATTGGTTGTAAACAAGTGATCTTTTCTAGTTCATTAATAGGCGTTGTCTTCAGGCTTCCAGTTATGATTCGCATTCCTTGGTTTTGAACTCTACTTATTTTGTTAAAGTTTGACTTAGCTGCTGTTGCCCAAGCTGCAATGCCATATTCCAGTACTGGCCTCACCCGTCCAGTATATAACTTCTTGAGAACTTTCTCATCTGCTCCCCATGTTGTACCAGCAAGCTTTTTCATGATTGCCATTCTCTGCCTTGCTCTTGTTCGATTTTTCTCAACCTGTGTCTTCCATGTCAGGCGACGATCAAAGGTGACTCCTAGATAGTTTGGATTTTCTTCATGGCGCAATATTTTTCCATTCAATACCAGCTTCGGTTGCTGAGTTTTATTTGAGAGGGAGAACACTGTGCATGTTGTTTTCTCCTCACTTATCTTCACTAGCCATGATTTTGACCAGTCCTCTAGCGCTAATAAGGCTTGCTGTATTCTGCTGTTAGCTGTACTAATATATTCTTCAGATGTCCATATGGCTAGGTCATCTGCAAAGGAGGATGTGTGTACTCTGGCTGGAAAATTTTCTGTGATGTCATTTATATATGCTAGGAATAATGTTGGTGAAAGAACTCCTCCTTGGGGGACACCTTGCTCCAGCAGCATCATTTTGCTTGTTTGTCCTTGTACTTTTGTCCTGGCAGTTCTGTTCTCAAGGTAGTGGCTGATCCATTTATACATTTTTCCACAAACATGCATGTTTTGCAGTTTTACTTTCAGTCCGTCCTTCCATACTTTATCAAATGCTTTTTCTAAATCTATCCAGACTGCTAGTGTGTGCTTTTTCTCTTGGAAGGCATCCTCTATTTCCTGAGCTATATAGGTTATTTGATCTTCAGTGGATCTGTATTTTCTGAATCCTGCTTGGTGTGGTGTTAAGAGTTTGTTTTCTTCCAGATGCCATGTTAGCCTGCCATTGATAATGCGTTCCATTAATTTTCCTACACAGCTAAGTAGACTGATAGGTCGATAGCCATTTGGTTCTTCCAGATCTTTTCCCTTCTTTGGGACTGGTATTAGTATAGCTTCCTTCCATGCCTGTGGGGACTATTCCTCTCTTCCAGCTGTTATTTAGGACTGCTAGTAGTTTCTTCTTTGCCTTGGTGCCTAGTCCTATTAGCATTTCATTTGTGATTCCATCCTTTCCTGGTGATTTCTTCTTTTTTAGGGTATTCATTGCCTGTTCCATTTCTTCCATTGTTAGATTTGCCATCATATATTCTGCTGCTGTCTCTGTAGTTCTATGATGTATCTGTTTGTCTTTGATTGCTTTCTTCTGTTCGGTTGTAATATCAATGTGGTTTGCATTTGCATAGTGTTCCATTAGTGCATTTGCAGCCTTTTTGCCTGTAAGCAAGGCATTTCCTTGTTTAATTGTTATTTGTTTGTTTCTAGGTCCTTCATTGTTCATGGCTTTCACTAGTTTCCATAGTTTGTTTCCATCCCTGTCAAAATTCAGGTTTTCTGTTTTTTCCCTCCAACAATCTCTTGTTGTTTGATTTACTTTTCTTTTATATTTTGCTGAGATGGCTTTGAGAGAGATGTTTGCTTCAATTGTTTGTTCTCTCTCTGCTGTCTTCCTGGCATCTTCAACTTTGTCCTCCAAACTTTGTAGTTCTTCAGTCCAGTATGGTTTGTAATTTTTCCTCGCTCCTCTTGGAATGGACTCAGTGGCTGCCTGTATTATCGCTCTGTTTAGACTTTCCACCATTTGCTTTATGTTGCCATATCGTGTATTTATGTTTTCACAATATTTGTCTGTTAGTATGGCAAATCTGTCCCAATCTGCTCGTTTGTAATTCCAGCGGGGCAAGGGCTTTTGCTCCTGTGGGACATACTCCATATTCATTTCAAGCTTGATTGGTCTGTGGTCACTACCTGCTAATTGGTCCAGCACATGGCGATCGATTTTGTGGAGGATGTCTCCTGTGCAGAAAGCTAAGTCTGGAGTAGAAGTGGTAAGCCATCTTCTGGAGTAGAAGCTCGGTGTGTCATCCGCTTTGTTGAGTAGATGGAGATTTGAGTCTATTTCCCAGTCCTCCAATTCATCTCCTCTTTTGTCAGTATCTGAGTATCCCCATCTTTCTGAACGGCTATTAAAGTCTCCGACAATAATGCAGTTTGTGTCAGTTATTTTCATGTTTGAGAGTGTAAGGTCCTTATCTGCTGGGCTATACAGATTGTAGATTCTTATTTTCACATCCTTTATCATTATATCAACACCTATAATTTCCGTTTGGTTGTCAGAGATCACAGATACTTCGCTGCAAGGTATTGTATTTCGTGTAAGTATTAGAACTCCTCCTTTGTGTCCTTCGCGGTCGAAACGTGTGGCCTGATATCCTCTGACTGAGAATTTGTGATTGGCGTTAAGGTGTGTCTCTTGAATGCATGCCACATCTATTCTATCTTTATGAAGACGCTGTGTTAGGGAGTCTTTCTTCTTGTAAACTCCTTCGGCATTCCACTGTAGTATGTTGAGTGTCCGGGGTATTTGGTCAATAGCTCTTAACCTACTCCTCTGTGCCTTGACTCCACAGCACAGGGGAAGGTGACCACCAGTAGTCATGGGTGGACCCCCTCGAGGCAGGGGGCCCGGCACTATCACCGCCTGATGGGACTTCACGGGATTAGCACCATATCGATTAATTTGATTTGTGACATCATGAATTAAGTTACGTTGCACTGCTTTGTCAAGCCTGTGGCTCAGTACATCCGATTTCGACAAGCATTTATTCGGGATGCTTTCCCTAGCCTTTGACTGTCCCCAGTCTACCTACAAGGCAGCAGGTTTCACGTTGCACTGCTTTGTCAAGCCTGTGGCTCAGTACATCCGATTTCGACAAGCATGTATTTGGGGTGCTTTCCCTAGCCTTTGACTGTCCCCAGTCTACCTACAAGGCAGCAGGTTTGTGTGTCTCTTCGTCTGGTCCCTCTCCCTTGACCTGTCCGACATGGGTGGCCCTACCAGTAGCTGTGCTACCGTCGGCATAGCTCTTGGGGTCATTGGGACGCACAAGCCCCTCTACCTCGTCACGGTGGACACACAGCAGAGGGGGGGGGCGGCATTTGATAGTGTCATTCCGTGTGATTGTACAATGTCTTCTATGTCGTCAATCCATTTTCTTCTTGGACGTCCTCGTGGTCTCGTCGCAGATGATCTTTGATGTAAGGCCAGTGATGGTAGCTGCTGGTGTTGCATTCTAACGACATGGCCAAACCACTTGATCTTCTGTCTTTCAATAAATGTGGCACAAGGTGTTGATCCCACAGTCTGTCTGATAGTAGCATTTCTAACTCGGTCTCGGATTGTTAAGTTGTCAGCTCTCCTCAGGCATCTCATCTCGCAGGTGTTGATTTTGCGAGAGTATGATTTGGATCAAGTCAAAGTTTGAGATTGGTAGCATAGGGTTGGTGTGAATATGCTGTTTATTATCTGTCGTTTTGCGGACATGGGTATGTTTGGATGCTTCAGTAAGGGTGATAGTTGATATGTAAGTGCACTAGCTATTTGACATCTAATTTCAATTTCTCTGTCCAATCTGCCACCTTCAGTGATCATACTTCCAAGATATTTGAATTCTTTAACTAGTTTCAGAGTTGTGCTATTTATCTGTATACTTAGTGGGCCTGGCGATCTGCTAACTCGCATTACTTCGGTTTTGGCTGTATTTATACTCATATTGTTGAACTCAGATTATTAACATTATTTTGTAGTTTGCCCTCATCGCTGTAAAACAGGCACTGATCGTCTGCAAATAGAAGTTCATTTATTTCCTGTGGATCCTGTGGGAGTAAATAGTTCTAAATTTTCTGAATATGTTCTGTCAAGACTTGCTTCTTTGGATATTCTGTCCATGTAGATATTAAATAGCAGAGGAGGTTTTATGTACGACTGAATATATATATGGGCATGAGAGAGAGAGAGAGAGAGAGAGAGAGAGAGAGAGAGAGAGAGAGAGAGAGAGAGAGAGAGAGAGAGTATGAATGAGTGAATGATTTAGTGTTTGTGATAGTGAATGGATATATGTGTGTATATGTAGTGATGGTGTGAGTGTGTGTGTGTGTGTGTGTGACTGTGTGTGAGAGTGTGTGTGTGTGGGTGTGTGATTGTGTGGATATACGACTGTGTGAGTATTTGTATATTTGCTGGTGTGGGTTATCCAATTTATTTCTTCTCATAACGTGATCACAACATGTTGACTAAGTCTAATTTCTCTAATACTTTTACGATTTTCATTTGTTAAAGACACACGCAGATAAACGAAATACACACGCACCTGCAAGAAGAAATACACAGGCAGACAAAAGGGTAAAGGTAAAATTAGACAGACACATACAGTAGAAAGACACATACAGGTAAAAACGAAAGACACAAACAGATAAAAGAAAATAGACGCGTTCATAGATATAAGAAGTAATACAGAAAAACGAAGTAAAATACAAAGAGGTAAACACGAAAGACACGTGCATATAAAAGAATCAAGACACACGTAGATAAGAAGAAAGAGATATGCAGATAAAAAGGAACGTTTTATATTACTACGCAAAAAAGACGTGGTTCACAACGTTCTCTATACTTATGTTTCTTTCTCTAGTCGACTTGTCATTTCTGCCGTTCATTAGGTCTGTCTACAACAGTGGTTCTCAACCGGTGGGGAATCCCCCCCCCCCAGGAGGGAATATTAGGGTTTACAGTGTGGGGGGGGGGTGGGAATTAAGATTATTTCTTCTTCTTCTTCTTCTTCTTCTTCTTCTTCTTCTTCTTCTTCTTCTTCTTCTTCTTCTTCTTCTTCTTCTTCTTCTTCTTCTTCTTCTTCTTCTTCTTCTTCTTCTTCTTCTTCTTCTGCGTTCATCCGGATTATTTTTTTCGGATGTGATTGCGTTGTGCCTGTTTACAGCAGAGCTGCGTCAGGCCGACACATCCGACTTTTGCGGGCATTTGTTGACCGGGTTAACCTATTTCAAGATCGCATTAATGCAAGAACCAGTTACTTGATATTGTTTTTCTAAATTTTACGGTTCTGTACTTCTCGCCCTAATGAAGTTCGTTTTATAACGTAAGTAGACCCGCAAATCACGTTTTATAACTTGTTCTAGTATGTGTTATTAAATTTAACTTCCATTTTTATGTATACTGTGTAAGGGTAGACCCGCAAATCACGTTTTATAACTTGTTCTAGTATGTGTTATTAAATTTAACTTCCATTTTTATGTATACTGTGTAAGGGTAGACCCGCAAATCACGTTTTATAACTTGTTCTAGTATGTGTTATTAAATTTAACTTCCATTTTTATGTATACTGTGTAAGGGTGGGAGAGATTTATAGAGAGGAAATTCGAAAGGGGAGAATGACGTTCTGAACATATGGTAAAGGGGGGCACTGGCCTACAAGAAAGGCCCTAGATTCAAACGTGAGTTGTGGATGTGAAATAATCCGCTAGAATTAACAATCTACAACTAGACCACGTAAGCACTTCCATATTAGCAATACTGTTTGACATAAACGTAGTTGTCAGGTCTTAGTCACATATACCTGAGCTACCGTATGCCAGTAGACGGTACTACCTGCTTTCTGACAGCGTCGAATGATGGGATACTCTAACGAAAACCGATACCCCACAATGTGCCAACGTCCTCGTGCGGAGGAGCGTAGTTGGAAGGGTACAAGCCCTATCCTGGTGTGAGGAAATGCAACTGAAGACTAAACGTCATGGCAGGACAGACTAGGCCCTAAACCTTGGTTGGTAACTGGTCTAAGTTGGGAGCTACTCAGTCGAACAATTAGGGCATTGCTTTGCTGATCCAGCAACTTCTGCAGCTTGTCTTGTTCCAGATGTATTGGTGTTACCTTTCTTCTGGAGTAAACTAGCCAGAACGAGAGAGAGAAAGAGAGGGAGAGAAAGAAAGAAAGAAAGAAAGAAAGAGAGAGAGAGAGAGAGAGAGAGAGAGAGAGAGAGAGAGAGAGAGAGAGAGAGAGAGAGAGAAAATATGCTGCATGGACAACACATGGCCTCTAATTTCAGCCAAAGCTTTGTGCCATGACGAGGTATAACTCCATTTTACAGACTATCGTCTGTCAAGACGGCAAGGTGCCAGTCTATTGTCCGAGAACTTACCGAGTCGGTCCCGCCGGAGTAGAGGGACTCAACAACTTGCACCACGTGGTCTTCCTGTAAGGTTTCGTCCGAGAAAAGGGACAGCAGCAGGTTGGGCTCCTCTGGGTTCAGGGTTCCTTCTCTTAAATGGGTGTCTAGGAGACTTTTAGCTTGCTGGAGATGTTTCTTCGTAAATCTGCAGATACGGAAGAGGTAGAGCAGAATTGTTGGTCAAATGACCACCTTAAAAGTGTGATAGAAATTACAATAACCATGTCATTATCTTGTAACCTGTCAATATTGTTGTTAAGGATGGAATGTCAAGAGTGTTACGTGCGTGACATTGCGATGGAGACGAACACCGTGACGACATAAGGACAGTTTAAAGATGGCCGCCCCACTTTTGACATGAACAAAAGACGAGCAGAGTTATGTTATCCTTTTTTTTTTCTTTTTTTTTTTAAAATAAGTGAAGGGGTGAAACCTATAGAAATTTATCGGAGAATGATGTTTCAATATGGCGATTCTTGCCTGTTAGTCCAGCATGTATATGAGTGGAGTGGGTTGATTCAAAATGGCGTGACTTCTGTGACGGACTGTTCACGACCGGGACAGGCACACCGAGTAGTGCCCTAACATCGAGCGCAGCCGTTGAAGCCGTACAGGAAAACCGCAGATTGACTGCGAGTGACATTGCCTGACATCCTGACATCAGTCAAAGTTCAGCACACCACATATTATATATATATACTTACGTATATTCTCCAAAAGAAAACAGTTAATGTTTTCAATTGAACCCCCTCGCAGATGTCCGGGCAGGGAGCCACGGTGGCATAGTGGCAAGACTCTCGCCTGCCGGCCTGCTGGTCAATGCTTCCATCCACATTGGGGTGGATTCGAATGTGTAAAATGTACATGGTTCCCCAGATCGTCCCACCCTAAAGCGGGCACCATTAAATGTATTAAGAATAAAGACGGTCGCCGTGGTGCTGACCACATCACCCAGCAAGAGCCGACTGATCTCTACAAATATGGATTTAGCACCATATGCCCACTGTGTCTTGGGGCGTGTTGAAGAATTCTTTAATTTATATCTCAACTGCACGTCAAGACCGCCTTGCGCTGATTTTCATACAATGTATGGGCGTTGATCGTTAAGAAAGCAATAGCAAACTACTGAACACATAAGCAAGTCTAATAAATAGCAAATAACCAAAAAATTCTGGGGTTGTAATAGGACAGACAACTAACTAAGAAACTACATGCCCACAAGAACAGGGTAACTCCAGATCCACTCTAGTTGTACTAATTGAGGCAAGTAAATAATGTATTCCTCCGCGTGTTTAACAAGTCCCCCGGGACAACATCAACAGTTTCCCAGTAACTAAACAATCGTGGCGTCAGAAGCAGCTAATCCCTCTGGGCACCGGGTGGATTATGTTGACAAGGAAGTACCTGGAATCCGCGGAGGAAACATAACCTCCTGGCCCAATCCCAGCCAGCCAGCGAGTGATGTGTGGAATTATGATCTGGTTACATCTAAAATGTCTCCGGAAATGTGAAGTTGTATTACTGGTCTTAAACATCCCGGTTTCTGGGATTAAAGAGGGGCTCAGACATTCAGAACGCTAAGTCATCGGTGTTGGGAGTTAAAATCGCCAGTCTTCCAGATGAATGAGCAGCCGACGAACATACCAAGAGACCACTAAGGACACTGTGCTGTCGTTAAGCTTCTCCAAATTTACAATGTCATAAACAATGGACTTTAAATAACAGAAAAACAGAAGTAAAGGTAATTACAAAGGACAATTGTCTTCCCAGATGATACATCAGATTTAACAAAACCAATGTGAAATAAATCAATATATTTACTATGTGAGTACTTTAATAACAGCAGATGGGAGATGTTTTGGACAGTCCAAACAAAAGCAGCATTTCACAAGAAAAGAATGCATTATGCAATTTATCTATTTCAGTATAGGTGAGAACAAGAATTCATAAGAGCTACATTGAGCTAATCCTTATGTATGGAAGCGTGTCGTGGACACTTAGCAGTGACAAGTGAGGCATAATGTGGACGCTACCGAGATGTTGTTGTGTTGTTGTTGTTGTGTTGTTGTTGTTTTTTTTTTTGTGGTTTATTAATGTTTTGTTTAGAAGAATGATGAGAACACAATAGAATAGGAAACGTTAAGACATTATCCCGAAAGACGTTAACGCACAAAGAGAAGTGCGTTCTCCATTCAGTAGAAGACAGTCCACTTTCTGTGGGCATGTGATGAGAAGAGGCACACTGGAGAATGTTCTTACAACAGACAAGTTCCAGTGGCTGAAAAGAGGCAGGGGGAGATCAGGAGAGAAGATGCTGGACAGTTTGACATTATGGCATGGAGGAAATCAGTAGCATAAATGACTGGCAGAAGACGAGACACAAAGTTGACGACACACTTGATTACCAACCCCACAATGCCATGGGCAAATAAAAACACAATTTAGTCAATGACGAACTAAATCTCAGAAAAATGAACAGAAAAAGGAAACTAACACCCAAGATAATATGAAATGCCAGCAGTAACTCATTCTAAAATCTGTAAGAACCAGTTTGTTGAGACACTATGCTCCATTTCGGAATTAAAGGCAGAAAAATGACATTCTAAAATATGCAGATAATCAGTTTTCCAAATGAGATCATTTCTCATTCGTGGCGTGCCAATAGTAACACATTTCCTACAGTGGACGTAATAGACAGAGAAGCATTATTAGCGTTAACCGCTTCATCACAGAACACATTCTACGGGGAATGCATTTACTCCAGCTATGGGCTGTTTGACTGTAATTTACTGAGAATGACATAAGTGAGTATATGAATATAAGGCAGACACTATTTGGGAAACGTTAACAGCAGAATACCGTCTCTATGTGGAATTCGCGGAAAGGACTAGACAAAATCCAGTGAATCTAGAGGTGAAGAAAGACGGTAATGGACAGGACATACATTGACACAACATAAGGCGAAAGAAATATAGGAAGATCCCCTGAATTATAGAGAAGTAGAAACAGACATGGATAATATGGAGGGGCTAAGGATGGGGGAGAGGGTGGGAGGGAGGGGGCTGGGTGAGTTGGTTGGTTGACTGTCGTTGCCTCACCGGGGGATGAACGGCGAAACAAGAAAAATGGCGAAGTGTTGTGAACACGCTCTTAGAGATATCACATGAAACAGACAACAACTGGACAACATACAACAACAAAGGTTACCCCATCTTAGTCACACTATTGGACATTGCAGCATGCTACTGACTACAACAATAAGGTTAAACCAGCTCGGTCACACTATGGGACATTGCGGTAAACTACTGACTACAACAATAAGGTTAAACCAGATCGGTCACACTATGGGACATTGCGGTAAACTACTGACTACAACAATAAGGTTAAACCAGATCGGTCACACTATGGGCCATTGCGGTACGCTACTGACTACAACAATAAGGTTAAACCAGCTCGGTCACACTATGGGCCATTGCGGTACGCTTCTGACTACAACAATAAGGTTAAACCAGCTCGGTCACACTATGGGCCATTGCGGTACGCTACTGACTACAACAATAAGGTTAAACCAGCTCGGTCACACTATGGGCCATTGCGGTACGCTACTGACTACAACAATAAGGTTAAACCAGCTCGGTCACACTATGGGGCCATTGCGGTACGCTACTGACTACAACAATAAGGTTAAACCAGCTCGGTCACACTATGGGCCATTGCGGTACGCTACTGACTACAGCAATAAGGTTAAACCAGCTCGGTCACACTATGGGCCATTGCGGTACGCTACCGACTACAACAATAAGGTTAAACCAGCTCGGTCACACTATGGGCCATTGCGGTACGCTACTGACTACAACAATAAGGTTAAACCAGCTCGGTCACACTATGGGCCATTGCGGTACTGCTACTGACTACAACAATAAGGTTAAACCAGCTCGGTCACACTATGGGCCATTGCGGTACGCTACTGACTACAACAATAAGGTTAAACCAGCTCGGTCACACTATGGGCCATTGCGGTACGCTACTGACTACAACAATAAGGTTAAACCAGCTCGGTCACACTATGGGCCATTGCGGTACGCTACTGACTACAACAATAAGGTTAAACCAGCTCGGTCACACTATGGCCATTGCGGTACGCTACTGACTACAACAATAAGGTTAAACCAGCTCGGTCACACTATGGGCCATTGCGGTACGCTACTGACTACAACAATAAGGTTAAACCAGCTCGGTCACACTATGGGCCATTGCGGTACGCTACTGACTACAACAATAAGGTTAAACCAGCCCGGTCACACTATGGGCCATTGCGGTACGCTACTGACTACAACAATAAGGTTAAACCAGCCCGGTCACACTATGGGCCATTGCGGTACGCTACTGACTACAACAATAAGGTTAAACCAGCTCGGTCACACTATGGGCCATTGCGGTACGCTACTGACTACAACAATAAGGTTAAACCAGCTCGGTCACACTATGGGCCATTGCGGTACGCTACTGACTACAACAATAAGGTTAAACCAGCTCGGTCACACTATGGGGCCATTGCGGTACGCTACTGACTAAAACAATAAGGTTAAACCAGCTCGGTCACACTATGGGCCATTGCGGTACGCTACTGACTACAACAATAAGGTTAAACCAGCTCGGTCACACTATGGGCCATTGCGGTACGCTACTGACTACAACAATAAGGTTAAACCAGCTCGGTCACACTATGGGCCATTGCGGTACGCTACTGACTACAACAATAAGGTTAAACCAGCTCGGTCACACTATGGGCCATTGCGGTACGCTACTGACTACAACAATAAGGTTAAACCAGCTCGGTCACACTATGGGCCATTGCGGTACGCTACTGACTACAACAATAAGGTTAAACCAGCTCGGTCACACTATGGGCCATTGCGGTACGCTACTGACTACAACAATAAGGTTAAACCAGCTCGGTCACACTATGGGCCATTGCGGTACGCTACTGACTACAACAATAAGGTTAAACCAGCTCGGTCACACTATGGGCCATTGCGGTACGCTACTGACTACAACAATAAGGTTAAACCAGATCGGTCACACCATGGGCCATTGCGGTACGCTACTGACTACAACAATAAGGTTAAACCAGCTCGGTCACACTATGGGCCATTGCGGTACGCTACTGACTACAACAATAAGGTTAAACCAGCTCGGTCACACTATGGGCCATTGCGGTACGCTACTGACTACAACAATAAGGTTAAACCAGCTCGGTCACACTATGGGCCATTGCGGTACGCTACTGACTACAACAATAAGGTTAAACCAGCTCGGTCACACTATGGGCCATTGCGGTACGCTACTGACTACAACAATAAGGTTTAAACCAGCTCGGTCACACTATGGGCCATTGCGGTACGCTACTGACTACAACAATAAGGTTAAACCAGCTCGGTCACACTATGGGCCATTGCGGTACGCTACTGACTACAACAATAAGGTTAAACCAGCTCGGTCACCACTATGGGCCATTGCGGTACGCTACTGACTACAACAATAAGGTTAAATCAGCTCGGTCACACTATGGGCCATTGCGGTACGCTACTGACTACAACAATAAGGTTAAACCAGCTCGGTCACACTATGGGCCATTGCGGTACGCTACTGACTACAACAATAAGGTTAAACCAGCTCGGTCACACTATGGGCCATTGCAGTACGCTACTGACTACAACAATAAGTACACGATCTGAAGACGCATACGGCACATGGTGCTAGACCAAGATGTGTATAGAGCAGTCGACACTAGAGGGGGCTGGTGTTGTAAACATCACGCTGCCTGCCTTCACTTCCCGAGACATGCCCTGGTACTCATGTGTACGCTGAGTGGACTTGGCATCCCAGTTCTATTGTAAAAACCTACCTCGCTGCGGATTCGGACTCAAGACCGCCGGGCCGGCAGGCACACGTTCAGCCAGTAGTTCCCTTGTAGTAACAGTTTGTGTGTGGTAGTGAACTAACAGTGTATGAGTGGTAGTGAACCAGCAGTTTTTGTGGCTATGAACTAGCAGTTTATTTGTGCCCGTGAACTTGCATATTATGTGTGGTAGTGAACTAACAGTTTTGTGTGTAGTCGTGAACTAACAGTTTATGTGTGGTAGTGAACTAGCAGTTTATGTGTGGTAGTGAACTAACAGTTTGTGTGTGGTCGTGAACTAACAGTTTGTGTGGCTATGAACCAGCAGTTTATTTGTGGCCGTGAACTAGCAGTTTATGTGTGGTAGTGAACTAACAGTTTGTGTGTGGTCGTGAACTAACAGTTTGTGTGTGGTAGTGATCTAACAGTTTATGCGTGGTAGTGATCTAACAGTTTATGTGTGGTAGTGATCTAACAGTTTATGTGTGGTAGTGAACTAACAGTTTGTGTGGCTAAGAACTAGCAGTTTATTTGTGGCCGTGAACTAGCAGTTTATGTGTGGTAGTGAACTAACAGTTTGTGTGTGGTCGTGAACTAACAGTTTGTGTGTGGTCGTGATCTAACAGTTTATGTGTGGTAGTGAACTAACAGTTTGTGTGGCTATGAACTAGCAGTTTAATTGTGGCTGTGAACTTACCGATTATGTGTAGTAGTGAACTAACAGTTTTGTGTGTGGTAGTGAACTAGCAGTTTGTGTGTAGTAGTGAACTAGCAGTTTATGCGAGGGAATGTATTAACAGTTCACGCGAGGGAGTGTGCTAACACTTTATATACAGGAAAATACTAATATTTTATGTGAAGGAGTTTACTAATAAGTTAGTTGAAGGAATGTACTAGCAGTTGATGAGAGGGTTGTGTACTAACAGTTGATGATAAGGTTTGTGTACTAATAGTTGATGAGAGGGATTGTACTAACAGTTGTTGCACACCCTACTCGAACTCATTAGCACGCTGACGTTAAACATTTTTTTTCTATGCTGGGGATTAAACCGGTTCACTGGTAGGGCTGGCACATACGCTAACCATTGGGGCTTCCTCAAACATCCTAACCATTGCAGCTTCCGTGAATATTAATCATGAATGTGTGTCTCCGGTTATGTCAATAGCTTTGCAATAGCCCCAGAGAGGATCATGCCAACATAAACGTGCACGCGTAAGATGACAACTCCATGAGAGATGCTGACAACATACTTGTGAATAACCTCCAAGAGTGGTGCTGACAGCATACTTGTGAATCAACTCCAAGAGAGGTTCTGACAGCATACTTGTGAATCAACTTCAAGAGAGATGTTGACAGCATACTTGTGAATCACCTCCAAGAGTGTTGCTGACAGCATACTTGTGAATCAACTCCAAGAAATATACTGACAGGATTCTCCGGACTCACCTGGCGATCACGTCTACTGCATGTTCATAAGTCCGGTAGGTCTCGTTTCTGTACAGGATATAGCCCAAGTCTCCGGAAAACGACTTGTGCAGCATTGCAAAGGCATCTCTGGTTGCCTGGAGAAATTCCAGCGCCTCGGGATCGTCGTCTCCCCGCCCGTTGAGGAAACCAAGTCGTTTATTGAAGCAAACAACCCCGATACCTTCAGTGACATGTAAAGGTGGCAATAAAACATGGGAATATGTGAAACATTGAAGTAGTGGTAGAGGTGACAATAATAAAACAAAACGCCGGAATATGTCAAACATTGAGGCAAGTCAAATATGGATGCAAGTAAACCATAACAGCAGGTAAACCATGTCAGCAGGTAAGACCACCGAAGTAGGTATAATATGGATGTCATTAAAACATGGAAATAAATCAAACATGGAGGTATATTAAACATGAGAATGGGTAAACATGTGTGTAAGGAAAACATGGGTGTAAGTAAAACAAGGGTTTAAGTAAAACATGTGTGTAAGTAAAACATGGGTGTAAGTAAAACATGGGCGTCGGGACAGACGAAGAATGGACAATCACAGCTGAGATATTGCGTGCGATGCTCAAGAAATCACCTAACACCGCCCAGGCCCAGACGGCATCCGATATGGTGACCTACTGGTGATATCAGATGATGACATGGAAGAACTGGCCAGAGAATTCAACACCAGTATCCAGAGGGGTCAGGTCAAAGAAGAATGGCTACACAGCTACTTGCTGCCGCTGCCAAAACCGAACAAAGACCATTCCAAGATAAGCGGCTACAGAATCATTACGATGCAGAATACTGTTGGCAAGCTACTGGAGAAAATTGTAGCACACAGACTTGCTTGGGACTTGGAACAGCTCGGCTGCTTCCCGCCCACACTTGGAGGATACAGACGCAACAAAGAGTCATGGCTGAATGCGGCGGTCTTTGCTCAAGATGTTTACGAAAGATTTCAGGTCAAAGAAGAGATATGTGCGGCCGCCATAGACTTAGAGGACGCATATAACGGAGTATCTTTCGAGCACTTGATGCAAACCCTCCTCAGACTGAAAGTGCACCCTCACCTTGTACGATGGATAGCTGCAGTTCTGCTCCAAAGGAAGGTGGTGCTAAGATGCGGGAGTTGGTCTTCTGAGCCGATAACGATATGTCCAGGATTGCCGTAGGGTTCACCACTGTCACCAGTACTATTCAACGTGTATACGGTGCCGATCACTGAACAACAGTTGGACGGGAGGGGTAGGACTCTGTCATTCGTTGACGACATCCTCGTGTATCGACAGGTTCGAGATAGACAGGCGGTTGCCAATGATATGCAGGGCGAACTAGATCGAATTTCCTCATGGTGTACTGGTGCCGATGCCCTTGTCAACCCTGCAAAGGCAACGGTTACATGGTTCTCACTAAACAACCATATTGTGAAAACAGACCTGCCGGCAGTAAAAATGGATGGGAGCAGTCTGAGTAGAACCCAGTCAATGACATATCTTGGCGTGAGGCTTGATCGTAGCCTGTCCTTCAGAGATCATGTCGATTATGTCATAACGGAGGCTCGAAAAGGTTTGTCAGCAATGAGAGTCATGGCGACTGCCAATATCGAGCAAAGACTGCTAATACTTCTGTTCCAAGGACTTGTGCTTTCACGCATCGAGTATGCCCTGGCCATCCTCACTGTCAGCCCTACACAGACTGGAAGACTTGAAAAGGTACAAAACGAAGCCATGCGCATCATTTTGGGCTGCACGAGAGACACCAGCTGTGTAGCAATGAGATACCTCCTTGACTTCCCGACAATGGAACACAGGATCAAGATCTGGAGAGCTCGTGCATACTTAAAAATAAGTGCAGATGAGCAGCACCCTCTGCATGACGCTATATTCAGAGAAAAGGGTGACAGGCTAAAGAGGGGCAAATCATGGATGGGTCGGGCGGAAGATGTCGTCAGACAGGTCTGCAGTCTTACCAGTATCAACCCCGGCAAGGAATGGGTGCTGGTGCCTCCAGCCTTTAAGTGCACTTTCTCCTGCATTATCACACTCGACAGACGGTGCAGAGAGCAGAACCCTGCCGCTGTCAATGCAGAGGTTAACGCGCTCATCTATGAACACTCAGATAGCCCCGAAGTGCTCATCTATACAGATGGATCTGTTGTAAAGCAGCAGAGAAGTGCGTGGGCACTTACAGCCCTTTCAGCGGGCCGAACCGTTCAAGAATCCAGTGGTGCCCACTCTATGACCACGAGCAGCATGACGATGGAGGTGATGGCAGTTACACAGGCTTTCATATGGCTGGAATCACAGCATTATACCAACGTGTGTGTACTAAGTGATTCAATGAGCATGATTCAGAAGGTCGAAGCTGGATCTGTACGTAGACAGTGGACTGAATCGCTGCGGAAGTCTGTTGTCCGTAAAGTCACCTTCATCTTCGTCCCGGGACATGCGGGAGTCGAGGGAAATGAACGAGCTGACATACTGGCTGGCTCTGCACCCCCTGTAGATGGCCAGCCCATGGATCGTGCCGATGTTATTAACGTCCTTAAAGATTTGGCGAGAACAGAGGATTTTGACGTCAGTGATTCCACATCGCTGTCCAGGATGAAAGACCTGGGAGTAAGAATCGGCATAGCCAGACGCGAGAGGTACATCGGGAAAACAAAGTGCCTCGTCAACCAACACAGAACTGGCACTATTAGCCACCGGACGCTGATGCATATGCTGGGGGGAGGATCTGAGCACCTATGGACATGTCCGGAGTACAACGAAGATACCCCAACTGTTAACTGATAACTGATAACTGACCGGAAGTAAAATAAGGGTTTAAGTAAATCATGGGTGTAAGCAAAACAAGGAAGTAAGAAAAACAAGAGTGTAAGGAAAACATGGGTGTAAGTAAAATATGGATGTAAGTAAAACATGAGTGAAAGTAAAACATGGGTGTAAGTAAAACATGAGTGTAAGTAAAATACGGGGTGTAAGTAAAACATGAGTGTAAGTAAAACATGGGTTTAAGTAAACCATGGGTGTAATTTAAAAAAGGAAGTAAGTAAAACAAGAGTGTAAGTAAAACAAGGGTGTAAGGAATACATGGGTGTAAGTAAAACATGTGTGTAAGTAAAACATGGGTTTAAGTAAACCATGGATGTAATTAAAACAAGGAAGTAAGTAAAACATGGGTGAATGTAAAACATGGGTGTAAATAAAACATGAGTGTAAGTAAAATACGGGTGTAAGTAAAATATGAGTGTAAGTAAAACATGGGTTTAATTAAACCATGGGTGTAATTAAAACAAGGAAGTATGTAAAACAAGGGTATAAGTAAAACAAGGAAGTAAATAAAACAAGGGTGTAAGGAATACATGGGTGTAAGTAAAACATGTGTGTAAGTAAAACATGGGTTTAAGTAAACCATGGGTGTAATTAAAACAAGGAAGTAAGTAAAACATGGGTGAATGTAAAACATGGGTGTAAATAAAACATGAGTGTAAGTAAAATACGGGGTGTAAGTAAAACATGAGTGTAAGTAAAACATGGGTTTAAGTAAACCATGGTGTAATTAAAAAAGGAAGTAAGTAAAACAAGAGTTTAAGTAAAACAAGGAAGTAAGTAAAACAAGGGTGTAAGGAATACATGGGTGTAAGTAAAACATGTGTGTAAGTAAAACATGGGTTTAAGTAAACCATGTGTGTAATTAAAACAAGGAAGTAAGTAAAACATGGGTGAATGTAAACCATGGGTGTAAATAAAACATGAGTGTAAGTAAAATACGGGGTGTAAGTAAAACATGAGTGTAAGTAAAACATGGGTTTAAGTAAACCATGGGTGTAATTAAAAAAAGGAAGTAAGTAAAACAAGAGTGTAAGTAAAACAAGGAAGTAAGTAAAACAAGGGTGTAAGGAATACATGGGTGTAAGTAAAACATGTGTGTAAGTAAACCATGGGTTTAAGTAAACCATGGATGTAATTAAAACACGGAAGTAAGTAAAACATGGGTGAATGTAAAACATAGGTGTAAGTAAAACATGAGTGTAAGTAAAATACGGGGTGTAAGTAAAATATGAGTGTAAGTAAAACATGGGTTTAATTAAACCACGGGTGTAATTAAAACAAGGAAGTAAGTAAAACAAGGGTATAAGTAAAACAAGGAAGTAAATAAAACAAGGGTGTAAGGAATACATGGGTGTAAGTAAAATATGGGTGTAAGTAAAACATGGGTGTAAGTAAAACATGGGTGTAAGTAAAACATGGGCGAGTGTAAATCATGAAAGTAAGGAGGTAAGTAAAACGTGGAGATATGTAAACCATGAAGGTAACCAAACCACGGAGAGAAGAAAAACACGAGAGCAAATAAAACGTGAGAACAAGTAATAGTGATTTTGCGAACGAATTAGCTTTCTCTATTACCAGTGATCCTCACCATCAGGCGAACCCACTCAGACTTCTGAGATACTTGTAATTTATGTCCCCAAATCAAGGACGAGAAGTCAACATTTTAGTCCAATTGACGGGATAGGGAGCAGCGATCTAGAAAGAAATTGTAAGAGCGTTAAATAAACCTCTCTGCCATGTCTAACTTAGGGCTTAGGTTCATGCTGTTGTCATCCCAGGTTTTGCGCAATTCGTTGTCAAGAGATTGCAGCCCGGAAGTATACTGAATGAGTTAAAGGTCACACAAAGTGCTTCGAGAATTTCAAAAGACACGGAGCCACATTATTGGGTGAGCTGGAGGGAAACTGGAGGGGAGGCGTGCAGGACGAGGATTATGATACATGTGGGTGGGCAACATTTAGAGAGAGAGAGAGAGAGAGAGAGAGAGAGAGAGAGAGAGAGAGAGAGAGAGAGAGAGAGAGAGAGAGAATCTGGAAGATGTATGTCGGAGTGCACCTTGGCGGAGCAGACAATATGTGGGAGACGCACTATAATATGACCTTTACTGTGGAGATGGCATTCCATGATGAAGACGTGTAAAGCATATTAGACATAATATTGTATCGAATTACTGCTTTTATATTTAAATTCTTGTAAAGGCTTGAAGCGTTGAACCCGACTCTAATACTGTCCCTGTCTGCCCCGTTTCTCTATATCTCTCTTAACTTTGCTTTCTCTTGCCCTCGTTGGCCCCCTCTCTCCCACCACTCTCTCTTTCTATTTTTCCCCATTAGCTTTCTGCCATGCTATCTCCCTCTCTCTCTCGTTTGTGCGCTCTTTCTTTCTCTCATTCTCTAGATCGCTCTCTTTCGCTATGATTTTTCTCCCCCCTCTCTCTGTGACTCTATCTCTCTCTTTATGTTTCACTCTTTCTTTCACTCTCACTCTCTTTCTCTCTCTCTCTCTCTCTCTCTCTCTCTCTCTCTCTCTCTCTCTCTCACTCTTTCAATCTCTTTATATAACACTGCTACCCTTCCTTTCTCTCTCTCTCTTTCTCTCTCTGTCTCTTTCTGTCGTTCTCGTTTTCAGTCTCTCTTATTTCCTCTCTCTCTCTCTCTCTCTCTCTCTCTCTCTCTCTCTCTATGTCACACTCTCTTTTCACGTCTCCCGCATTCTGATTCTCTTTTGTTCTCTCTCTCTCTCAGTTTGTTTCTCTCTGTATCTCTCTCTCCCTCTCTCTCTCTCTCTCTCTCTCTCTCTCTCTCTCTCTCTCTCTCTCTCTCTCTCTCTCTCTCTCTATGTCACACTCTCTTTTCACGTCTCCCGCATTCTGATTCTCTTTTGTTCTCTCTCTCTCTCAGTTTGTTTCTCTCTGTATCTCTCTCTCCCTCTCTCTCTCTCTCTCTCTCTCTCTCTCTCTCTCTCTCTCTCTCTCTCTCTCCTCTCCTCTCTCTCTCCACGTATACAGACATATATCACGATCAGATGTAGACACAAGTGGTCTGTGTGCTTACTTTCTGAAGAGAACCTGAAGAACTGCTCGGAGAGTTCCTCGGGCGAGAACCTCTGATTGGACAACATCCGGGCGAAATCTTCGGCCACCAAACTCTGCGGTTGGAGGTAGTAGGCGGCAGAGTCGACCTTCAGCAGTATCTTGTTGAGTGGGTTCCTCAACGAGTGCCATTCTTCGCCTTGTCTGTAGTGTCAGTGTGGGCGAAATCATGAGAAATTTAGTTAATGAGAGTAGAGTTATTGATATAGTACCGACGACATGGCATGGCATGACATTAACAGTGGGTGAATCATCATCATGAACATCGTCATTATTATCATCATCATCATCGTCGTCGTCATCATCATCATCATCATCATCATCATCATCATCATCATCATCATCATCATCATCATCATCATCATCATCAACATCATCATCATCATCATCATCATCATCATCATCATCATCATCATCATCATCATCATCATCAACATCATCATCATCATCATCATCATCATCACCACCACCACCACCACCACTACCATTACCATCACCATGAAGATCATCGCCATCATCACCATGGTCATAGTCCAGAAATAGTTACCTATGACGGTAATCTTGAGATTGCACGAGCACCGCTGGCATCATAAGTGGTTGCTCGAAGGCGAACGACAATTACGTATCATTGATGCACGGGGCAGTGAGCTGCAAACACGTAAGATTGTTCTTTTTCGGTGACATGACATACCAATTATAGGTTGTTTTCAGCGATATGTAATACACGTTATAGGTTTTTCAGCGACAAGTATTACACGTGAAAGGAATCACACAAGCTAGATAGATTACATGTTAGACACAAGCAGACGTACAGGGAATATCACACGTACTCTACTGTGATTGTCAGCAGCGGTAGCCCACAAGTGAGTTCTGTTTTCCACGCATAAACCGGTGCCTGGCATCGCACTAGGCTGCGACAGACAAAAATTGGTACTGTGGTATGTCGAAGGCATACCAAGCGTTACGTTGCATATCATCATCAAGTGCACTGCCGACTGGCGTAGGCGTTCATGACTCTCCACCGATCTCTGTCTTTGGTTTTCTGGATCAACACCGCTGTCGATATTCCTCTATGCCACGATCTCAATCCATCTATGATCATTTCTCTTGGTTTGCCTCTGCCTCTCTTCCCTCGATCTTTACAGTTTTCAAGTTCTCCAATGCCTCTCTTCTCATCACAAGACCAAAAATAATCTGTGTGCCTCTTTCTTTTTATATATAATGCTCAGTTTCATTAGCCTCTTTCATGCAGTCGTTGTTAGTTACTTTTGCAGTCCAAGAAATTCGCAACATTCGTCTCAGGAACAACATCTTTGTTGCTTCCAGTCTCTTTCTACTTTGTTCATTTACATTCCAGTATTCACAGCCATACGGCAAAATAGGTTCTATATAGTACTTCAGCATTATTTTTCTTATTTTTAATGATAGTGACTTATTGCATAAGATAGTCTTCATTTTCTGAAATGCAACCTTTACTTGCCCTATTTTGCTCTTAATCTCTGTCATGCATCTGTCATCTGATGATATAAATGCTCCTAGGTATTTAAAACTATCTACTTGGTGAAGAATTTTCCCGTCTATCTCTATTTCACATTTGGCTGTCACCTTTCTCTTTGATATCACCATTGTTACTGTTTTCTTGATATTCAAGAAGAGTCCTTTCTTTGCACTCTCTGTTACTACAATGTCCAACAATTTACTTGTCTGCCTTGTTCACACAAACTGTTTGGGACATGAGTTGCATATATAGAGGTAGAAATGGCACCAGACATTCGTTCCACAGTAGACAATTTATG
>JACEFZ010027787.1:112500-155000 GCA_014155875.1 Cepaea nemoralis | reverse complement strand
CAAGTAAGCAGATATAGAGGTTGATTGATTACTTGACTTGTTTCTCTTGTTCACGCGAACTGTTTGAGACTGTTATAGAGTTGTTGCGAATATAAGCCAACATTAAAAAAAAAATCACTTGAATCCTTTTATTAAAAATACTCAAATAATGTATATATGTAAGGAGGAGGGCGGCGACGTGGAGGAGGAGGAGAACGAAGAAGAGAAGAAGAGGAAGAAGAAGAAGAAGTCTCTGCTTAAGTAGACCACTTTGCATGAGAAACAAATTCAATAAAATCAATAGGCAAAGTATCAATGTGGCACAAGTCAAAGAAAGTGACAAAAAATAAAGATAATAAATTTGGGGTGCAATTGGAGATTCAGTGAATGAATAAATAAATTTGGTGTACAGTTCGAAATGCAGCGACTAATTAAATAACTTGGCGAACAAGTGGAAAGGCAAAGTAAGATTAAAAAGAGGGAAAAAAATGGTTAGGAACATGAGACTTAATAAAGAGGTTCTGAAAGTAGATAAAGAAATTCAATAACAATATAGAGTGACTGTGAAAATAGGTACAATGCAATAGCTAAAATACAGAGTATAAATGAACAATGGGAAATGTTAAGAGACTCCATTCATCAAGCTAGCAAAGAAATATTACGGGAGAGAAGCCAAATAGCTAAGAAAAAATGGATGAATGAAGAAATTTTAAAGCTGATGGACAAAAGAAAGCAGAGTAATAATGACAAACAAGAATACGCTACGATAAATAAAGAAATAAAAGATAAATGTGGGAAGGCAAAAGAAAGTTGGTTAAACGAGCACTGAAAAAAAAAATGAATTAATGGCCATTAAAGATACACAAAATATGCACAGACAAATCATTGAGCTCACGGGAAGAAAAATAAGAATAAATACAGGGTGTTTTAAATCAAAAACAAGAATGATATTATTGGAGGAAGGCGATATAATGAAGAGGTGGAATGAGTATATAAGAGAATTATATGATGGAGAAAGGGAAGAATTAACAGAAGAAAGTAACTTAGAATGCCCACCTATTCTAAAAGAAGAAGTCGCTGACGCTATGAAACATATTAAGAAGAAAAAAACAGCTGGGTCAGAAGAAACCACAATAGAAGAATTAGAAGTACTGGAGAATTTGGTGTGGATATATTAACCAAAATGTTGAATGATATTTGCAGAAGTGGATATTTACCCGGTGATATGCTGAAATCTGTATTTATAGCTATACCAAAAAGACCAGGAGCAATTGAATGTGAAGATTTTCGTGCAATTAACCTCATACACCGAATCACTAAGCTTCTACTCAGAATCATAATGAGAAGACTCAGAAAGAAAATAAAAATGGAAATTAGTGAAGAACAGTATTTGTGGAGGGAAAGGGCACAAACAATGCAATATATACATTACGGACACTAATAAAAAGGTCAATAGAGAAACAGAAAGACATATACATGTGCTTCATAGATTATACTAAGACATTTGATAAAGTAAAACATGATGAACTGATTAAAATGTTGAAAGATATCAACATTAATGGGAAAGATTTAATAATAATAAAGAATATTTACTGGAACCAAGTAGCAGCAATTAAAATGGGAAATAAAGAGGGTAATTACTAACAGATAAAGCTAGGAGTACGACAGGGGTGTGTCTTGTCACCAGATCTCTTCTCCCTGTATAGCGAAGTAATAATGAGAGAGATCAAAGAGATGCTCGGAATACTAGTTGGAGGTTATAATATAAATAATATACGCTATACAGATGACACAGTATTGGTGGCGGATAAATCAACAGATCTACAACAATTGTTGGACATTGTAGTAACAGAGAGTGCAAGGAAAGGGTTTTCCTTGAATATCAAGAAAACAGTAACAACGGTGATATCAAAGAAAATGGTGACTCCAAAATGTGACATAGAAATAGAAAGAACAATTCTTAACCAAGTGGATAATTTTAGATACCTAGGGGCATTTATAACATCAGATGGAAGATGTACAACAGAGATTAAGAGCAGAATAGGGCAAGAAAAAGCCGCATTTCAGAAAATGAAGAGTATCTTATGCAAAAAGTCGCTATCACTGAATGTAAAAAAAAAGGTGCTGAAATGCTATGTAGAACCAGTTTTGCTGTGTGGCAGTGAATTTTGGAATGTAAATGAACATATTAAGAAGAAATTAGAAGCAACAGAGATGTGGTTCCTGAGACGAATGTTGCGAATTCCTTGGACTGCCAGAGTAACTAACAACGACTGCCTGAAAAAGGCTAATGAAACTAGACCACTATACACAACAATAAGAAAGAGACAAACAACTTTCTTTGGTCATCTAATGAGAAGAGAGGCATTGGAGATCATCGGAACAACTGGAAAGATCGAGAGGAAGAGAGGCAGAGGCAGACCAAGAGAAATGATTCTGGATGGATTGAGACGGTGGCATGGAGGAATTTCAGCAGCAGAGTTGATCCAGAAACCAAACCAAAGACCGAGATCTGTGGCGAGCCATGAACGCCTACGCCAGCTGGCAGGGCACTTGATGATGATGATGATGAAACTGGGATACAAGTGAAAAGTTCTGAGAATGACTAAATAAACTTGGTGCATGTGGAAAGGCATAAATTACTAAATAAACTTAGGTAGAAGTGGAAAGTCAGAGATTGGCTAAATAAACTGATAAACAGGCAATGATTTCCCATCGAACCACACTTACAGTGTTGCAACGTCAAGGCACTTGACGCCCGACCGTCGGGCGTAGACCTCCCTCAAACCCAGGTTAGGGCGCTTGGGGTACCGGCCTTCGTGGAGGTACACCGTTTCTATGTCCTTGGGGTCCGACACCACGACAGTGTCCACACCAAGCTGCAGCCTGAACAGCGGGCCGTAGATGTCGCACATCTCCTTGAGCAGCAGGTGGTTCTTCTCAGCCGTGTACTGGGCTGTGGACAGGCACAGAGCAATCGTGACCATTCTAATTCGTGTAAGAATATGCTGCTTGGTGCTGGAATGTCATGTTTGGTAAGTTATTTTTAGCATACTGCAATGCCATTCCATGACATGACAAGTTATTTATCATATTGAAATGTGGGATACGTTATGTGGAATACTCACTGACACGTTATTTAACATATTGAGATGTCACCTCAATACACAATATTCAGTAAACTTAAAATATCACACCATACCACATTATATAGCATAAAATTTAACGTTTATACATGCTATTTAACATTAACAAATGCCACGTTATGACACGTTGTATAGCATACTAAAATGTTAAGCTTACACACGATATTTAGCATAACGAAATATCACTCTATGACACGCTTTTTAGCGTACTGAATCTCGTGTCATGACACGTTATCTAGCATGACGAAATTTCACGTTAATAAATACTATTTAGCATACTGAAATTCACTTCTTGGCAGGCTATTTAGCATATTGAAATGTCACGTAAATAAGGGTTGTGCATACTGAAATGTCACGCCATGACACGTTATTTAACACAATCAAATGTCACGCCATGACACGCTATTTAACAAACTCAAATGTCACGTCATGGCAGGTTTTTTTTTATAACACTCAAGAGTCACGTCATGGCACGTTATTTAACACACTCAAGAGACACTCCATGCCACGTTATTTAGCTGTCTAATGGGATGACATGTTATGGGTGGTGCTTCAGCTAAACGACCTGCATGTCATGTAATTGCAGGTATACCGGATGGATATCCCTGTCATCTATATCTATAAAAGAGACTGTATGTTTGTGGGTTTGTGGGTATTGGATGCGTTCGATAACGGTACATCCGATTGAGATGAAATTTTCTACACGTCTTCCTTTCATTCATTTGCAACCGACTATAATAATTTCTTAATGTAAAATCTTCGACTTATTTAATAACATTTACTTTTCCATTTTCATTATATAATGTCTATATAGCAGGGGCACTTCACTCTAGAAAAGTTATTTCAAGGGGCATAACTTTTAATAACATTTCTAAATAATTTATAGTCATATTGTTGGACTTACCTGCACTATTGTTACACTCTTTGTCTATAGTTATTTTTAGGCATATGAGTTATATTAAATAATGATATAATCTTTAAGGTATTTTTACAGTTGGCATAAAAATAATGCATTATGCATAACATTTTAACCCATCTTTTTCTACAGTTTTCATTGAATGGTGTGTGGAAGGACATTCTTTTAAGTTACTGTGCGCCAAAAGCTGGGCGAAACCACGCCGGTCAGACAGATAGACAGACAGACAGTCGGGAACGGGAGAGCTTATATGACTACTTATATGAATTAAATTAGATGCTCCCCACCAGGGACTGGGTGAAGCCGGGCCGGGACAGACAGACAGACAGACATACAGACAGTCGGGAACGGGAGAGCTTATATGACTACGTATATGAATTAAATTAGATGCTCCCCACCAGGGACTGGGTGAAGCCGGGCCGGGACAGAGAGACAAACAGATAGTCGGGAACGGGAGAGCTTATATGACTACGTATATGAATTAAATTAGATGCTCCCCACCAGGGACTGGGTGAAGCCGGGCCCGGTCAGATAGACAGACAGACAGATAGTCGGGAACGGGAGAGCTTATATGACTACTTATATGAATTAAATGAGATGCTCCCCACCAGGGACTGGGTGAAGCCGGGCCGGGTCAGCCAGCCAGACAGACAAACAAGCAGACAGACAGACTGATAGATAGATAGATCCCCTCCAGGGCCTGGGCGAAGCCGGGCCGGGTCAGCTAGTATCATATAAAGTAATTTAGCCTGAAGACCGGTATGTCATGTCATATCAGGTAATTTAGTTGAAATACGGTTTTTTTTCCCCGCATATCCTTTACAGGGCCGGCTCCCTGGCCGAGGGTTTAGCAGTTTTCTCCGTAACCCCGAATACACTCGTGGTTGACGTGAGTGCACGAGAATTGGAAGCGGTTCGAGTCGCACCAGTGACTTATGAGAGTATGGAGTCGGTCGCTCAGAAAGTCGTGGCGTGCTGATGAGCGTAATCTAGCCTAGGAATCAACATACAGCTGAAAGATGCTGATGTTGACCGCAATATCCTGAAACAGGATGGAAACGCGGAGAAAAAAATCCTTTCACCTGATTGTTGATTTCTTGGCAAGATTACGCTCAGTAGTTTGCCATTGCTTTCTGTGCGACCGGCTCACATACCCCGTAAGTTACCGAAGCGGATAGAACCGCTACCAATTCTCGCGCACGTCACGCTACTTCCGAGGGTATACGGGATTACGGAGAAAGTCATGTAACCCCTAGAACAGGTTCCTACATAAGAGACGTATGTCATACATATTCGTTTGGTGGGTAGCTGTTATGTATTACAATTACTTTTGCCTGAGCTGTTTTCTATTACGGCCTACTGCTTAAGCTGTGAATGTAGCCATTGTTTACTACTGGAATATTACAATTAAATCATTCTCTCCCCTCCTCCCCCCATAATATCAGATATCAACACGGTCGAACGCGGGGTTGACGCCTGGACTCGTCGCTCGCCAGAGTGATGAAACAATTAGTCACCTATACCTCCTTGCTTTCATACCTACAACATGTGTTGGCGATATCACATCACAGGCTCATAGCAGGAAACTACTTCGGGTTAAAAGAAGAGGAAGATTAATCTCAGTATGCATGTAATACGTTCTACAGCAAGTTCTCAACACATTAGCCATCGCCTCCGTCTATTCTACTCATACAATTCACAACACCTGCATTAGTCATCCCCACACAACACCTGCATTAGTCATCCCCACACAACACCTGCATTAGTCATCCCCACACAACACCTGCATTAGTTATCCCCACACAACACCTGCATTAGTCATCCCCACACAACACCTGCATTAGTCATCCCCACACAACACCTGCATTAGTCATCCCCACACAACACCTGCATTAGTCATCCCCACACAACACCTCCATTAGTTATTCCCACACAACACCTGCATTAGTCATCCCCACACAACACCTGCATTAGTCATCCCCACACAACACCTGCATTAGTTATCCCCACACAACACCTGCATTAGTCATCCCCACACAACACCTGCATTAGTCATCTCCACACAACACCTGCATTAGTCATCCTCACACAACACCTGCATTAGTTATCCCCACACAACAGTGCATGTGCATCATACACCTCGCTGTCTCTTTCCTTATCGAAAAGAAGCCTGTGTGGGTTGCAGGCCAGACTTCGAGGACGGATTATAACACAGCAATATCACAAATGTAATGATTCGGTATGAGGAAAAGAGACAGAGGCGATCTTTACAGAATTTCATTGGTTTTGCTTTGGCTGTTATTACAGATGCAATTGCGTTTGACTCTCCAGCTATGCATTGGTTGGTCCAGCTACGATGGCTAGACATAACTACATACCATCTCTTCAAGACCTGTGTTCTATCTACTGTGCAGAATATGTGGAAGTCCGAGGCAACACGCAAGCTTATGTGCTGGCATCTGAGGCACCAATGATGGAGAAGACATACACAACAAATAAGACTCGTCACATATACCAGTTTGCTGTAAACTGGCAGTGATTGATGGATTTACTCGACCAAGACTTTTAGCATTTGGTATAACTTGTGGCAGAAGCAGGCGTGATCACAGAAAGGGGACAACGTAGCTGCATTTAAAATCAGTAGGCTAAGGGGACAATGACAGGTAAACATTTGTGGTAGGAGTTTCCAACATACGCAGAACAGAGAAGGCTGTTCTGGTCCGCTCCATTTCAGTACAAACCCTATGGAGATGCCAACAAGCTTAAGTTCACTGCTGCTGTCTCTAAACAGAAAGATTTCTTTTTAACTGATTCAGAGCCAAACGAAAAGTAGGTCTGGACCAAACAAGGCACCATTAGATGAACAAGTATTATAATGTAAATTTCCGCTCACTGAGCATTGAAACTGTTAAAGATAGCACGAAAGAAAATAAATAACACGCTGACCCTAATATTGCGATACATAATCCTTGTGTCCACAGGGGAGGTCAAAGCTGGCGATGTATTATCCTTCGGCACTGTATCAGTTAAATTTTGCGAATACCGTTGCGATAACTAATTCTACACATTCAAACAATATCAGTGACTATACATTTTAAGTATTTCAGTCAACATATAATTCATTTATTCACTTCATATGATATATAACTCTGCGCTGAGCACTTGGCAAGATGCAGCGAAATATGCTTGGGGATAAATCGTGCAAAATAGTTCGTGTTACCATGTTTAAATTCACAAAGGGAACACACGGTTCTGAATTCATTGAAAGGTTTAAAGTTGAGCAGAGTCACAAAGGGAACACACAGTTCTCAACTCTCAGAAAGGTTAAAAGTTGAGCAGAGTCACAATGGGAGCACACAGTTCTGAACTCAGTGAAAGGTTTACAGTTTACAGTTGAAAAGAGTCACAAAGATAACACACAGTTCTGAACTCACTGAAAGGTTTAAAGTGGAGCAGAGTCACAAAGGAACACACAGTTCGAAACTCACTGATATTTTTAAAGCTTAGCAGAGTCACAAAATGAATACACAGTTCTGAACTCACTGAAATGTTAACTTTGAGCAGAGTCACAAAGGGCACAGTTATGAACTCACTGAAAGGTGTAGAGCTGAGTAGAGTCATAAAGGGAACACACAGTTCTGAATTCACTAAGAAGTTTAAAGTTGAGCAGAGAAACAAAGGGAGTACACAGTTCTGAACTCATTGAAACATTTAAAGTTGAGCAGAGTCTCAAAGGGAACACTTAGTTCTGAACTCACTTCAAAGATTTACAGTTGAGCAGAGTCACAAGGGAACAGGCAGTTCTGATCTCAGTGAAAGGTTTAAAGTTGAGCAGAGTCACGAAGCGAACAAACAGTTCCCAACTCACTGAAAGGTTTAAAGTTGAGCAGAGTCCCAAGAACTGGGATTTGGTACAGTCCCTTGGGTCCAGGGATATCACGGTACGGTCTGACTTCAGCCTCACTGAACGAGGCTATCGGGGTCAGTGTTGAGGCTCGCCTCCAGAACATCAGGCGTAGACTAGAAGCCAGAACTGGTCGTCCAGAGAACATGTCTGCTGCGAGAGATGGCTCGTCTGTGGAATTATATAGACAATATCATCAGTGGTGGCCGGGGACGGTGGACTGAGGTGATGGTGTTTATTTCAACCAACCATATCAATGTGGTGTTTCACGTTTAGTTCTCTCCCATTCCATGAAAGTACAGCTGCTTTTTACATGCGTTAAAACGAATTGGTCGCATGGTGCTAGAGCCATATGTTTGTAGGCCAATCGACACCAGGTGGCTGATGTGGTCAGTATCACGGCAGCCACCTTTACTTCCCAACTGGTCCCAGGGTGAGGCTGGGTCCACCTGGGAGCTGGGTGCACCGGTGAGGCTCGAACCGTGAGGAAGTGCGTCGTTGTAATTATCAAACGTTAATTCTGTCTGTCTGTCTGTCTGTCTGTCTGTCTGTCTGTCTGTCTGTCTGTCTGTCTGTCTGTCTGTCTGTCTGTCTGTCTGTCTGTCTGTCTGTCTGTCTGTTTCCGTCCGTCCGTCAGTCCGTTAGTCCGTCTGTCCGTCTGTCCGTCTGTCCGTCTGTCCGTCTGTCCGTCTGTCCGTCTGTCCGTCTGTCTGTCTGTCTGTCTGTCTGTCTGTCTGTCTGTCTGTCTGTCTGTCTGTCTGTCTGTCTGTGAGATTATTATATCGTTTCCGTTTGGTGAGTAGTGGTCTAGAAGTTACAACGTCCAGCTCTGACTTGTGCATGCCTGGTTGGTTTCAGGAGGAGGACTGCATTTCTATTAAATAAGGCAAAGCATATATACCCAATTCCCATTATCATGGGGTAGTGCACCGGGCATCTAGTCACATGAAACAAGTTATATTCGATGTAAAGCAAACACCTTAAAATCACATTGACCATTCGTGACCCGACGTTAGCTAGTCATGACCCGACCTTGATTAATCATGGCCCGATATTGACCAATCAAATCTCTACACTGGCCAATACTAACCCGACATTGAGTCATTATGGCCCACCATTGACTAATCATGACTCGACATCGACGAGCCATTCATAAATCATAGTCCGAAATTGATAAACCACTTTCCGCCTTGACCAGTCACGAGTTGACAAAGACCATTCACAATCCGCCGTTGATCAATCATAAATCGACATTGACCAATTATAGCCCGACATTGATCAAATATAATCCGACATTGAAAACATCATGACCGCCTTGATCAATCATGAATCGGCGAAGACCAATTATAACCCGCCATTGACCATTCATAAACCGACATTAACAAATCATAGTCCCGACATTGAACCATCATGCCCGCAATTTACGCCCAAAAATACGCACGTTACAAGAGGGCATTATTGAGCTAGTTTACTAAGAGTTAATTAATACAAGATTTAAAAAGTGTTTAACAGAAAGTGGGTCGACTTCATTGCAGCAGGTGTTATCCCATATGGCTCGGTGTCTGTCTGCAGATCAGCCTGTCATAAGCATCGCACTAAGCACACACTCCGTAACTCCAGCCACGACCCCCAGGAGTCTCAGAGAAAAATGTAACAGTGAACCGAATGACCGCGTCCAGAATAGAACCCACAACCTTTGGAGCGCGAGGCATGCAAGCTTAACCACTTAACCCCGGAGACTCCCTTAATTAAGATGTTTTAATGACCCCAAGGATTTCCCTACGTGTCTCCCCCTCCCCCAGCCCTTTCTGCTTTCCGCTAGCCAGGTGTCGTGTTGTTGAGAGACAGGCCTGGAGTCGTCAGCGCGAGCTGTCACCCGTCGGGCACGGCACGGCACACCCCGCCACGCCATCGCCAGGCTTGTCACCCGGTTGCTCATAACATTGCTGACCTTGACTTAATGCCCATGTCTGACAGTCAACGATCCAAAGAGCACCGATGACAGGTAGGAACATTGAGTTGATTATTTAATCTGATTTCCTGTTTCAAATTGTTGTTTTTATGGTTATGATTATCAGGAAAAGGGACTACCGATAAATATAACTAGAATTTTATATATAACAGAATAGGGAGAATTACTGTATATAAGCCCTTGGCAGATACGAAAATTCGCTTAAGACCGCTTATTAATCATCGCGCGGCACCTAATCAGTTAAAGATGCTTTCATGGTCAGAACAGAGCTATCATCTCTATGTGGCAGGTCCTTTCATTGTTAGACCAGAGCTATCATCTTTATGTGGCAGGTCCTTTCATTGTTAGACCAGAGCTATCATCTTTATGTGGCAGGCCCTTTCATTGTCAGACCAGAGCTATCATCTTTATGTGGCAGGTCCTTTCATTGTCAGAACAGAGCTAGCATCTTTAGTGGCAGCTCCTTTCATTGCCAGAACATAGCTATCATCTTTATGTGGCAGGTCCGTTCAGAAGGTCGCACTCATCACAACCAGCCGGAAAGATTCTGATCGTGGGCAGATCTCTGTAATATGTATTGTCATGTCCTCAATGTCCTGCATCATCATTGTGTTAGATCTCTGTGTCATGTATTGTCATGTCCTCAATGTCCTGCATCATCATTGTGTTAGATCTCTGTGTCATGTATTGTCATGTCCTCAATGTCCTGTATCATCATTGTGTTAAATCTCTGTGTCATGTATTGTCATGTCCTCCATGTCCTGCATCATCATTGTGTTAGATCTCTGTGTCATGTATTGTCATGTCCTCAATGTCCTGCATCATCATCGTGTTAGATCTCTGTGTCATGTATTGTCATGTCCTCAATGTCCTGGCATCATCATTGTGTTAGATCTCTGTGTCACGTATTGTCATGTCCTCAATGTCCTGCATCATTATCGTGTTAGATCTTTGCGTCATGTATTGTCATGTCCTCAATGTCCTGCATCATCATCGTATTAGACAACCCCTGCCACTTCTCCCACGCCTTCCACAACTCCTCTCACAATAACATTGCAGCCATTTTGTTTGGCCGTTGGCTTGCTTTGAACTCAAGCGTTGTCCAAATACGTGATACTAGTTCTACAACATTGGCTTGATTTTTGCTTTGTGGATTAGCTTTCCCTATTACCAGTGTCCCTCAACATCAGGCGAACCCACTCCGACGTCTGAGGTGATTGTACTTTACTTCCCCAAGTCAAGGACGAGAAGTCAAAACTTTAGTCCAACTGAAATGTGAGGGGGTTAAACGCGCTACCTCGGCCTCAGCACACCGGAAGTTTAAGAGTGAGTGATCTTATCGATTCAGCCACGCTGACCTCCACTATGGCGATGCTTGTCGCCAACGTGTTTCAGTTTCTGAGACTTGCTACTGTTTATATACCATTTACGAGGGGAAGTCAATAAGTAAATCACAAATGGCTGTAGAAAAATAACTAACTAGTGATAACAACTTGAAACAAGTTTATTTTTATACATATATTGTCCCTTTATTTCTCAACCTAATTTCCACCAACATTGATGCACTTATCCCATCGTTTTATCAGTCCTCCCAAACCGGCTGCACAGAACTGTGTGCTATGTTTTTCATTTACCTGCCATCCCACATAACTGTGTGACTTACTTATTGGCTTGCCTTCGTAACTTTTTCTACCCAGCTATGCACCGCTTTACTGGAAATCGCTAGGGGCTAAGTCCACTGAAAACCCACCTTGGTGGGAGACATTTCGCGAGTGACGCCGACGTTGAATGTGAAGTGAAAACGTGGTTTAGAAAACAGAGCACGCAGCTCTATTCAGCCGGTTTGGGAGGATTGACAAAACGATGGGATAATTTAATCAATGCTGGTGGAAATTATGTTGAGAAATAAATGGACAATGTATGTATAAAAATAAACTCGTTTCAAGTTGTTATCGACAGTTAGTTATTTTTCTACTGCATTTGTGACTTACTTATTAACTTACCCTGGTATTTCTGCATTCAACAGTTAGTGTCAAAACTGTCATGTATTGCCTATAGTACCTTGTGGTGTAGTACAGGGAGAGTCTTAAGCGTGAAGAATTAAGGGGCTTTCTTGTTTTCCCTGCATAAAAAATCGTCACCTTACAGAGCATTCGAACCCGGGTCCACCTGAAAGAGAACCAGGCATCCTTAGCCATTCGGCCATCAGCCCATAGGACAATATTCTGTCAATTCTTTACGTTCATATCCCCCGATTTGGATCATAATCCCAAGAAGAAATTCCAACATGTACTTTAAAACCATTGTGCACGTCTTGGGTGGGAGGATGGGTGGTATAAGGGTTATATGGTGCTAGTCCATATGTGTATAGGTCAGTCAGAATTTAGTGGGTGATGTATTTAATTTCACACCTGCCGCCTTTACTTGCCAAGAAAATATCCTGGCACCCACGTGACTCCGTGTCGACCTTAGAGCCCAGACAATTCTTTTCTACGTGTAGTATTTTTAGTGTTTTTTATTTAGTTTTAGGTCTCCCACATTTTAGTTTGCATCGTGGGTTTCAGAACTACCCATGCTATATGTATATATGGTGGGTAGGCTTTCTACTTTGTAAATGTAGTCTGGGCCGAGACTTAATCAGGCTACATTTTAAACATTCCCAACCATCGCAACCTTCACAACGGTCTTCTCGAACCATGTACCCCATAGGTGACAGGTGATTATTCTACCACGCTACCACGGACAAGTCCTATTTGGACACTTCACACAACAAGAGCCGCGGTGGATGTGAGGTTAACGTCTGCCAAGAAAGAGGTCCAGGTTCTACCCCAGCGGAGGCAGAACATTTGTTTTTTCTTTTTGCGATCTGTCTTGGTCTTGTGTCGACCGAGTCTTTCAAAAATAGACACCAAACAATTTCAAATTTGTCCAGGAATTGCCTAGGAATTGTCCGAGAATTGTCCAGGAATTTTCCAGGGATTATTCGGGTAGTAAAGGCGACGAGGAAGGGAACTGAGCACCACACCTTATATTGCGTGGCCTATAATTTGTGCAGACCTAAAATTACACACTACAATAGTACTATCTGGCATAACACTGTCTTTACCTCTTAAAAGAAATAAAACTTCTGACAAAATACGAAAAATGTTCCCAGGAATGTAAATGAAAACACCCATTTATATCACGATTACAATAATCACATTGTGTTTCATTTAATCTCATTCTTTAACTTATGCCTTCAACCCGGTTGCCCGCCCAATTCATTTCGTAGGCAACTTCTTCCACAAAGTAGAAGTTCCTTGAAGAAATTACCGCGGGGAAGTCCAATTTCCCTCCATCTTGTAGACTTAAATGCTGGATCCTCCACCCCAGTCAGTGACAGCTTTAAAAAAAAAAAAAAGACCAAAGAAAATCTCACCCTTCATTCTGGCAGATATTCTGAGGGCATTTTATGAACTGAAATGTGGGGGAGGGAGAAAATGTCACTGCTGAACGATGACTTAATCCTGTTAAACATGGCTGACATAACTTCGAGTCTGTCGTAGTGTGCTTCAAGTATGGTCGGTAATTTGATGTAGGGGTTGCTGGGATCTTTATTATTTTTTTTTTTAAAGAAAAAAAAGGGGGGGGGGGGGGGAGGTTGAGTATTACTTGAAATGGGTTACTGAGAATATGTGTTTATCTACATTTGCGCCTGTTCATTAATCTACATTTTTGCCAGTTTGTCTATTAATTAATCTACTTAGTTGCCAATTTGTCTATTTATCAATCTGTCTGTTTATCCATTTCTCTAATTTTCCATATGCCTATTTATCAGACTATCTATTTACCACCTGTCTTTCTTTCATAGAACATTTACAGAAAATTATGAAAACTGGTACGTTTTTATGAAACTGGGTCGAGCCCAGAGGCGTCCTGGTCGGATTCAGTAATCCTGCCTCTGCTGGTGGATTAAACCTGGACCTCTGACTTGGACAGACAAGCGCACAAGCCATTATACCACAAGAATATATCATATTTTCTGTCACTTAATTCAATTGTGTTGTGATTAAGTGCGAATTATGTCTGTGTTCCACGTGTGTATGTTCAGGTGGATGATAGACCTGGCTAATGATGACACAATTGTGGGTTCAGGGGGATGATAGACATGGCTAATGATGATACAATTATAGGTTCAGGTGTATGCTAGACCTGGCTAATGATGACACAATTGTGCGTTCAGTTGTATGCTAGACCTGGCTAATGATGACACAATTGTGGGTTCAGGGGGATGATAGACATGGCTAATGATGACACAATTGTGCGTTCAGGTGTATGCTAGACCTGGCTAATGATGACACAATTGTGCGTTCAGGTGTATGCTAGACCTGGCTAATGATGACAGAATTGTGGGTTCAGGGGGATGATAGACATGGCTAATGATGATACAATTATAGGTTCAGGTGTATGCTAGACCTGGCTAATGATGACACAATTGTGGGTACATGTGGATGATAGACCTGGCTAATGATGACATAATTGTGGGTACATGTGGAGGATAGACCTGGCTAATGATGACATAATTGTGGGTACATGTGGAGGATAGACCTGGCTAATGATGACATAATTGTGGGTACATGTGGAGGATAGACCTGGCTAATGATGACATAATTGTGGGTACATGTGGATGATAGATCTGGCTAATGATGACATAATTGTGGGTACATGTGGATGATAGATCTGACTAATGATGACATAATTGTGGGTACATGTGGATGATAGACCTGGCTAATGATGACATAATTGTGGGTACATGTGGATGATAGACCTGGCTAATGATGACATAATTGTGGGTACATGTGGAGGATAGACCTGGCTAATGATGACATAATTGTGGGTACATGTGGAGGATAGACCTGGCTAATGATGACATAATTGTGGGTACATGTGGATGATAGACCTGGCTAATGATGACATACTTGTGGGTACATGTGGATGATAGACCTGGCTAATGATGACATAGTTGTGGGTACATGTGGATGATAGACCTGGCTAATGATGACATAATTGTGGGTACATGTGGATGATAGACCTGGCTAATGATGACATAATTGTGGGTACATGTGGATGATAGACCTGGCTAATGATGACATAATTGTGGGTACATGTGGAGGATAGACCTGGCTAATGATGACATAATTGTGGGTACATGTGGATGATAGACCTGGCTAATGATGACATAATTGTGGGTACATGTGGAGGATAGACTGGCTAATGTTGACATAGTTGTGGGGTACATGTGGATGATAGACCTGGCTAATGATGACATAATTGTGGGTACATGTGGATGATAGACCTGGCTAATGATGACATAATTGTGGGTACATGTGGATGATAGACCTGGCTAATGATGACATAATTGTGGGTTCAGGTGGATGATAGACCTGGCTAATGATGACACAATTATAGGTTCAGGTGGATGATAGACATGGCTAGTGTTGACACAATTGTGGGTTCATGTGGATGATAGACCTGGTTAATAATGGCACCATTTTTAGGGGTGTCTAGCTGGCGATGCGTCCAATTATATTTTGCTCCTGCAGTGAGGCGATGTGGTTATTTGAGAGCGACAGGTTCGAATCCCAGTGTGACAACTAAACCTATACATTTACTTTTGTCATCTAGAAGTTGATGGCGATCTGCGCTAGTGATGCCAGAATAATCTCAGTCAGGCGTGGGTTCAACGCCTACGTTTATCGCTTGCCAAAGTGAGGGAAAATTGGGCACATTTTCTTTTTTACTCTCAGGCCTGCAAAACTTGATGGCATTTAACATCAAAGACAAATAGCAGGAAACTGCTTAAACAAAGCGTGTCCTCTAATCTCTACTTCCTCCCTCTACTTCTGTGAGCGCCAATCAATGCTTGTGGATTTATTTATGAGCCATATTATTCACATCTGCCTTTGAAAACTACGCCATATTTTCTGTAAAGAAAAGAAACGTACTAGGATCCTCCACCTCTTTGACTAGAGTGTATTGATAATGTACAAATAGTTTCATGAACCAAGATCATGCTGAACTCAAACTCATTATATCATCTTTCGGGTTATTATGATAACGTCATGTCGAAATACCAGCCCCTATTGAAATATAGCAACTCCGATGATGATAAAAATAATAAATATAATTATTATTATTATTCACATAACATTCTCACATTGTAATGTTCAATAAACGACCGTGTCTTTTCTGGGACTGGCTACGATATAATTTAAAAACGGCCAAATTTGAGACGCTGAGTTCAATGTTCATTTTTAAAATCCATTTCCTGCTCTTCGGCGTTCTCATTATCAAATTCCTTGTTGTCATTTCTTTCGTGTGTTAGCACTAATGATGCGCGTTCCTGATTTTTTTTTTATACTGACAAGATAGGCCCTGTAATGAGCATTGTTATTGATGATAAGCGCAATGCCTCCCGTTATTATAAAACTGAAGCTACCTAAGGCGGTGGTATTTGTAATCGATGTTAAATAAGGTGAGATGAGTGGAATCGAAGTCCCGTTTGAAGGGCGTTGTCTAGTGTAAAAGTACTCTTGCGTCTCTATCGTACTTATAACCAGCAACGAATCCTGTGTGGTAACGTGCGGAACCAATAATCGAAAAACGTAACAGACATAGTTTGTCGTTGCTAACTGCCTATCTATGCTCACTTGTGGTTTAAATAGGTTGCCCGGTCGTCCCGATTTTTCAGTACAGTCCCGGTTTTCTGGTATAGACCCGGTTTTCAATGAAAAAGTTTACTGTCCCGAAAAATTTCTTTCCGGACGCTCATTTGTCCCGGTTAACTTTTCCAGTCAAATACAGATATAACTAATTCCAGATCTTTCTTCATTTTCATGTTATACAATTGTTTAATTTGTAAACATCAAATGCCTACGCGCGCAAACGCAGTAGTTTATTGTTTATTATATTACTGTCTGCTGTGACTGTGCATAGTTGTTCCCAGGCTAAACTGTAAGCACAGATCACTCTGCGGAAAGAGACCATATGGGATAAAACCTGATGCAACCCCCGCCCCCTCATTATTATGTACCAATAAAATGTTGGTTTCTTTTCATGCTTAAGACACATGTCCTGTTTCTCAGTTCCCAGTTTGGCAACTGTAATTTGAAACCATCTTAAGCTGTAGGCTCTCTTGAATAACTCGGATCAAACTGGCAGTGACCAGCGGTGTGTTTATAACAAAGTTAATAAAATCACGTGCTGTCAGGTTTGTCTGGCATGAAAGATATTCAACAGCTCTTGCGAAACAAATGACTGTAAATCAATATGTATGGAGACATAAATGAGACGCTGCCTTTAATAAAACATCAGATGGGACGGGATGTCTACCTTAGAGTTAATTTTATGTTGAGGTATATTCGAGGACGATTTATTTTCAGACAATTCAAGTTAGAAACCCACCCAGGTAGAGACACACGTACGGGAGGGCGCGCGCGCGCGCGGACACACACACACACACGCACACACACACACACACAGAGAAATAGGTAGAGAAGGAAAGAGATGCAGACAGAGAGAGATTGGGATAGGGACAAACACACACACACACACATACACATACGCACACACACAGAAAGAGAGAGAGACGAGAGAGAGATTGAGAGATGACGAACGACTGAACAGAGAGAGAGAGAGAGAGAGAGAGAGAGAGAGAGAGAGAGAGAGAGAGAGAGAGAGAGAGAGAGAGAATGAGAGATGACGAACGATTGAAAAAACTCCAATACCAGCCAACAGTATGGAGGGCTGTTCCTTGATATACGTGTCTCCAATACCAGACAGCAGTATTGAGACCTGGTTCTTGATATACGTGTCTCCAGTACCAGCCAACAGTATGGAGAGCTGTTCCTCGATATACTTGTCTCCAATACCAGCCAGCAGTATAGAGACCTGGTTCTTGATATACTTGTCTCCAATACCAACCAGCAGTATAGAGACCTGGTTCTTGATATACGTGTCTCCAATACCAGCTGAAAGTATAGAGACCTGGTTCTTAATATACGTGTCTCCAATACCAGCTAAAAGTATAGAGACCTGGTTCTTGATATACGTATCTCCAATACCAGCTAAAAGTATAGAGACCTGGTTCTTGATATACGCGTCGCCAATGCCAGCTAAAAGTATAGAGACCTGGTTCTTGATATACGTGTCTCCAGTACCAGCCAACAGTATGACGAGCTGTTCCTTGATATACGTGTCTCCAATACCAGCCAGCAGTATAGAGACCTGGTTCTTGATATACGTGTCTCCAGTACCAGCCAACAGTATGAAGAGCTGTTCCTTGATATACTTGTCTCCAATACCAGCCAGCAGTATAGAGACCTGGTTCTTGATATACGTGTCTCCAATACCAGCCAACCCAACAGCATGGAGAGCTGTTCCTTGATATACTTGTCTCCAATACCAGCCAACAGTATGAAGAGCTGTTCCTTGATATACGTGTCTCCAATACCAGCCAACAGCATGGAGAGCTGTTCCTTGATATACGTGTCTCCAATACCAGCCAACAGTATGGAGAGCTGTTCCTTGATATACTTGTCTCCAATACCAGCCAACAGTATGAAGAGCTGTTCCTTGATATACGTGTCTCCAATACCAGCCAACAGTATATAGACCTGGTTCTTGATATACTTGTCTCCAGTACCAGCCAACAGCACGGAGAGCTGTTCCTTGATATACTTGTCTCCAATACCAGCCAGCAGCATGGGTTCATTCCCAACACCGGCCATATGTACGTAAATGTTGACTTCTCGGTCAGAAAACAACGTCAAAATGCTCAACGTAAAATTGGCTAGGACATCGATCTGGGATTGAGTACGACGCCCTGCGAATAACATGCAGCATTAAAAAATGTAATTGATTTGCACAGAAGTTGTGTCACTAGCAGAAGGAGTTCATATGTTCAGTCGAGGTGGATGTGGCGGGTAATGTCAGATTGTGAGCAAGACCTACAAGAAGCAAATGGAAACCAATAACTGATTAGAGAAATTAGACGTAGACAGTCACTAATTTTTAGGCACGTTATGAGAAGAAATAACGTAGAGTACTTGGTGACGACTGGCATGATTGAGGGGTAAAGAAAAATGGGAAGGCAGAGAAGTAAATATCTGGATGGCTTGGCCACGAGGTATAGTCGAGACAAGAACACGTAGCTGATCCACCACTCTGGTGATCGTTTGAGATGGTGGAAAATGACTGCTAATGCTTATCGGCATGGCACATGACGATGATGATGAAGTTATGGTGTCCACCCCAGGCTTGGAAATGATCTAGTTCGTAATCCAGCACGTGGCGGGGAACTTGCTCAAGAACCATTGGTTTCTAATATCTCGTGCCCTCCTCACCTCTTGGTAGTGTCATCGGATATGTAGTAATTTCAGCAATCGCAGGGAAGATACTCGCCAGAATTCTTCTCAATCGCCCCACGGCCCATCTCGATCAATGTCTTCTTCCCGAGAGTCAATGTGGCTTCAGAAAAGAACGAGGAACTGTTGACATGATTTTCGCTGCAAGGCAGCTGCAAGAGAAATGTCAGGAACAGAACTCTGAAATGTTCTCCACTTTCATTGACCTTACCAAGGCTTTTGATACAGTCAGCAGAGGAGGACTGTGGAAGATTATGGCAAAATATGGCTGTCCACAAAAGTTTGCCCAAATAGTGCGGCTATTTCATGATGGAATGCAGGCAAGAGTACAGGAAAATGGTGAACTGTCTAAGCCCTTTCCTGTCACCAATGGAGTGAAGCAAGGATGTGTCCTGGCACCAACACTGTTCAGCCTCATGTTTTCAGCTATGCTGACGCATGCCTTCGAGAGCAATGACATTGGAATAGACATCAACTACCGCATGGATGGAAAGTTGTTCAATCTCGGAAGACTGAAAGCCAAAACCAAAACTAACAGCGACACTGTCAGAGAACTGCTGTTTGCTGATGATTGCGCTCTTTATGCCAACTCAGAGGCAGACATGCAAGACAATGTTTCAGCTTTCTCATATGCCTGTGCCAATTGTGGGCTTAATATTAACCTGGAGAAGACTGCAATTATGTACGAGCCAGCTCCAGGGAATAATCACACCCTGTCGAATATCATAGGGAACGGTCATAGACTAAGTGTTGTGGACAAATTCACCTATCTTGGCAGCACTGTGTCACAATCTGCCACAATTGATGACGTAGCGAATGCAAGAATCTCCAAGGCCAGCGCGGCTTTTGGCAGACTGTACAAGAATGTATGGGACAGAAATGGAATAAGCCTGCAAACAAAGCTGAAAGTCTATAAAGCAGTTGTTGCTATATGCTTGTGAAGCATGGACTGTTTATCAGTGACACGCTAGGAAATTAAACCACTTCCACACAGTCTTCCTTATGAAGCTATTGAAGATTAAATGGCAAGACAAGATCCCAGACACTGAAGTTCAAGAAAGAGAGTCCATGCCCAGTATCCACACTCTACTAATGAAAAATGAGATTCGCTGGGGCTGGTCACATAACTAGTATGCCAGATCACAGGCTCCCTAAACACATTTTTTATGGCGACCTACGTTGTGGTAAACGCTCCCAAGGCGGCCAGAGAAAACGCTTTATAGACACTCTGAAGATCTCACTAAAAGCTTTTGGAATTCATCTTGACACCTAGGAGACTGCTGCTAAAGACAATAATTCGTGACGTACATCATTACATAAGGGTGCAGTCACTTGTGAAGCAACCAGGACTGTAAGAGCTGTGAAGAAAAGGCTGGACAGAAAAACCACATTGTCAAAGAACATTTCGAGCCAAAATAGTCCTAATCAGCCATCTTAGAACTCAAGGCTCCATACTTTCAACCCGACTTGATGGTGGCATTCTTGATGAACAAACAACACAGTCATTTTAGATAAAGCCCGCCAAAAAGGACGAGATATCGTGAGCAAGTTGTGCACGTTAGAAATTTCACGTCAGTTCGAAATCGCAAAGGGCAGGCCACAAACACACTACCCTGGCAACAGTGTTCGGAAAGCTAAGCAAGGCTCTGGTAGATAACGTCCTCTACCTGGATGAAATCTGTCAGGCGGTAGTAAACCATAGACATATACATGATCTAGTCGGACCAGCAACGCACGGGTTAACGAAGTATTCTACCTTGAATGAAATCTGTCAGGATGTAGCAAACCATAGACATATACATGGTCAAGTCGGACCAGCAAAGCACGGGTACACGAAACCGTCTACCTTGGATGCAATCTGTCTGGAGGACATTTTAGACATACAAATGTTCAAGCCTTTGAGGTACATAACAAGGTGTCAACTATTGCTCTCGAAGAAAAGAACGAAAAAGAGTAGGAAGAAGAAATATAACAACTGGCTGGGTCATACTGAGTCCAAACGTGGCTAGCTAGAGATTTCTTCTTCCGGGTCGAGTAGTCGTAAACTGGCGGATTTGGAACAGAAAATGAAATGAATTTGCACGAAGCTGAAAAAGAAGAAATAGATTTCAATTAGGATAATGGACGCCATTACTGTGATCATACAACGAATACGGAAACCGTAAAGGTCGCAACTTGTTTTCCCATTAACAAATTATGAATTATTTTCTTCAAAAACGATTCTGCCAGATCCCAAAAAGAGCGTTCACAAATATGAGACTGTTTCTTAGCTGCGGAGAATGTCAACGTCTTTGTTCTATAAATGTCGCAGGGTTGTTTTCTTCCAGCGGATGAAGTAAAGATTGTATGTTGTACGCATGTTACCTGTTGAATATTTAATGTGTAGTTTTTATTGAATTTAATTCACAGTGGATTATGATTATCAGACATGATGTCCTGTGAGTGGGAAAGAACGTATGTGTAGGGGGATTTTGCAGACATGCGGCATGTGATAGAGTGGAGGATAAATATCGTAGACTGTAAGTATAGTAGAGTGTAGAGCAGTGGTTCTCAACCTTTTTTTGGCCCGTGCCCCCCTTCACCATATTTTCAGAACGTCATTCCCACCTTTCGTATTTCCAACCTAAAAATTTGGCCCGTACCCCCCTTCACCTTATTTTCAGAACGTCACCTTCCCCCCCCCCCTCCCCCTCCTTTCGTATTTCCTACCTAAAATTCCCCCCCCCCCCCCCCCTTTTTTTTTTTACACAGTATATTTAATAATTGAAGATAAATTTAATAGCACATACTAAAACAAGTTTAGACGTCCACATAAAACGTGATTTGTGGGTCTACTTTCTTTATAAAATGAATTTTAGAAGGGTGAGACGTACAGAACCGTAAAGTATGAAAGGAAAAACAATATCAAGTAATCGGTTCTTGTATTAACACGATCTTGAAATAATCTTAATCTCCCCCCCCCCCCCATGAAACCCTAAAATTCCCCCCTGGGGGGGGGGGTGGATTTCCCACCGGTTGAGAACCACTGGTGTAGAGGATAAGTATCGCTGAGCGTAAGTATCGTAGAGTGTAAGACCACCACAACTTACTTCCTGGACAGTTGTGCACCTTCAGCTGGCTGAGAATGCGTATGCACCACACTTGCCCCGTATCACAGAGCCATCTGTAAACATCACAGCATCATCCTCGCCAGTGTTTTAATGTATTTGCGCTTTGACCTCTGGGACGTTTGCGGCGGGATGAATCTCTCTGCGGCTTCTGAGTGTTATGGACAGAGATGTGATGTATGTAATAGAGTAGTGTTTTGAGAGATATAAAAGTACGCAGTTCGTAATCCCGCATACCGCCTTCGAAACACAGCTGCGGGCGATTTGGCAGCAGAGGGCATTGCGTTGTTTTTTTAAATAAAGGGGTATGAGTGCCGGTCGTTCAGAAAGCAATGGCAAACTACTGAACGTAAACAGCCAAAAAATTCTGGGGTTGACTGCAGCGTCCTGAAAAGGATATTCCACTAACTTTTAATAAAGTAATGGCGATAGGTCAGCATGGCCGAGTGGTTAAAAGCCTTTGCCTTGAAACATCCCGTGTGCTGATACCTATGTAGTGGATTCAACCCCTACACCAACCAGCTTGATTACAATGTTGACTTATCGCCCTTGACTTAGTTGCATATCCTTGACGTCGCGTAGCAGTCAACTTCAACATTGTTTGGCTGTTTGTCATATCTAGGCAAGTTTACATTCAGTAGTTTCCCATTACTTTCTGAACGACCGAAACTCATACCATTTTATAAAAACCAACGCAAGGCGGTCTGCTGCCAAATCTTCCGAAGCTGTGTTTCGAATGCGGTATGTGGGATTACGAACTGCATCCGTGATTCCTTCGCCACAGACTCTGCTCGTCCTTGGCATGGAGAGATAAATTACAACTACTTCAGAACTCGGAGTGGGATCGCCTGATGGGGAAGTAAACCGGTAATAGGGAAAGCTAATCCACACGCAACTATCAGCCGTGTTCACTAGAAGTAGTAGCACGTGTATGAACTACACTTGAGTACAAAAAGAGCGAGCGCAAAAAACATAAAAAAATAAAAAAAATAAAAACTGGTGGCACTGTGGCTTTTGGGATAGTAAAATTGTGGTTCTCAATTCCCCGAAGTACGGAGTCGAGGGCTCGAAGTCACCCGCTGGTGATCTGGAGGTAGACCGCTTTGTATTGACATCGATGATATCTGGTGCCAAGCGTTGTGGCAAACTACTATACTAATATTGCCTACTAAATCAGAGTCAGTCAATACTGGGGGTGAATGCAACCTCCTCTAAAGAGCATGTCGCTCACTAATAGAGCAGTGTTGCCGAGAGATAGACATGATTTGTAACAGCGTGTCGTGTATATGATAGAGTAGTAGTAGTAGTAGTAGTAGTAGTAGTAGTAGTAGTAGTAGTAGTAGTAGTAGTAGTAGTAGTAGTAGTAGTAGTAGTAGTAGTAGTAGTAGTAGTAGTAGTAGTTGTTGTTGTTGTTGTTGTTGTTGCTGTCGTCCACTTATGTCGTTATGCGTCGTAAGGAAGGGTGATTGAAGTTCCAGTGCCCTGACTAGCGCCTCTTCTCCAATTTCCTCCTTGAACTATAAGCATACAATTAATGTAATGTGGACTGTAATGTATGTGCTTGAGTAGCATTTTGAGAGACATGCATGACATAATTTGTAGTGGATTGTAGTGCATGTGATAGACTAATTTTGTGATGAGACATGCATGAAAAAATTTGTAGTGGATCCTAGTGTATGTTATAGACTAGTTTCGTGGTAAGGTATGCATGACACAATCTTGTAGTGTATTGTAGTGTATGTGATAGAGTAGTGTTTGAGAGTATTGTATGCCTTAGAATTTGTAGTGGATTGAGACAGTGTGTATCATAGATAGTGGTGCATGTAACGGAGTGTATCATAGATAGTGGTTTCGTGTAACAGAGTGTGTCATAGATAATGGTGCATGTAACGGAGTGTATCATAGATAATGGTGCATGTAACGGAGTGTATCGTAGATAGTGGTGCATGTAACGGAGTATATCACAGATAGTGGTGCATGTAACGGAGTGTATCATAGATAGCGGTGCATATAACGGAATATATCACAGATAGTGGTGCATATAACAGAGTGTATAGTAGATAGTGGTGCATGTAACGGAGTGTATCATAGATAGTGGTGCATGTAAAGGAGTGTATCATAGATAGTGGTGCATGTAACGGAGTGTATGGTAGATAGTGGTGCATGTAACGGAGTGTATGGTAGATAGTGGTGCATGTAACGGAGTATATCATAGATAGTGGTGCATGTAACGGAGTGTATCATAGATAGTGGTGCATGTAACGGAGTGTATCATAGATAGTGGTGCATGTAACGGAGTGTATCATAGATAGTGGTGCATTTAACGGAGTGTATAATAGATAATGGTACATTTAACGGAGTGTATAGTAGATAGTAGTGCATTTAATGGACTGTATCGTGGCGAGAAGTCGGATCGAGATCGGAAAAATGTAGTGAGCAGAGGGTAAGTAAACTGCTAAAGATAAGTAGGGTAGAGTGTAGAGTATAGCATGTAAGTAGGGTGAAATGTAGAGTATATAACCTAATTAGTGTAGAATGTAGAGTATGGAATATAATTATGGTATAGTGTAGAGTATTGGATGTAATTAGTACAGAATATGGAGTATACAATGTACTTCGGGTAGAGCTTTTAGAGTATAGAATGTAAGTAGGGTAGAGTATAGCATGTAAAAAATATAGAGTGTAGAGAATAGAATATAAGGAGGGTAGAATGTAGAGTATAGAAAGTAAGCAGGGTATAATGTAGAGTATAGAATGTAATTAGGATAGGGTGTAGAGTAGGAAATGTAAGTATGGTATAATGCTGAATTTAGTAATTAATTAGAATGTAAAGTATAGAACATCAGTAGTATAGAATGTAGTATATAGAATATAATGAGGTTAGAATGTAGAGTATTGGACGTAAATAGTGTGGACTATGGAGTAAATTATATATATATATATATATATATATATATATATATATATATATATATATATATATATATATATATATATATATATATATATATATATATATATATATATATATATATATATATATATAGGGTAGAGTTTACAGTATAGAATGCAAGTGGAGTAGAATGAATAGTATTGGACGTATGTATGCAGAATATGGAATATATAATGCATATAGGGTAGAGTTTAGAGTATAGAATGAAAGAAGTTTAAAGTGTAGGTTATAGAATCTAGGTATGTTATAATGTAGAGTATAGAATGTAATAAGAGTAGAAGGTAGCGTGCAGAATGTAATTAGGATAGATTGTAGAGTATAGAATATAATAAAGGTAGCATATGAGTGTGTAAGTAGCGTTGATTTTGGGTTTAAAGAAAGCGAGAAAGAGAGAGCGAGATAGAGAGAGAGAGAGAGAGAGAGAGGGGAGAGGAGAGAGAGAGAGAGAGAGAGAGAGAGAGGAGAGAGAGAGAGAGAGAGAGAGAGAGAGAGAGAGAGAGAGAGACGGAGAGAGAGAGAGAGAGAAACGTTTAATTGAATATTACTCCCTCCAAGCATCACAATGGAAACACCACCCAACTGTAACATTATTTTCCAGCTTGGTTTCCGCCTGTTGCCACGTTACGAGCAATGAAGTTGCCACTGTTGCTGTCTCAGGCGTTAAGATTCATTAAGTTCAAACTTAAATTACATTACTGATGCGGAGACATCGGCACAAAGCCCAGGCTGTTTCAAAGGGCTGTGACGGTTTTGACAGGATCGTTCAGAAATGAAAACATAACGGAGGCAAATTTGGCGTTTCTTGTCAGATGATTAATGGGATATAATTTTCATTTGAGCGATTCTTGCGTTAAATGTTATCAGACAGACAGAAGTATAGACAAGCGAAATTACAGATTGACAGGCAGATAGGCAGACAGAAGGACAGACAGACAGAAGGACAGATAGACAGACACACAGACATAAAGAGAGATCGACAGACAGACTGACAGTTGCACAGAAAGGCAGATAGGCAGGCAGACAGCGAGACAGACTGAGAAACAAACAGACCGATAGACAGACCGGCAGATAGACAGACTAGAAGACAGTTAGGTAGGCAGAAAGACGGAAAGACTGATAGACAGACAAACAGACAACTCGCCAAAAAGACAGGCAGACATATAGACGGACGGATAGACAGACAGATAGACGAATATACATATTGACAGACTGACAACCAGACGTACAGATAAACATAATGATAGACAGACACACAGACAGACATACACCTAGAGAGACAGATGTACAGATGGACAGACGGTCAGACCAATAGATAAACAGCTAGACAGTCAGACAGATAGACAGACAAACATATAAATAGTCAGATAAACGGACGATCACCACCATCTAGAATGTGCTGTCCAGCACTCTTCTGCTCTCACTGTCTACTGGAGAGACTGAGCTCGGTCAGTTGCCAGTTCCCCTTCCGGATGTACGAGTGTGTTTATGCTTAAGGTGTTTGTCATGCCCAGCGTGCCCTCATTGTGCTGGGAGTCCCCTGCCTCTTGTTCCGTAAGCCAGGACTTCTGCCGTTGTTCTTCCTAAGCCGCCATGACTGTTCATGCGGCCCAAAGTGTTTCAGTTTCCGTGACTTGGGGGTTTTTTATGTGTGAGATTTCTTCCGTGTTCAGATCTTATAGATTGTTACTGTTTCACTTCGTCTTGATCAACACGATTCTAAACATTATTCTTTCCATTTGAGTTGAAAAGCCCCGCATTTTTCTTTAGTGATTGCTAAGTGATTTTAACAGCTCTTAATGTACGGCATGAAGGCTTAAAGCTAGAAACAAACCTACCAGCGACACCTTCATAGAGCTCCTGTTTGCTGATGATTGCGCTCTATATCAAAACAATGTTTTCCAAGTAGTGAATTTGAATAACGAAAACACAAACCATAAATTGTACGATTTATTGTCTGGCATATTTCGCATACTGCAGAAGTCCCACAGCGTAAAGTAAAATAACTATAATAGATGAATAAATCTTTCAAGCTGAAATATACACATGTTCGCACAATAATATCAATTGTTTACCATGGTAATTTTTAATGGACTATCATGTCATTTTGTTTGCACAAAATTGGCCTATGTAGTTTGATCATTATGGCCTCTGCAAACTTTAACAAACGACTATTTTGTGCATGAAACAACAAGCGAAAAGCGCTGTCTCTATCAATTACATGACCGGTGTCCAAGGCATGACGTGCAATGGACGATGCCGGAAGTTTATAATTGCGGTGTGTCAGCCTTCCCATGATCCCGTCGCCTGTGTGTATTATCTTGTCAATCCAGCTGGGTATGTGTTCAACAACCCTGCTGTGTAACTGCCGCTCTGTTCTGACGATGTAGGTAGACTAGCACCTGCATGTGAATTGATAAATGCAATTTGATGTGGCGTACAGAGGGGTAGATTCTGGAGTTATTAGGTACAGAGAAAATTCGGCCGATTGCTGTAATGAGCCGACTGCTGTGCGAATATGTGTATATTTCAGCTTGAAAGATGAATCTAGGTATTTTACTCTACGTTATGTGACTTCTGCAGTATGTACCTGACGAGATGCAGCGAAATATACCAGGTAATAGATCGTACAATTTATTGGTTGTGTCTTCGTTTTTCAAATGCGCTCTATATGCCAACTCAGAGGCAGACATGCAACACAGTGCTTCAGCTTTCTCAGATGCCTGTGCCAACTTTGGGCTCAATATCAACTTGGAGAAGACTGTAGTTATGTACCACACCTTGCCAAATATCAAGGTGAACGGTCATAGACTAAGTGTTGTGGACAAATTCACCTATCTTGGCAGCACTGTGTCATAAGCTGCCACAATTGATGACGAAGCGAATGCAAGAATCTCCAGCGCGGCCTTTGGCAGACTGTACAAGAATGTGTGGGACAGACATGAAATAAGCCTGCAAACAAAGCTGAAAGTCTACAAAGCAGTTGTATTATCTACACTGCTATATGCTTGTGAAGCCTGGACTGTTTACCAGCGACACGCTAGGAAATAAAACCACTTCCACACAGTCTGCCTTAGGAAGCAAAAGAAGATTAAATGGCAAGACAAGATCCCAGACACTGAAGTCCTAGAAAGAGCACCAATGCCAAGTAACCACAAACTACTAATGAAGAATCAGATTCGCTGGACTGGTCACTTGACTTGCATGCTAGACCACAGGCTCCCTAAACGAATTTTTTTACGGCGAGCTGCGTTGTGGTTAAACGCTCCCAGGGCGGCCAGAGGAAACGCTTTAAATACATTCTGAAGATTTCACTAAAAGCTTTTGGAATTCATCACGACACTTGGGAGGCTGCCGCCAAAGTAGCGTACATCATTACGCAAGGGCGCAGTCACTTGTGAAGCAAACAGGACTGCACGAGCTGTGACGAAAAGACTGGACAGAAAAACCACTGCAGGAGATCCTCCTCCTGGAAGGTCAAGCATTCTTTGCCCACATTGTCAAAGAACATTTCGAGTCAAACTAGGCCTTATCAGCCATCTTAGAACTCACAGCTCCATACTTTCAACCTCACTGGATGAAATGAATGGTCATCATCATTCTTGATGGACAACAACAATGTACGGCAGTTTCCGCGAGAGACAGAATTAGAATGAGGACATTAGAAGACGAGCAGGTCTGAGACAAGTCATGCACTTCATTAAAGAACAATTTCTCTCTCTCTCTCTCTCTCTCTCTTCTCTCTCTCTCTCTCTCTCTCTCTCTCTCTCTGTATGTGTGTGTGTGTGTGTGTGTGTGTGTGTGTGTGTGTGTGTGTGTGTGTGTGTAAAATAATCTTCACTGTGTCTGTTGACAGACATAATTAATTCTAATCCCATTAATTGTTCCTTTGATTCTAATTTAGAGGTGGCATTATGGCGAAGGAGATACGGGCGCAATTCGTAATCCCACATACCGCGTTCGAAATACAGCTGGGGGGAATTTGGCAACAGGCCGCCTTGCTTTGGTTTTCATACAATTCTATTAGTGCCGGTAGTTCAGAAAGCAATGGCAAACTACTGAATGTAAAGTTGCGAAGAAATCACAAACAGCAAATATGCTAGGGTAGACTGCGACGTCCTGTAAAGGACATACAACTAACCAATCCCTTTATACTGAGAGGAGTTCTGGTACTGAATTTGCACCGATTGTGAATGGATACAATTTGCCTTTGGTGTCACGAACTTTACTAGTTACATTTTCTGCATTGACGTTGAAGGGTTATGGAGAAGGAATGCTGTCCGGCCCTAATGCCCTTTACACTTCAAAGCAACTTGGTGGTTTATCAGTTATTCTGATAGCCGATTGTTTTTTCCTGATAAAAATCTTTCAGCTAACTGGATTAATTACACGTGTTCGAAACCCCATACACACGCTGAGTGGATGTTGAGTATAAAGGCCTTATTATAATCTACGACACAAGTCTGAAGATCTGCATTGTATCGCTTAACTCATTCAGTGCTGAAATATTACAGCACACTTGGACAGAAGGACGATATAGTGCTATATAAATGTCGTGTTTTAATTTAAAGTGTCGTCCCTGGAGTGAAGGGAGTCAACACCCACATTGTATTTTACCCCCTTTCAATAACCTGGAGAATCCACCAGCTTCCGTCCAACACACTCCTTCGGTTCATGGACACCTTTTCCTATCTCTCTCTCACTGTCGTACTATGCCCCCTCTCATTCTTCCCCAACGCAACATATTCAACAACTCATTCTTCCTACAATTAATAAAGGTTAATTTATTAAAAGATAAAAAGTGTAATGTACGTGAGGCGTGTATGCAAAGAAAATGTGTGTTGGGTATTCTAATGTAAATGTAGAGGTCAGACTACAAAGTTCATGATCAGAGTCCACTCATCATGGCAAGGATTACACGACATCACAAGAATCAGCACAATGGACCTCACCAAATGTCGTGTCCTTCCCTCCAGACATGTCCTCCTCCAGGAGCTCTGATTACCATGAGATCTGATTCCCATTCAAATCTACAGTCCGGAACGATATTATTTTTGTTCCTAACCAAAAAAAAAAAAACTGTTCCTAATAGTTTATAGAAAAACTGAGACCTCACAATTCCTGCGCAGTGAAAAAAAATGGAACACTGTCCATGAACACTGACGTTTTTCCTTCTTGCGAAATGTTCTACAGTTTTCACTCTTAAAACAGTCATTGTATCTAGTCTCCAATAGATGTCTTTATTTTTCTAGATATGTCTTAATGTTATGATTCCTTGATACTTGGAACAACCACTCTTCAATGTTTGGGTTTCATCTAATGTGAACATCAGTCCCTACTGATCTAGTAATAAGTGGACTGAACATCCATCACCACTGGTGTGTTCACGAATGGTATGAACTCAAACTCATTACTACATTGCGGTCCACAGGTATTGTGTAATCTTCTTAGTAATGTTATCAGTATTTATCCTGTAGGATACTTATACTATTCAGCTCCACCGAGCCAATGTTTATCAACTTCTTCTAGCATAGGCCCATTGAGAAAGTTGCTGGCCAATCTTCCTGCACCAAAATTTATCGGGGATCTGATTTTTCAATGGTTCTGTGTTCTTCATCCCAACCAGAGGGAACGTGTAAAATATATAACACAGCTGGTGATAGCCTCCCCGTCACTGATCCCTATTAGATGACCATGGGCCATCGGCCTTGCTCAGAAAAATACATTGAACCTAACTCTTTCAGGGACAGATGAACTCAACACATTGGTTTTCATCAGGCCAAGACAAGAAGAAAAAACAACAAACAGAATGCGGAGCCCCGCTCACCAGGGAGCACCCACTGGAAGATCCCAATTATCCCCCATTACTCAATTCTCAACTAGTAGAGCTTATCAACACTTCACTATTCTATTTTCAACTAACAGAGCTAATTATCACTTCACTACTCTAGCTAGTTTCAATCATGCTACTGCCTAAATTAATTAGGACTAATTATACAATATGAACTACCTTAGGCAACACTGCAGTCTACCAAATCACATCTACATTTGCCATGACAGGCACGTGAAAATTAAATCCACTTAATTCGCACACGGTAGACATGTTTACAATCTCTAACTGCAGTGCCAAGGCACTACTGCCTAGATCAACTGTCTGAGTTACACTGTGTCCAAATCATGTTTTCTTGGCAAACAGCCTTGAATTGTTCGCTTGACGTTTTTTATTTTTATTTCAATACATCAGATTCTCAAGGGGCAGATCATCCATTTTCAGAAATCTTATGTCCCCTGTCGCAACCAATGCAAGAGTGATTCCCCTTGTTGCAACTTCCAACCAAGGTAGCGAGTCCCTGCATTTCCCCCAACCACGGGTTTCACTAACCAGCCGCCAATTCGTTTGATGTCTGAGAATTCTCAATGTTCCCTGGGTGTCTTTATCTCATCGCTACTCGAAGTAAACAAGTTGGAGCTGCGAACACAGTCTGTTTTTTTCTCTGGACCGGTTAAAAACATGTGTGGCCTTGAAGACACGGCGTGAAGCAACTGTCTGTATTATCATCATCTGGTTAATACACGGTGATTTTCATGACATAGGCCCCCTCTTAAGAGAGTAGTGCATCTCATTCTTCTCCACCGTGAGTTCAATCCAGATGATTCATTCCTCTTCTTCAGGAGGTGGGTGTCTTGACAAGAAGTCCGTTCCAACATTTTCCTTCCCAGGAATATACTCCACTGTGAAATTGTAGGGTTGAAGTAACAACGACCACCGCATCAAACGGGCGTTGAGCTTCTGAGAAGTAGCCAAGAACATCATGGGCTGATGATCCGACTGGACCCGAAACTTAACTCCATACAAATAGGGCTGGAATTTTTGTACGAGAAACGAGCACTCTCTCTCGACGGTCGAATAATTCCTCTCAGCCTGGAGTAGTTTCTTACTTGTGCATGCCACAGGTGTCAAACCGAAGCATCATCTTTCCATTCCTGTAACAGGGCTGCCCCAATTCCAATCCCACTCGCATCCGTTCTCAACACAAATGGTTTGGAAAGGTCCGGGAGCTGCAATACAGGCTTGCTGACCAAGGCCTCCTTTAACTGACTATAGGCAGTCTCACAATCTGGAGTCCAAATGATTTGGTCCGGGAATTACTTTTTCAAGGTTTCCGTCAATGGAGCTCCCATTTCAGCAAAATGTGGGATACATTTTTGGTAAAACCCACATAACGAGAGAAAGGATCGCACATCCTTCTTCGTTTTTGGCCTTGGTGCATTTCTGATTTTTTTCTCCTCCAGGGCCTATTCTTTAGAGAATGGCACTGGGTAAACCTTTTGACGAACAGGTTCTTGAGTGATCAAAGTCATCTCGAACTCCACCAACCTCGTTCGTCCTTGTTTATCAGTCAGTATCTCCTCATGAGACTTGAGAACCTGGGTTATCTTTTCCCTCTCCTGGGAAGTCAGATCAGGGTTCACTTGCACATCCCTATAGGTTTCCTGGTGTACCAAGGGATATTCCCTGCCCTCGTTGGTTCGCACTTCCGTCTCCACTGCAACTGCCATTGCCATGAGGTGAGCTGCCTTGTCTCCGGGTCTCTCTTCGTATTTCCGCAAGAGATTGATATGGAAAATCTTCGACTTTCCTCGGATCCGGATCTGATAGTTGGTTCTGGATACCACCCTTTCCATGGGAAATGGTCCTTGCCAACCTATCTCCAGTTTGTTGTTTCCCGTTGGGAGTAGCAACAAGACTTTGTCTCCCACCTCTAGAGATCTGTCTTTAGACCTACGGTTGTAGTAAGCCGCATGTCTTTTTCTGGCCTTTTTCAAGTTTTGATTCGCCAGAGTCCATCCCTTGTGGAGATTTTCTTTCAGTTACTCCACGTGTTTTTAGGAAGAGATCACTTCTTCTGACGTCCCCTATTCAGTCCAACTCCTCAACATGGCTTCCAACGGTCCTTTGACTGGACGACCAAACAGCAACGTAGCGGGTGGTAGTCCTGTTGAGCCATGAGGAACTTTCCGATAGGCAAAGAGTGCTGCTGGGATATATTCAATACCACCTATCAGGTTGTTCCTGTGCCAGTTTCCTGAGCATTGTCATCAACGTGCCGTTGAAACGCTCTACTTGTCCATTGGCTTGAGGATGGTAAGGGCTGGTATGTATGTGGTTAGAGTGAAGCACCCTAAATACCTCCTCCATGAGTTTTCCACAAAACTGGGACCCATTGTCCGTCAGAATTTGATCAGGGAAGCCTAATCTGGTAAAGGCCTCCATCAGTGCGTCCGCCACTCGTTTCGAGTCAATCGTGGTCAACGGTATGGCTTCACCCCACATTGTACAGCAATCCACCATTGTGAGTATATACATGTTCCTCTTCCTAGTCCTAGGAAGTGGACCCACGATATCGATGACTACCCTCTCGAAAGGAGAGTTCATGATGGGCATCTCCCCCAGGACCACCTGTGCTGTCCAGTGTTTCGGTGCCACCCTCTGGCACTCACGGCATGACTTCACATACCGACGCACATCATCTGTCATTCCCGGCCAATAGTAGTGGCAGGAAATTCGCTGCATGGTGGCGGCAATACCCATGTGTCCACTAAAGGAGATGGTATGCACCATATGAAGAATCTGGGACCGGTGAGCTTTCGGGACGACCAACTGACCGTATAGGTTGTCTCCCCTTCCGGCTCTCCTGTAGAGTATCCTATTCTTCATGTAGTACTGCCCACGTCCTGGTGGATCAGCACTTCTCTGCAGCTTTTTGTAGCAAGGACGTAAAGTAGCATCCTCACTCTGGTCAGTTCGTAGCTCCCCCGGCAGTGGGTTAGTCACAATTGCTTCTGCCTCTTCCGTTCTCGTCTGAGAGCGAGTCTGTATTACTCCCATATGGATTGGCTCCCTGGGCATTCCCAGAAAGACATACCGACAACTGAGGATGACGGGAAAAATGGGATCGGTCAATACAGCGGCCTTGATTGTGCCGGTGACATACCTTGACCGAATCTCCACCTTAGCAATGGGCAACTTCATGGCCACAGCACTCTTCTGTGCAGGCTGTATCTCCATGGTCTCACCTGTGAATTGTTCTGGGTGTACCAGATCTGCAGAAATCACGGCCTCCCTGTCCAGTCCTGTGTCGTACAAACACTCCACTTGACGACCGTTAACCTCTACCAATTCCACTACAGGTGGTTTATCCTGGTCTGGAGTCTTTTCCTCGGCCTCGACCTGTTCAGTGGGCTCCACCTTAGGTTTCCCGGGGCACACGACGAAATGAGAGTCTCCTGACTTTTCCCTGCAGTCAATAGCATTGTGCGTGTTTGACTTGCAGTTTTTGCACCATTTCCCTGTCCTAGAATTTCTAGTGTCGGACTTGAGTGAGCTCTCCTGCTGACGAGCCTCCTTGTTGACCTTGGCATTTCCCGTGACCACCTCCTTGGAAGTCACTTGACATGATGCGAAGTGAGGGCTCTTAGCCTTCGATTTGCAGTCCCTCGTATTGTGAGAGGGTGACTTACAAATTAAACACCACTTCTCCGACCACGGTCGTTTTGGTGTAGAGCTTGAAGTGCTCTTGCTTCCCTCCTTCGTCTTCTCTGAACTATCCTCTGATTTTTGCACATAAGGTTCCCCCTTTTTGGTTCCTGAGTTTTTGGCTTTCTTCTTGTCATGTTTCTCCCGACTTATGGTGTTGGTGGAAAGGTTTTCCCCTGCCTCCCTATGTACCTCGACGAACCGTTCTGCTAATTTTGTCACGAGGTCAATACGTTCCGCTCCTTGTTCTCCCAGGAATGTCCTGAGAGGTTTCGACATTTGCTTCTTCAGCTGGTCGACCACCATGAGCTCTTCTAGACTCTCATAGTCATGTGCGAACCCAGCCAAATCCATCCACTTATGGAGATAGGATTTTAGACGCAAACTGTAGGCGGCAAACAACTCCCCCGGTTCTCGTTTCGCTGCTCGAAATTTTTTCCGGTAGGTATGTGATGTAACCTCGAATCGTTTCAGCAGAGCCGTCTTCAATTCGTCATAATTGTTCTCATGTCCTGGTGGCAGGCGAGAATAAACCTCGTAGCCGGTCTCGCGTAATCCCTGGGATAGCATTGAGATTCCATTTGTTACGCTCCAGACCTATAGCCACGGACATGGCCTCGAATCGTTGAAGGTACTGGTCAATCTTCTCTTTGTCCTCTTCGTAGATCGCTAGAGGGAACTTCATAGCATGATAACTATGCCCACCTACTGGGGTTGAGCCAGGGAGAGAGGAACCTCCAACTGCTCCCTCAGTTTCCCCATTAGATTGACTCTTCAATTCGAGTTCCCTCATCCGGTACTCGTACTCCCTTTTCTGAGCTTCTTGTTCAGCTTCCAGTTTCTTAGCTGCTTGCTAAGCTTCAAATTTCTTAGCTGCTTGCTCAGCTTCAAATTTCTTAGCTGCTTGCTCAGCTTCAAATTTCTTAGATGCTTGCATAGCTTCAAATTCCAGCCTTCTAGTGGCTTGCTCAGCCTCAAGTTTCTTCGCAGCTTGCCCTGCTTCCAATTTCCTAGCTTCTTGTTCCAACTCCATCCTTCTCAATTCCAACTCAGCCTTTCGATCTTCTCTTTCTGCTTGACGATACTCTTTCTCCACCTCCTGTATGTAATCTGTAAGTGCAGAACCCGACAATCCCATTTCTTCCCCCTTTGCCTTTAGTTCTGCGGTGGTTAGTTTAGGAGTGGCCATTTTTCAGAGAGGTAAGCTAGCAGGTTGAGTACAATATAACTGCAAACTAATATATAGATATATGAACAAGTACTATAAATCTATATATTCACCACACCCAGCACACCACAACACAATTACTCAGTGACAAGAGTAGAATCAGAACTACAGACCTATGCAGACGTGTGAAGTGTGAACAGGTAAGATATTTGTCTTAACCCCTATCCACATTCACTGTAGCTGGATTCTCCAATATGATATCTCCGTCTTATAACTAAGGATCCCGTGTCAAAAGACCCCGTTGCCAGAGGATCCCACTGTCAAAGGATCCCGTCTGCAAGAGATCTCGCTGTCCAAGGATCACGTGTACGAGAGATCCCGCTGTCCAAAGATCACGTTTACGAGCCCCTAATAATGTTGTGTCTTAATTTAAAGTGTCGTCCCTGGAGTGAGGGGAGTCAACACCCACATTGTATTTTACCCCCTTTCAATAACCTGGAGAATCCACCAGCTTCCGTCCAACACACTCCTTCGGTTCATGAACACCTTTTCCTATCTCTCTCTCACTGTCGTACTATGCCCCCTCTCATTCTTCCCCAACGCAACATATTCAACAACTCATTCTTCCAACAATTAATAAAGATTAATTTATTAAAAGAAAAAAGTGTAATGTACGTTAGGCGTGTATGCAAAGAAAATGTGTGTTGGGTATTCTAATGTAAATGTAGAGGTCAGACTACAAAGTTCATGATCAGAGTCCACTCATCATGGCAAGGATTACACGACATCACAAGAATCAGCACAACGGACCTCACCAAATGTCGTGTCCTTCCCTCCAGACATGTCCTCCTCCAGGAGCTCTGATAACGATGAGATCTGATTCCCATTCAAATCTACAGTCCGGAACGATACTATTTTTGTTCCTAACAAAAAAAAAAAAAACTGTTCCTAATAGTTTATAGAAAAACTGAGACCTCACAATTCCTGCGCAGTGAAAAAAAAATGGAACACTGTCCCATGAACATGACGTTTTTCCTTCTTGCGAAATGTTCTACAGTTTTCACTCTTAAAACAGTCATTGTATCTAGTCTCCAATAGATGTCTTTATTTTCTAGATATTGTCTTAATGTTATGATTTCCTTGATACTTGGAACAACCACTCTTCAATGTTTGGGTTTCATCTAATGTGAACATCAGTCCCTACTGATCTAGTAATAAGTGGACTGAACATCCATCACCACTGGTGTGTTCACGAATGGTATGAACTCAAACTCATTACTACATTGCGGTCCACAGGTATTGTGTAATCTTCTTAGTAATGTTATCAGTATTTATCCTGTTATACTATTCAGCTAAACCGAGCCAATGTTTATCAACTTCTTCTAGCATAGGCCCATTGAGAAAGTTGCTGGCCAATCTTCCTGCACCAAAATTTATCGGGGATCTGATTTTTCAATGGTTCTGTGCTCTTCATCCCAGCCAGAGGGAACCTGTAAAATATATAACACAGCTGGTGAGAGCCTCCCCGTCACTGATCCTTATTAGATGATCGTGGGCCATCGGCCTCGCTCAGAAAAATACAGTGAACCACTCTGTTAGGGACAGATGAGCTCAACACATAGGTTTTCATCAGGCCAAGACAAGAAAAAAAAACATACATAGTGCGGAACACCCCCACCAGGGAGCACCCCACTGGAAGATCCCAATTATCCCCCATTACTCAATTCTCAACTAGTAGAGCTTATCAACACTTCACTACTCTATTTGCAACTAACAGAGCTAATTGTCACTTCACTACTCTAGCTAGTTTCAACCATGCTACTGTCTAAATTAATTAGGACTAATTATACAATATGAACTACCTTAGGCAACACTGCTGTCTACCAAATCACATCTACATTTGCCATGACAGGCACGTGAAAATTAAATCCACTTAATTCGCACACGGTAGACATGTTTACAATCTCTAACTGCAGTGCCAAGGCACTACTGCCTAGATCAACTGTCTGAGTTACACTGTGTCCAAATCATGTTTTCTTGGCAAACAGCCTTGAAGTGTTCGCTTGACGTTTTTTTTATCTCAATACATCAGATTCTCAAGGGGCAGATCATCCATTTTCAGAAATCTTATGTCCCCTGTCGCAACCAATGCAAGAGTGATTCCCCTTGTTGCAACTTCCAACCAAGGTAGCGAGTCCCTGCATTTCCCCCAACCACGGGTTTCACTAACCAGCCGCCAATTCGTTTGATGTCTGAGAATTCTCAATGTTCCCTGGGTGTCTTTATCTCATTGCTACTCGAAGTAAACAAGTTGGAGCTGCGAACACAGACTGTTTTTTCTCTGGACCGGTTAAAAACAAGTGTGGCCTTGAAGACACGCCGTGAAGCAACTGTCTGTATTATCATCATCCGGTTAATACACGGTGATTTTCAAGACAATAAATGACATCGAGTTATTTGTTTTGTTTCGAGGTTTATTCCTCAATTTTAATGTTAATCTTATCTCATATATCCTTGTTCCTCTTGTACAATGCAGTGTCGAGGAGAAGCATAAACAGAGTGCCCGTTTATGGGCTTCATATATCGTGATTCTCATGGATTATGTTATTCCCTCTGTCCATCGTATACATGTTTGACCCCTTCTTCTGGTTCTGTTTGGTCTGTACGTCATTGCTGGTAGTGGTATACTGATAGTTGGTAGCTTTGTTACGAGAGTTAGTTAATAAGTATGTCACAAATGGCTGTAGAAAAATAACTAAATATGATAACAACTAGAAACCAGTTTATTTGTATGCATACATTGTCCCTTTATTTCTCAACATAATTTCCACCAATATTGATGAACTTGTCCCATAGTTTTATCAGTTCTCCCAAACCGGCTGCACAGAACTGCGGCAAGCAGGTCAATGATGTTGGTTAGGGAGAACTGATAAAACTATGGGACAAGTGCATCAATGTTGGTGTAAATTATGTTGAAAACATATTAACTTCACCTCGTATATGGCCAAAAAATTTAACTTGCTGAGTTTTAATGTAATCTAGTGTTTGCTATAACCCCGACTTTAGTCCCGATTTCTTCATTTCTAATTGTCTATATTGGTGATACATTAAGTATTTTTCTCTCATTTCTGCTGTTGTAATTTTTCTTTTTTTCTAGTTCTTTCATTGTTCAAGTATGGCATTGGTAATATAGAGCTGGTCGGAAGATTGTGTTGTAGAGTGCTATTTTAGTTAACTATTTATGCGTGTTTGTTCTTTACTATTGGTGCCACTTGTCCAATGAGTTGGATTGCGTTGTTGCATCTAGTTTCTATCTCGTCTTGTGATTTGCCATGTGATGCTCAATGAATATAAATTTACCTGATAATACGTGTTCATGTGAGTGCGTGCTATGTTTGGTCCAAACCTACTTTTTGTTTTGCACTGAATCAGTTAAAGATGTTTCTCGAATCAACGATTTAATCTATCGTTCCTCTGCCCTGTCTGAAACGTCATTGTGCTTATTGTAATTCACACTCTAACTCTCTTTCATTCCTATGTTTATTCACAAAATGATTTCCCTAGTAAAACTTAAAATAATAATATAGTGAATATAATGGCCGTAACGATAATGCTGTTTACTTTGACGATTCAATTTTGATATTGTATAAAGTGAACTCTGATCTATACTAAATTGTTGCGTATTCTTTACGGGACGTTGCAGTCAACACCAGCATTTTTCAGCTGCTGTTGATGTACTTGGCAAGTGTTACGTGTTACGTAGTTTGCCATTGCTTTCTGAACGACCGGCTCCCATACCAGCACGTTATAACACAACGCGACACGGTCTGCTGCACAAATCGGTTGCAGCTGAGTTTCGAACGCCTGGTACCCGGTTCACGAACCGCGTTCGCAAACGTTTGGCCACGGAGACAGTGAACTTTTTATATATATATGTGCCAATCCATTCCTGTGAATGTATTTCTCATACCATTTTAATTTCTCCAAGACTGCCCCAGCCATTGCTATCTCTGAGGACAGAGAGGTGTCCAGAAATTACTATCTCTAAGGACAAAGAGGTGTCCAGGCATTCTGAGATGTTGTGGCTGGGTAGCTGGGGCACATCTTTTATTTATTTCTGGTCTTTGTTACCAGATTAAGGTGGTTGAATCCAATAAGTGGTCACGACTCGAGAACAGGTCCTGGGTTATTGAATTTGTTAAAGTAGAGGAGTGGCCAAAGAGTGGGTCAAAGAAAACTTGTCGCAGACACCAACAGTTGGTAGTGTTAAGTTTATGTACAGTAACACAGACACACACAGAATCATACATGCACACACACACACACACACACACACACACACACACACACACACACACACACCGGCCACACAGAGAAGACAGAGAGCGATAGAGAGAATGGGGGAGACTGAGAGAGAGAGGGGGGACACACACACACACACAGACAGAGAGAGAGAGAGAGAGAGAGAGAGAGAGAGAGAGAGAGAGAGAGGAGAGGGACACACAGCGGAAGAGAAGGAGACTTTGTGAGACACACACACACATACACACACACACACACACAGATAAATGCACAGAGGCAGAGAGATACAGAAACACAGAAAGAAACATAGACACAAAGAGACACAGACATAAAAAGTGACACAAACACAGAGATAGAGACATATATAGACACACATAGCGACACAGAGACACACACACACACAGACACACATAGAGACGCACAGAGTGACACACATAGAGACAGACACAATGAGAAGCAGTTAGACAACACGACGTATAGAGATACAGGGAGAGAGAGACACAGAGATCCACAAAGACAGACGATCTCAGAGACACAGAGAGACACACAGTGACACACATATAGACACATAGACAAAGAAAGAGAGAAACACAGAGACACGCACATACAGACATAAAGAGACACACAGAGAGACAGAGAGAGAGAGAGAGAAAGAGACAATTAGAGGCACAAAATAACAGAGAGACACACAAAGATAAAGACACAGAGAGACACAGATACACACGGAAATATACACACAGATAGAGAGATACAAAGAGACACAAAGACACAAAGAGGCACAGACAAACAGAGAGACACACAGAGAGACACAAAAGGAAACACTAAATATATACAACACCATCAGATAGAGGGTCTTCACTATATAAGATTATTAGAGTAATAGATAAAGATTTGATGATAATTAGATGTCTTAACTCTATAGATTTATGATTAGAGTTATAGATAAAGATTTGATGATAATTAGATGTCTTAACTCTATAGATTTATGATTAGAGTTATAGATAAAGATTTGATGATAATTAGATGTCTTAACTCTATAGATTTATTATTAGAGTTATAGATAAAGATTTGATGATAATTAGATGTCTTAACTCTATAGATTTATGATTAGAGTTATAGATAAAGATTTGATGATAATTAGATGTCTTAACTCTATAGATTTATGATTAGAGTTATAGATAAAGATTTGATGATAATTAGATGTCTTAACTCTATAGATTTATGATTAGAGTTATAGATAAAGATTTGATGATAATTAGATGTCTTAACTCTATAGATTTATGATTAGAATTATAGATAAAGATTTGATGATAATTAGATGTCTTAACTCTATAGATTTATGATTAGAGTTATAGATAAAGATTTGATGATAATTAGATGTCTTAACTCTATAGATTTATTATTAGAGTAACAGATAAAGATTTGATGATAATTAGATGTCTTAACTCTATAGATTTATTATTAGAGTAATAGATAAAGATTTGATGATAATTAGATGTCTTAACTCTATAGATTTATTATTAGAGTAACAGATAAAGATTTGGTAATAATTATAAGTCTTCACTCTATAGATTTATTAGAGTAACAGATGAAATATTTTTGATAATTATAAGTTTTTACTCCGTAGGTGTATTAGAATTACAGGTAAAGATGTGATGATTGTAAGACAATTAAACACTAGAGGATTATTAGAGTACCAGATACAGATTTGATGATAATTAGAAGTCTTTACTCGAGAGGTTCATTGGGAAAACATATATAAATGTAATTATTATTAGAAGTTGGCAGTATAAAACCTACGATGTACAAAAACGCATATACATTTTATGATTATTAGAAATCGACAGTCTAAAGTATATGTAGATTTGATGACTATTAGATGTCGACATGTTATATATAGCAAAATATACAGATGTTCGTAATCCCGTGTATCCACGTGGGGAAAAAGGCAGCTGCCAGAATCGGCAGCGGTTCGCGCCGCGCTGGTAACTTACGGGGATATGTGAGCCGGTCGTTCAGAAAACAATGGCAAACTACTGAACGTAAAATTTGCCTAGCACATCACCAGCAGCTGAAAAACTGCTGGTGTTGACTGCAACGTCCTGTAAGGGCAA
>JACEFZ010027787.1:102500-105000 GCA_014155875.1 Cepaea nemoralis | reverse complement strand
TCTAGACAAACGGTAGTTGCAAAATGCAGTTATACCTCTCCATAACACAAAGCTTGGGCTGCATTTAGAGATCATGTGTTGCCCATGATCCCTCTCTCAGAATGACTAGTTTACTCCAGAGAAAAAGTAACACCAATACGTCTGGAACAAGACAAGCTGCAGAGCTGCCGGATCAGCAAAGCAGTGCTCTAACTGTCCGCCTGTCGGAGCTTCCATCCTAGACCAGTCTGCCCTGCCATGACATTTAGTCTTTAGATTGCATTTCCTCGCACTAGGGTAAGGCGTGTACCCTTCCAACTGCACACCTCCACCCGAAGGCGTAGGTACAATGTGGAGTTTGGGTTGGTGAGCCCGCCCAACATTCGGCGCTAACAGAAAGCTGGTAGTACTGTCGACTATCATACGATAGCTCAGTCATATCTAAGACCTGACAAAAAGTATTTGTCTAGGATCAAATAAATTCCCCACGGGTTTGCTAGACCTTTCGTAGCTCACTGACCTACATTTTTTTTAAAAACTGTTGCATATCCCTTACAGGATGTTGCAGTCAACACCTGCATTTTTCAGCTGCTGTTGATGTACTAGGCAAGTTTTACGTTCAGTAGTTTGCCATTGATTTCTGAACGACCGGCTCCCATACCAATACGTTATAACACAACGCGACACGGTCTGCGGCACAAATCGGTCGCAGCTGAGTTTCGAACGCCTGGTAAGCGGCTCACGACCCGCGTTCGCAAGCCTTTGGCCACGGAGTCCTGCCTGACCTACTTATAGCTTGTATATTTGCTACTACCACCATGTCAAACAGCCGAGACCGCCAATTGCGTGCATGATATCCATATTCGATGTGTTCTATAATTCACATTTACGCAGCTGGCTAAGCTATTCGTCGACGCACGAGACAAGTGATAATATAAGTGTCATTGTCATCAAGTACCCTGCCAGCTGGCATAGGCGTTCATGTCTCTCCACAGATCTCAGGACTTTGGCTGTTTTGGATCAACTCTGCTGATGATGTTCCGCCATGCTACCGTCTCATTCCATCCAACATCATTTCTCTTAGTCTGTCCTCTGCCTCTGTTCTCTTCGATCTCTCCAGTGGTCACGATGTTCCCCATTGCCTCTCTTCTCATCACATGACCAAAGAAAGCCCTTTGTCTCTTTCTTATTGCTGTATACATTGACATAGTTTAATTCTTTCAAACAATCGTTATTAGTTACTCTGGCTGTCCAAGGAACTTGCAACATACAAATATAAGTGTAGTGTAGTCAATCCGGGTACATTTATCAGCCACTTTAAGTGATAGAGCGTTTTATTCCTCCCCTTCCGCCTTTGATCTATCATTAGAGCATAGGCGGCCACCACCTCACATCCATCCCTCTATAACTTTTTCACGAATAGCTGGACATTGCATCTACTGGTTTCTGCGGGATGAGATGTTATGATGTTATGCCAACACCATTAGTCATCTCACATGGGAGGTTACGGCGTTATTCTTTGCTTCTGTAACGGGCCTCCATTACTCACGGGCGGGTGGAAAGTATAATGATAATTTATTCTGTAAGTCTATCGTATCATTTATGTGTGTGATTTGCTTAATTATCTGAAGATATGGAGAGTACTCTGATCTGTGCTCATCCTGGCAGTCATTCGTTGATCGCCAGCTCACATACAAGACATGTACATTTACGGCCATTTATTAGCAACTGCAAATGGCATTTCCCTTCCAGCCGTATCGTTATAACCAGACACGAGGTATTCAACCACACACTATCATGTTCGCAACAATGAAACAGACGAGTAACTTTATATAGTAACTTTATTATATTTTTAATATATATATATAGCATATCAGATATATTATATATTATATAGAGTATATATATAGATATATAGATAGATATATATATATATATATATACTAGCTGACCGGCCCGGGCCCTTTTCTACCAGTCCCTTGCGGGAAGCCGTCTAAACTTTAATTTCATATAATTAGTCAGTTCTACAATTCAAATACATTTCTCTAAGAGCACAGCGTATCGCGTTCGGCCCCTGAGCTCCCGTTCCCTTGCTCGTTGTTTCTGATGCTACCCGTTCCCGCCGGAGTGAGAACAACATCTGTACAAAATTTCATCTCAATCGGATGGACCGTTCGGGAACGCATAAAGGACACACAAAGAAAAAAAAATCTCTTTTATATATATAGTAGAATAGTAGAAGATAGTAGAAGATATGGAAATATGGTATATGGCCAAAATATTGGAAGAGAACTATCTTCATTCCAATAACTAAAAAGGGCAACCTTGAAACTACTGAACGTAGCGGCGTACTTCAAAGGATATGCAACTACCTTTCTCTCCAAAGTGTAGTAAAACATTTAATGTGATGTCGAAGAGAAATAAAAAGATGAGTTAGAAAATTTTCACGTATCTAAAATAGATGCATTATTTTTATGAAAACTTTGATAATGCCTTAAAGTTTTTATCACTTTGTTTATAA
>JACEFZ010027787.1:0-100000 GCA_014155875.1 Cepaea nemoralis | reverse complement strand
GAAAGTTTGCTGAGAACAATAATAGAGGGGTATATGCCCGGGAAGCTAGGCAACGCAAGGCCAAAGAGACGATTAGTGCAGGATGTGGCAGATGATCTCCAGATGGGTGTATCGGACGCGGGACATCTTGCTTTTGACCGTGAAGTTTTCCGGAAGATTGTTATGGGAGCGAGGTTCTGCAAAGGACATGCTACTGAATGAATGAATGAATGAATGAATGAATGAATGATCTAATGAATGAATGAATGAATGAATGAATGAGTGCGTGATAGATGCCTAGTTTCGTGCCTGTTTTAGGTTGGCATCCAGTACCAATGATTGTGTTGATATGCTGGCCTTGAAGCAACTATTGTACTATATACAGCTTGTATATCCTTAATTGCGCTTGTAATGGGGTCATGAAATAGCTGCCAGGGTAGTGTGTTTACGAGAGCACTGACGCTGTCACATTTCTAGACAGACAAACAGACAGACAGTCAACACATACAGAAGACAGATCGATTGGTAGACAGACAAACAGACAGCAGACAGAAGAAAGATCAATTGGTAGACAGACATACTGTAAACAGACAGAAAGATAAATATAAGACAGATCGATTGGCAGATAGACAGACAGAAAACAGACAAAAGAAAGACCAATTGGCAGGCAGACAGATTGATTGCCAGACAGTGATACAGACAGATCATTTGGTAGACAGACAGAAAGACAGACAGGCGGAGACAGAGAAACAGACATTCAGACAGTAGAGACACAGACAAACAGAGAGAGAGAGAGAGAGAGAGAGAGAGAGAGAGAGAGAGAGAGAGATGTAGCTAGATAGGTAGGTACGTAGTTAGGTAGGTAAGCAGTTAGATAGATAGAGAGACAGACAACGAACGAAAGAACAATTTTATTTTCAAAGCGTTAAGAATTAGGTATGCAGGCCCGTCTGAAATTCCGCCCTTCTTATCTCTCAGAAGACAGACAGACAGGTTGGTAGGCAGGTAGGTAGGTAGATAGGTAGGTAGGTGGATAGACAGACATACTGAGAGACGGATAGATAAATATGCAGACGGATAAATAGATACAAAGACGGATAGACAGAGCGATAGACAGACTGACAGACTGACTGATAGCTAGATCGGTTGTCAGACAGACATACAGACAAATCGATTTGCAGACAGACAGAGAGACAGACGGGTAACAAGTCATACAGGCAGTCAAATAGACATGTCAATTGGCAAACACACGTTGAAAAGTAAATATGTAGATGCGTAAATATGTAAATAGATATGATGACAAACGGGCGGAATGACGGACGGACGGACGGACGGACGGGTGGGTTTAAGTTACAATAAGAGAATGAACATATCACATCCCGCTCAAATTTCGGAAATGTACGAAAATGGATTTCGTCCTCGCCCATAGCTAGGGCTGAATATTCGAATTTAGAATCGTCATATTGATTATTGTGACCGTGTATTCGAATCTGTCATTCAAGCGATACCGCTACTAAGCAGCTTGGGCAATACGACAAGCACACAATTTCAATATTAATAATCTTTACAGCCCTAAACAACTTTGTTTATCACACATGACAACAAAGACAGCAACCTGACAAATTTTCCATTTAATATGTAATCGAGAGTATTCGAAGTCTAGAAACTAAACTGCATGCGATATTTTGTAATCGGAAAGTTGTTCCTGCTCTGCTTGGAAGCTTCTATGAAGACGAAACCAAAATGGCTGGCAACATTATGGGGTAATTTGGAATTGAAAATTCGGTTGTGAAATTTTCATAAAGTCGATGCACCGATTCAATACGTGAAAAATAAAAATGAGAAAATATACGACTGTATGGGGCAAAAAATAAAATATATTTTAAGTTAAGAAGAAAAATGTATGGGAGGAAATAAAACAGATTTCACAGCATATTGGCTTCAATAAAGAAATCAGATATCAAGGGAAACGTGGGTTACACATCAATGCGAAAGTATTTATAAACCATTGGGAGATACAGCATTATATGTTAAGTAACAGGACTTCAGTTCTTAAGAGCTATATTAGCCATTCCTGATGTATGGAGGCAAATTATGGACAGTTATCAGTCAAATGAGGAATTATGTGAAGGATGCGAAAATGTGGTTTTATAGAAGAATGATGAGAATACTTTGAACGGATAAAAAGAGGAATGTAGATATCTTGGAAGAAGTTAACTCACAGAGAGAACCGGTTACTCACATCAGTAGATGATAGTCCACATTCTTTGGGCTTGTCATGAGAAGGGGGCAGCTGAAGTATGTCGTTACAACGGGACACTTGGAGGGGAGGAGGACAGGGGGAGACCAAGAAAGGAAATACTGGACAGTTTGACATCATGACAACGAGGGGCATCGGTGTTAGACAGTTGGCAGCACACGAGACAGAGGGCTGTGGACAGACATGATCGCCAACGCCACACTGCATGGCCAATAAGAAGATTGGCAGTACACGAGACAGAGGGATGTGGCCATACATGATCACCATCGCCACACAATATGACCAATAAGAAGATTGGCAGTATACGAGACAAAAGGCTGTGGAAAGACAAGACAACCAACGCCACACAGCATGGCCAATAAGAAGATTGGCAGTACATGAGACAGAGGGCTGTGGACAGACATGACAACCAATGCCACACAGCATGGCCAATAAGAAGATTGGCAGCACACGAGACAGAGGGCTGTGGACAGACAAGATCACCAACGCCACACAGCATGGCCAATAAGAAGATTGGCAGTACATGAGACAGAGGGCTGTGGACAGACATGACAACCAATGCCACACAGCATGGCCAATAAAAAGATTGGCAGCACACGAGACAAAAGGCTGTGGAAAGACATGACAACCAATGCCACACAGCATGGCCAATAAAAAGATTGGCAGCACACGAGACAAAAGGCTGTGGAAAGACATGACAACCAATGCCACACAGCATGGCCAATAAGAAGATTGGCAGTACACGAGACAGAGGGCTGTGGACAGACGTGATAACCAACGCCACACAGAATGTCCAATAATAAGAATGACATTACACGAGACAGAAGGCTGTGGAAAGACATGACAACCAATGCCACACAGCGTGGCCAATAAAAAGATTGGCAGTACACGAGACAAAAGGCTGTCGAAAGACAAGACAACCAACGCCACACAGCATGGCCAATAAGAAGATTGGCAGTACATGAGACAGAAGGCTGTGGAAAGACAAGACAACCAACGCCACACAGCATGGTCAATAAGAAGATTGGCAGCACACGAGACAGAAGGCTGGGGACAGACACGATCACAAACGCCACATGGCATTGGCTATAAGCAGGATAGGGCTTCGCATGCAATAGGTCAAGACATTGTAATATGAAGTGGAAAATTTTCTTCATGTCCATTTCTTTCCTCAAGAGGCATTTTACATCCGGTTTTAAGACTATGCCCGTTCCGTGGCGAAGTAGTTACGGACGCAGTTCGTAAAACCGCATATCGCGTTAGAAACACAGCTGCGGTAGATTTGGCAACATACCGCCTTGCGTTGGTTTTTAAAAAAATGGTATGAGTGGCTGTTGTTTAGAAACAATGGCAAACTACTGAGCCTAAACTTCCCAAGAAAGCACAAACATTCAAAAATGACGGTGTTGACTGCGACGTCCTGTAAAGAATATGCAACTAACTTGTTTTTCTGTAAAGACTGTTATGTAAAGACCGGATTCCTTCTTCTGCCCTTTAACCTCTATGGTAGTATAGATCCCCAACTAACTAACGCCAATGATTTGCTGATCTGGCAGCTTCTGGCGCTTGACTAGTTCCAGACTTTGGTGTTACATTTCCTGCGGTGTAAACTGATCAGGCTGCTTGGGCAAGATATGATCTCTACAATTCAGTTCAAACTTTAGCTATGGAGAGACATAATTCCATCCGGGGTCTCCTTGTAGTTATTATGCCTGTTCTGAAGCACAATATAACACATGATTGTCTACCACAGTGGTTCTCAACCTTTTTTGGCCCGTGCCCCCCGTCCCCATATTTTCAGAACGTTATTCCACCCTTTCGTATTTCCTACCTAAAATTTTGTCCCGTGGCCCCCCTTCACCATATATTCAGAAGGTCATTTCCCTCCTTTCGTATTTCCTACCTAAAAATCCCCCCTCTCTTACACACTATACGTAATAATGGAATGTAAATTTAATAGAACATACTAAAACAAGTCTAGACGTCCACATAAAACGTGATTTGTGGGTCTACTTACTTTATAAAATGAATTTTAGAAGGGTGAGACGTACAGAACCTTAAAGGATGAAGGGAAAAACAATATCAAGTAATCGGTTCTTGTATTAACGCGATCTTGAAATAATCTTAATCTCCCCCCCCCCCCCCCCCATGGAAACCCTAAAATTCCCCCATGGGGGGGGGGGGATTCCCCACCGGTTGAGAACCACTGGTCTATCAAGACTGTAAGCTGCCAGTGCACTACTCTGCAAAAGAATCTGATCAGCCCGCGTTTTTCTTCCATAAAAAGGCGTTGTTTTGAAAGGCTGGGTCGATTTCCGTGTACTTGAAAACATATCTATTCATTAGTGTTATGTACGATGTTTATGTATTGTGTCATTATTGCTTAAGTGTATTGACATATATCAGCTTTATAATCACAGCATTACTTATAGGATGCTTGCCTCTAACCTGGTGGGCGTGTGTTCCAATGATCATCCAGGCAAATGTGTGTTTAATAGGTACCAAGAAATATGTCGAGAAATAAAGGCAGTCGGCGTGACACTGACCACATTGCCGATCGAGTGCGATCCTTAGATGTTGCATCTCATTGCAGTACGTGGCTACCAGCCACATGGTTATTTCTCTAAGCAAGTTAACGTTTAGCAGTATGCCATTGCTTTGTGAACCATAGGTCAATCTTTAAGTCTAACTGACGGTGTGGGATATAAACCCACAACTCTGCGGTAAACGTACAGGAAGTTTAAGCGCGAGCACGATAGACCTCATGGCCACTCTGCCACAGGTCTATACACACATAGGGCTAGCTCCATGTACCAAATAATCCTCAATGCCTGTGAAAGGGCCCATTAGTGACCAACGTGTTCTCGTCAACCCTGTCACCTAGAGCTGTTTTATACAGGTTCTATTATTACTTCAAATAAGACACTTTTAATGCTTTTATTCATGGTTTTCAAGCCATTACGATATTCATGTTTGCTTCCATACTTTCTCCGTGGAGAGATGAGTTGAGCTGAGTTGAGTTGAGTTGAGTTGAGGTCCCAATGCTAATGGTACCAGCATCAGTCTGATTAGTGTTCATCAAGCCTTTTCTCTGGGTCTTGAGTGTTGGTCAGTTCCTCTGGTCACTCCCTGCAGCACCATCCTCGCCAAGCCGTGATGGTTTATCTGTACTTCCGCACTTTACACGAACCCACAGGTCATCGACCACGTCTGGCTTATCATCAATACCCCACCGAGTGGTACAGACCCAGCCAATCTGTCCACTCGCCCTTTTCCCACAACACCAGCACGTCCCGGGGGAACACAACCAACAAATGCTCTTTAATTTCAATTGTTGAATTGAAGAATGGCACTCTGTCCGAAGGATGCCTGTCTTTACCTTTCTCATCATACTTGTTGAGTCCGCTACGATCACAACATTTGTGTGATGTTTGCCCTCCAACCAGCGGAACTCCGCCGTGACTGCTCCCACCTCTATTCTCAGACTAGATGTTGTATCTATCACGCTCCAGGCTCCCCTGCACCAAACACCTCCCACCAAGAATCGGTGGTCAGTCTTTACCTAACTTAGCGTGTGCATTCCAAAAAGCGTAGGCAACCATGTTTCACCATCTCACACGATCACCAGAGTCGTGGATCAGCTCTGTGTTCTTGTCTCAACCATACCACGTGGCCAAGACATCCAGATATTTACTTCTCTGCCTTCCCCTTGTTATTTTTCCCTCAATCTGGACAATACGAAGAAGAAGAATGCCGTTTTTATATAGTTCCGGTTGTTGTTCAAATGCCCATAAAATATGTATTGTGAGATACTCAAAACAATATTTTGCCCGTAGTGAATACGAACAACAAAGACAAATAATAGATTTGTTGTCTGACATATTTCGCTGCAACTCGTCAGGTTAGGTATGTTTGCAATTTCTTGATCACGGCACAATATCTGAATAAATGATTACCTGACAAGTTGCGTCATGCATGATTTGCTCAATTAATGGCACAATTAAAGAAGCCGATACGAAGGCATTCAAACAGAGCTTGCAATGACATTCAGTAATGCGAGGAAACTAGCGGGTATTTCTAGTGGCGTGACGAGCGCCAATAGTTAGGACACTCAAGATTGACAAGAGGAATGTTGTCAAACTATCTATGGCCGACTGCTCGTTGAAGATACATTAACAAGTGAAGTAACATATTAAGGATGCTTCAGTGATTCTAGCCAGAAGAAACGTGTGTGCGGATGAATACCAAGTGTTTATAACCGCCATCACAATGGCGTCATCCTTCTAAGGACCACACCCATACACAAAAGATGAGCTAAGAGCTAGCACTAACAAACAGAAAAGCAGGAACTAAACAGACCAAAAAAAGCCCCGCCGGCCAAACCCCCCCCCCCCCTGCCCAAATGACGTCAAATGCATTAACTCTGCGAAATCGAAAAGTCAGCTAACATGGACGCTATTAAACCCGCGCACTGAACTACCACAACTATAACCAGTGCTACTACAGCATATAGAACGAGGTTGGAAGTTTTCTTTTTCTACACATCGGATCAGATCGGAATCATCAGCACCTACATCTTGTGAGAAAGATGGACCCTATAAAGATCTGATCGGAGTACTATGATGTATATGCAGCATGCACTATTATTCTATTAATCATACACAGCGAAGACAAAACAAACAGAGAATGAACATAAACAGTTCAGCTGTAGGACAACAATTCAACAATTATGAAAGATGGACTCATACCGTTGTTTATGTAACACAAATTCATTGGCACCTTGCCGTCTTGACAGACGATAGTTTGTGCTTCAAAAAGGCATAATAACTATTACCCATGGCGGTAGCGAGTGTGACTGATAAGGCCAATTCGCGCTGTAAATGTTAGTTCACAGTGGGTGCATGTGAACACGTGGTCATTTCCACCATTGTAACACAAATACTATAACGATAACTATATAGATGGTCGCATACCGTTGTTAGTGTACTATAAATGGTTACATACCGTTGTTAATGTACGATAGCGGGTTGCATACAATGTTTAATAGGGGATTGGAGGGGCGCAAACCGTTGGTATTGTACTATATGGTCGCATACGGTTGTTAATGTGGTATATATGGTCGCATACCGTTTTTAATGTACAATAGATGGTCGCATACCGCTGTTAATATACTATAGATGGTCGCATACAGTTGTTAATGTGCTAGAGATGGTCGCATACCGTTGTTGATGTACGATAGTGGGTTGCACATCGTTAAAATCAGCGACAGGTACCACCACTGATACATTGTCGTCTTAACATATAACTGGCAAATGTTAAAAAACTGTCATTTACTGCCAATATAGTATCTTGCGGTGTATGGCAGAGGGGTCTTTGAGCCTGGCAAATGTTACTGTGCGAAATGTTATGATGGGAAAAGTTACGACTGAAGAGCTACAATGGGAAACCTTACGACTAGAAAATGTTACAACGGAAACAGTTAGGGCTGGAAAAGTTTCGAAAAATTACGATTCAATATTTAGTAAACATAATGCGACTTGAAACACGAAGCTACACAATATGGCCACTGACTGATAAAGATCATTCATCGCAACGTTGCAAGTAATTTAATGTGCACAATTTTAGTGTGAAGAGCTGAAAAAATGTCCTTATAAATCTATGTGAACACCAACAGTCGCCTTCACATAAACAGAAGGACACAAGAAAGACACGAGAAAGACACGAAGACATGGGTTTTAATGTTTTAAAATGCGGTACACCTGCCGCGTCCACTTTCTGATCTTCCTAAGGTCGCAGCGGTGGCAGTTCTCCTAACAAATAACAATACTAAAACGATCATTACTTCCAACAAACTCCATTTTTCATCCTTGTTTCCACGCTTCAGAATTCCAACCAGAATAACACCGGTGCTAAGCTGCTTAGGTGAATAAAAGCTAGTTCGAACCCCGTCGAGCATAATTGCAGAATGGCACGTTATGGAAACGGATCGATGGTCGGTGCGAGATCACAAGGGAAATTTAACGAGAATCGATGCAGCCATCTTTAAGATGGCAGAAAGTCGCGGCCGATGGGGGTAATCTTAATTCATTCGTTCACAAACAACTCTTCACGCGTCGATTGCTTTCTTCTGCTGTAAACACAGAAGCCACAAACGATATGCTGAACGATTTATTGCCTGGTATATTTGGCGGCTTCTCCTCAGATGCACACTGCAGAGTTATACTATGAAGTGAATGGAAGTTAGCATGGACGTATGGATAAGAGAGCTCAGTCTTAAACATCCGGTGTGCGGATGCCGAGGTAGCGGGTTCAAGCCCTATACCGGTCAGTTAGACGAAAATGTTGACTTCTCATCCTTGACTTGGGGACGTAAATTTCAAATAGCTCTGAAGTTGGAATGGGTTCGCCTGAAGGCGAGTGACACTCTTAATAGGGAAAGCTAACCCACAAGCAAAACTCAGTCTAGTGCACTAGAATTAGTAGCACGTGAATGGACAACGCGTGAGTTCAAAGCAAGCGGCCATCCCCAAAAAAGATGAAATAAATGAATGAATAATACTTTAGCTGAAACAATTACAACACATAGTCACATTAATTGTTCAAATGTTGAGCATCTGTTATCCCCAGTGTAATTTCAAATCTAACATGAACCCTTTCTGTCTGCATAAAACCGACTGGAACTGCTTAATTGTTAACGCCTGGCTATATTTGAGCAATCGTTTATTGTTCGTCGAATACAGTATACTAACATATGTTTCTTTGTTCACGCTATGACTGTATTTTATGAGCTATTGAAAAATCGACGAGGACAGCGTTTTATAGCATTTCGTTACGGTCGTACAGGGATTCCTGAAGACTGACTAACTCTCTTTTTCACCAACACAGACACATCTTTGGCTAATCAATTTGCTATTTACCTCCTATTTTCTACATCTACTTTCTTCTACTTTCTTTCTAATCTAAATGTTGCATTAATTCTTACAACAGATAGGATAAAATCACCAATGTGGTTCTCATAGAGAGAGTTAAGCAAATCCCAGTGAGTAAAGGAGTGAGGACAAGACCCTGGCCCTAGGTAGGACACACGTGAAAACCTGAGAAAGAGTATAACTGGGCAGTTGTTTGTGGGGAACACAGAGGGCAAGCGAAGCAGAGAAAGAGTATAACTCGGCAGTTGTTTGTGGGGAACACAGAGGGCAAGCGAAGCAGAGAAAGAGTATAACTCGGCAGTTGTTTGTGGGGAACACAGAGGGCAAGCGAAGCAGAGAAAGAATTGGTATGCACGGAGAAGAGGGAGACTTGACATGCACGTAGAAGAAGGATACCTGACATACACGGAGAAGAAGGATACCTGACATACACGGAGAAGAAGGATACCTGACATACAGGGAGAAGAAGGATATCCGACATGCACGAGAAGAAGGATACCTGACATACAGGGAGAAGAAGGATATCCGACATGCACGAGAAGAAGGATACCTGGCATACACGGAGAAGAAGGATACCTGACATACACGGAGAAGAAGGATACCTGACATACACGGAGAAGAAGGATACCTGACATACAGGAGAAGAAGGATACCTGACATACACGGAGAAGAAGGATACCTGACATACACGGAGAAGAAGGATACCTGACATACACGGAGAAGAAGGATATCCAACATGCACGAGAAGAAGGATACCTGGCATACACGGAGAAGAAGGATACCTGACATACACGGAGAAGAAGGATACCTGACATACACGGAGAAGAAGGATACCTGACATACACGGAGAAGAAGGATACCTGACATACACGGAGAAGAAGGATACCTGACATACACGGAGAAGAAGGATATCCTGACATGCACGAGAAGAAGGATACCTGACATACAGGGAGAAGAAGGATATCCGACATGCACGAGAAGAAGGATACCTGACATACAGGGAGAAGAAGGATACCTGACATACACGGAGAAGAAGGATATCTGACATACACGGAGAAGAAGGATACCTGACATACAGGGAGAAGAAGGATATCCGACATGCACGAGAAGAAGGATACCTGACATACAGGGAGAAGAAGGATATCCGACATGCACGAGAAGAAGGATACCTGACATACAGGGAGAAGAAGGATATCCAACATGCAGGAGAAGAATGAGACTTGGCATACACGGAGAAGAAGGATACCTGACATACAGGGAGAAGAAGGATACCTGACATACACGGAGAAGAAGGATACCTGACATACACGGAGAAGAAGGATACCTGACATACAGGGAGAAGAAGGATACCTGACATACAGGGAGAAGAAGGATATCCGACATGCACGAGAAGAAGGATACCTGACATACAGGGAGAAGAAGGATATCCGACATGCACGAGAAGAATGATACTTGGCATACACGGAGAAGAAGGATACCTGACATACACGGAGAAGAAGGATATCCGACATGCACGAGAAGAAGGATACCTGACATACACGGAGAAGAAGGATACCTGACATACACGGAGAAGAAGGATATCCGACATGCACGAGAAGAATGAGACTTGGCATACACGGAGAAGAAGGTTATCCGACATGCACGAGAAGAATGAGACTTGGCATACACGGAGAAGAAGGATACCTGACATACACGGAGAAGAAGGATATCCGACATGCACGAGAAGAAGGATACCTGACATACACGGAGAAGAAGGATACCCGACATACACGGAGAAGAAGGATATCCGACATGCACGAGAAGAAGGATACCTGACATACACGGAGAAGAAGGATACCTGACATACACGGAGAAGAAGGATATCCGACATGCACGAGAAGAAGGATACCTGACATACACGGAGAAGAAGGATACCTGACATACACGGAGAAGAAGGATATCCGACATGCACGAGAAGAAGGATACCTGACATACACGGAGAAGAAGGATATCCGACATGCACGAGAAGAATGAGACTTGGCATGTACGGTGACGAGGGAGACCTGGTATGCACGGAGAACAGGGAAGCGAACATGATAGGAAAAGAGTAAGGCCTGACATGATGAGATAAAATTAAGACCTGCCATGTACGGAGAAGAGGGCGACTTGACATGCACGGAGAAGAGGATGACCTGACATGTACGTAGAAGAGGGTGACCTGACATGCTACTGGAGAAGAGAACTAGAGACAGATAATGGACGAACAGTAGTCTGTCAGTTTGTAGAGTAAGCGTGAGAAACAGGGAGTCCCTGAGATCATTTGCAACCAGTCTTAATTCTGGAGACGGCACCTGATGGATTTATTAATACGCCAAATACACGTCACTGCACAAAAAGGAGCTCTTTGCTTTAGCTTGTACAATGAAACTTGAACTTTATATACAACTATAAGAGGCAAATTGCCATTGACACATAACTCCAAGGATCGAGGTCTGCGGAGAGACATGAAGGTCTACAACAGCTGGCAGGACACATGATGATGATGATGATGATGATGATGATGATGATGATGATGATGATGATGATGATTTTGAAGATGATGGTGACACCGCTGTCTCCAGCTATCGAGCAGCAGCAATGTTGGTGATGTCACCTGCCCAGAGGCTGACAAGACGTTCAAGTTTGGGCTGGTGCATTCGTGTCCAATTGGCTGTCTGTGCCAATATATTGAAGCTTGTCTTGTCATCTTCTGTTGCATTCAGTTACATTGAGGCTATACATAGCGATTTCTTTCTTTCTTTCTTTCTTTCTTTCTTTCTTTCTTTCTTTCTTTCTTTCTTTCTTTCTTTCTTTCTTTCTTTCTTTATGTCTCTCTCTGTCTGTCTGACTGTCACTGCCTTTTTGTCTGTCTGCCTGTCTGTCTGTTTTTCTTTCTTCCTTTCTTTCTGTCTTTCTTTCGCCTCTGCAGCATCCAACGGAGTACACCCCCCTCAGCCAACTCACGCCACGTCCCGTCTAGACCAGATTATTGTTGGTCGAATGGTGCAGGGAAATGTTCATACGAGATGAAGTTTCCAGTACCATGCCACTCCCCCTCTGTCGCCTCCTACGACATGTAAGATAGATTACAGTGTTACCACCCTCTGCTTCCCTTATGAGCCTCTGTAGCACGTAGTTAAATTTAGCCTGCATATCTTTACAGCACGTTGCATTCAACCCCCAGCAGTTGTTTGCTTGTTTGTGAATTATTCGACACTTTCCCGGTTGGGAAGTTTGTTATCATCATCCTGTTCCATGTCGATAAGCGGGGTTGTCATGTTTCGCCATTGTACGCGATAACCAGAGTAATGGATAAGCTCCATATTTTTGTCTCTACCATGCCAGGTGGCCACTCCATCCAGGTATTTACTTCTCGGACAAGTAGTTTGTTATTGATTTATTAACAGCCGACGCGCATAACAGGAAAATCAACGTAGAGCGGTCTGCCCGCAAATCATCTGCGGCTGATTTCGAACCGTGGACCAGGTTTCGGCGATGCTAAAAAGACTTGTGTCGGAAAACAACAATCGCCTGGCCACAGTCGACATAAGTTTGTCCTAGACTGTTGATTTATTTAGTCTTTAGTCGCGGTATCAACATCCCTGCAAAGGGTCACTCCGATAATACTCCGTTCCTGTGCTAGTGAATATCATATAAAATGATCGCGAAATCGCAGGCCATATCGTCGCAAGAAGAAGTATGAGATACACCATATGGGTTGCAATAATAATTAACCACCCGGGAAGGTTAACCCGGTCAACAAACGCCCGCAGAAGTCCGATGTGTCGGCCCAACGGCGCAACTACGCAGCTCTGCTGTAAACAGGAACAACGCAATCATGTCCGAAAAAAACTCTCCGGATAAAAGCAACAGAAGAAGAAGAAGAAGATAACCGACCGAAAACACGACTTTTGAACGGGTTCGAAACATCTTTTCTCATAAATTGGATAGGATAGGATTGGAACCCAAGTGAAAAGTGGAACAGACAGCAGTCCCAACAAACCAATACGCACAGGCAGGATGCCAATACAACAGTCCGCCACTAACATTACAGTTCGTCGTTTGAAAACCAGCAGTTGCACACACATTACGGCATAAGGCGTATTTAAAATGTCTGTTGTAAAGTTCAATGACCGTCACTGAATTTTGTCTTTACAAGCTTTTGAAAGGCAAGCTATATCGATCCCCGTTGATGGTGATCTTGGCGGGGAAAACTGCATCTCCCAGTAGACGGCATTAGTTACCCGCGTATTTCCTTTCCCGCCTTTGATGTGCAGAAGTGAGAGGCAGTCATTGGTAGAAAATTGTAACAGCCAAGCAGGCGAAAACTAGGTGACATTCTGCCTTTTCATCAACTTCTTTACATCTCCCTGTCGCATTGTCATTTCCTGATGACGCTGCTGCGGTTCAGCCGTTGGCGTTTGGTTCTACTTGTCATGGTTTTGATCCTTTTTACAGCTGAATCGTCATTATGTCTCGTCTTTTGGACTAAACAGTTCTATTTCTTGGTGTCTTCTCTTCCATGTCTTTTTCCTCGTTTTCTTCGTTCGTTCGTTCGTTCGTTCGTTCCTCTACTACTACTAATACTACTGCTACTGCTACTGCTACTGCGACTGCGACTGCTACTGCTGCTGCTGCTGCTGCTGCTGCTACTACTACTACTACTATTACTTCGGCATGTTGTCTTCCGTCTTCTACTTGCTTTCTTCTTCTTCTTCTTCTTCTTCTTCTTCTTCTTCTTCTTCTTCTTCTTCTTCTTCTTCTTCTTCTTCTTCTTCTTCTTCTTCTTCTTCTTCTTCTTCTTCTTCTTCTTCGAGGAGGAGGAGGAGGAGGAGGAGGAGGAGGAGGAGGAGGAGGAGGAGGAGGAGGAGGCCGGGTCGACCGAGACTCTAAGGCAATTTTTAAAATAGTCCTTGATGGGGATTCGAACCCAAGATCATCTCGCTGACAGGCGGGCGTCTAGCCACTACGCTTCCGTGGCTTCTGAAACCGTATCATCACCTCAGGGAGTCTAGTGGCGAAGTGGTTACGACGCCAGCCTCGCGCTCCGAAGGTCGTGGGTTTGATACCAAGGCAGGTATTTCTATTAACGATTGCAACTTTCTTGGAGACTCCTGGGTGTGGTTGCTGGAGCTACGGAGTTCGTACTTTGTGCAATGCTTTCAACAAGCCGCTGTGCGAAAAGAGACCGAGCCATATGGGGTAAAACCCGATGCAACGAAGGCGATTCTTTTGCCTTCTAAATCCCGATTTTATAACCAATAACTCAGCAGTAATGATAACGTTAAACTCTTTGATTTTCCTACTAATGCATGCATGCTGTGTCTTTTATCTTCCCCACTCCAGCATTCATCACATCAGCCGTCGGCCTCTCCATGATTGTTCCTGTGGTTATGATTGTCTTTGGTAAGTCGGCTTTTCTTATGTTATACTTTGGGTGTTGTGTGACTAGCGTTGGGTTAACCATTGTAATATCTCGGGTATCAAATGTTAGATAAGTGACGGACCTCCAGTTGTATTGTTGTGTCACAGAGTTCGAATGATAAATGTAGGAGTCTGATTTTAAGTTGCACATATGTGATATATATATATATATATATATATATATGTGTGTGTGTGTGTGTGTGTGTGTGTGCGTGTGTGTGTGTGTGCGCATAATGTTGCCATACTGTTGTCAGCAGTTTGCCATTGACTCCTGAACGCGAATTAACGTTTAAGTCCAAGCGACCCGTGTAGGAAATAAACCCTCTTTCCCGACTTCAGTGCAGCGCAATTCTGCATGTGACCGTATTAAAGCCATCGACCAGGCAGGATCAGATATATACATATGCATTCTGGGACCGACTAGTGGTAACATATTTTAATACAAGCCACGAACACGTTTATGTCGAGCGTGTCTTTGTGAGAGCTATACCCGATTGGCAACACTGATAAGAAAAGAACATCGGGAAGGCAAAGAGATAACTAACTACGTGGATGGCTTGGCCATATGGTAGAAACAAGGCGAGAAAACAGCCCTGATCCAAGACACTGGTGATTGTGTGAGATGGCGAACCCCCGGGAAGGTTAACCCTGTCAACAAGTGCCCGCAGAAGTCGGATGTGTCGGCCTAACTGCGCAAGAACGCAGCTCTGCTGTAAACAGGCACAACGCAGTTACGTCCAAAAAAAAGTCTCCGGATAAACGCAGAAGAAGAAGAAGAAGAAGAAGAAGAAGAAGAAGAAGAAGAAGAAGAGAAGAAGAAGAAGAAGAAGAAGAAGAAGAAGAAGAAGAAGAAGAAGAAGAAGAAGAAGAAGAAGATTGCGAACCATGACCTCCTCTCCCGACACGCCAATTAGCCGGTCACATGATAGTGACGATGACGATGATCGCTATGATATTGAAGTATAAATTTATCAGGATAAAATAGTCTTCAAGGGGCCAGAATGGCCTAATGGATGCAAACGCGTGTTCTTAAACATCCGATGTGCTGATGTCGAGGTAAGGGGTTCAAACCCCACATCAGACAGTTTCACTAAAATGTGGACTTCTCGTCCTTGTCTGGCCGACGTAAATTACAAGTACTTGTGAAGTCGGAGTGGCTTCGGCTGATAGTGAGGGACACTGTTACTAGGGAAAGCTAACCCATACACAAAATTAAGCCCAGTACTACTGGAAGTAGTGTGTATAGACTACTCTTGAGTTCAAAGCGAGCGAGATATGTTCAGTCTTCTATCAATAAATAGTTTCATCTATCTATCAATTGATTCAGTCTTTATCATGACAGTTATTCTATTAATATCTGCATTAATATAAGGATCTGTCATTCTATCCGTTTAATCATTGATCAACACGATCATATATCAGTCTTCATTTTTATAATCCATTCCAAATATGAATCCATGATCCCATAATATGATCAATTCATGACGCTACGCTCTTCATTTATCTAATGGAATCGCACACAAACACACACAATCACGAGCACACACACACACACACACGCACGCACGCACGCACGCACGCACGCACGTGCATTGTGTTCACTCGTACATTACTTCACTCTGTTAGTGATAAAAATAGCTTGCATATTCTTTAGAACGACGTTGCAACCAACCCCAGCATTTGATTACTGTTTGTGATACACTAGGCTAAGTTTGACTGAATTATTTGCTAGTGTTTTCTGAACGGCCGACTCTCTTACCATTGAAATCAACACATAACGATCTGCTCCCAAACGGCTTGCCGCAGGTTTCGAACCCCGATCAGGTAAGTCGGGGGCATTGTGAAACTGCGATTATTAACCCTTAACCCCCAGACGCCAACTGTGTTAGTGTGTGAATTCATTAATTTGTTTAAAGAAGACAAGTTCTTGAAAGAGTTAAAACATCCCATCAGACACAGAACGAACGAACGAACAAACGAAAGAAAGAAATTTATTTTCAAAGGATTAAGAAATTGAGCATGCAGACGCGTCTGACATTTTACCCTTTTTATCTCTCTGCTCTCAAACATTATTTCATTCACACGCCACGTATGAAGATAGGTTTAGACAATAGCAGTAGCAATACATCCACTATAAACGAGTGAAAAATGTGCAATGATCAATAATACACGACTCACTAAAACTAATTTTTTGACATGGCAATTATAAGGGAATCGAAAAGAGATAAACAACACAAAATCTAGATCACATGGACAGACAGAAGCCCATAAGACACATCCATAAATCAAAATCTATATCACAGAGAGAAGCCCCAAGATATATCCATAAAACAAAACCTACGTCACGCGGACAGACATAAGCCCTAAGACATACCCAGAAAACACAACGAACATCACAGAGAGAAGCTCATAGGCATATCTATAAAACAAAACCTACATCACAGAAGAAACCCCTAAGACACATCCACAAAACACAACTTACATCACAGACATTAGTCCTTAAGACATATTCCATATAACAAATCCTACATCCTATGGACAGACAGAAGCTCATAAGACACATCCATTAAACAAATCCTGCATCTCATTCACAGACAGAAGCCCGTAAGACATATCCATAAAACGAAGCCTACATCGCAGACAGAATCCCCCAAAGACACATCCATATAATAAAACCAACATCACATACAGAACTACGCTCCTAGACATATCCATAAAACAAAGCCTACATAGCCTGTACAGTCAGAAGACCCAAAGACTTATGCATAAAACAAAACCTACGTCTCATAGACAGACAGAAGCCCCTACGATGTATGCATAAAACAAAACCTACGTCTCATAGACAGACAGAAGCCCCTACGATGTATACATAAAACAAACCTAGGTCTCATAGACAGACAGAAGCCCCTACGATGTATATATGAAACAAAACCTATATCACATGGACAGACAGAAGCCCCTAGATATATCCATAAAACAAAACCTACACCACAGTCAAACGCCCCAAAGACACATCCATAAAACAAAACCTACATCACAGACAGAAGCCCCTAGATATATCTATAAAACAAAACTAACATCACAGACGACAGAAGCCCCTAAGACATATCTATACAAAATACCTACATAAAAGATAGAAGCCCTTAAGACACATTCATAAAACAAAACCCACATCACAGACTGAAGTCCCTACGATATATCTATAAAACAAACCCTACATCACACGGACAGACATAAGCCCTAAGGCATACCAAGAAAACACAACGAAAATCACAGAGAGAAGACCCTAAGACATATCCCTAAAACAAAACCTACATTACAGTCAGAAGCCTCTAAGACATATCCATAACACAAAACCTATATCACATGGGCAGACAGTAGCCCCCAAGACACATCCATAAAACACAAACTATATCACTGACTCTAGATATATCTATAAAACAAAACTAACATCGCAGACAGAAGCCCCTAAGACGTATCCATACAAAATACCTACATCAAAGATAGAAGCCCTTAAGACACATCCATAAAACAAAACCCATATCACAGACAGAAGCCCCTAAGAAAAAACCTATATCACATGGACAGACAGAAGCCCCTAAGCCATATCTATAAAACAAAAGCTATATCACATAGACAGACATAAGCCCCTAAAACACATCCATAAACCAAAACTAACATCACATGGACAGACAGAAGCCCTTAAGACACATCCATAAAACAAAACCCACATCACAGACAGACTTCCCTAAGACAAAACCTACATCACATGGACAGACAGAAGCCCTTAAGCTCCACGCCGGACACCATCCACAAGCCCCAACTGAGAAACGTCCTCCGCTTTCTGTTTGTCCTCATTTCAAGATTGCATGCCGGGCTGATCTTTGTAGACAGGCCATTGCCAGCAAGTCATCGATTAGGCAGTGATCAATTTAAACATGCATTATACAAGTTCCCGAGCAAAAAGCCAGTTTAAATTGAGCCGAAGAAGGGAAGTTAGACGGCAGGGATCAGGGATTGTGGGCTATCTTTTAGAGAGACGGCTCTGTTGGTGCACGGGTGATGTGGGAGTTTAAATATGGACACGCAGGAGCTTAGACAGGGACACGAGAGCTCATAGGGATGACACTAGGGGGCATGTGTGGGACTATAGGGCGCAAGAGTGGGACATTAGGGCGGACGAGTGGGACAGTGCGGCGCTTGAGTGGGACACTAGGGCGCATGAATGGGACGTGCGGCATGTGAGTGGGAAACAGGGTGCATGAGTGGAACACGAGAGGCCCTTAGAGATGACACTACACGCCTTCATTATTGGGACACTAGGGCGCATGAGTGAGACTCGAGGACGCATTGAGATGACACTAAGGCGAATGAGTGGGACACTAGTGGCATGGGTGGGACACTAATGCGCATGATATGGACAATAATGCAAATGGGTGGGGCACTAGGGCGCATTAATGGTACATTAGGGCGCATGATTGGCACACTAGGGGATTGATTTGGACACTAGGGCGAGTGGGACAGTAGTCCAAATGAGTAGGACACTAGGTCGAATGGGTGGGACACAGGAGAGCATAAGTGAGGCACTAAGGCGCACGAGTGGAACATCGAGGTGGAGAGAATCGATTTGCTATGTCGAGGAATTTAGTGAAACTGCGATCACTAATCCCTAACCCACAAAAGCCGAACCCGTTAATGTATTTAAACGAACGAACGAACACATGTTACTGTGATCTGGTTCAGAAAATGCGTACGCAGGATCAATCCGTTTCGAACTGTACAATCTGACCTAGACTCCCAGGTCGACAAAGGCTAAAATGGGTATCAGGAAATGTTTTGGGAAGTAAAAGCGACCGGCGTGGTAACGACCACATCACCCACTAAGTGCAGTGGGTCTAACACCAAATGTCCAGAGCGCCTTAGCCATGTGAAAGTGACATTTACTTTCACAACCACAAATTGCTTGTCTTGTAATATAACCTTTTCGTGGTATACTCATTCATTTCACAAATGTTTGTGTCATAAATTAAGCTGCTCAGCGCTTCAGTAGAAGAGTTACTTATATATCCTTTACGGGACATCAAGGTGACCCCAGCATTTATTGGCCGTTTGTGATGTTCTTGTTAACGTCATGTGCTATTGTTTGATCCACGGCACTGGCGATCGTGTAAGATAGCGAAACGTGATCGCACAATCTTACTGGCATGACACACGACGATGATGATTGTGTGGGAGTATGGCTTGGGGAATAGTGACACGCGCAGTTTCAAATTATCTGGCAAACCGTGTCCAGGGTTCGAGATCAGCCGCGGAGATTCGGAAGTAGACCGCTTCGCGTTGATTTCACTGGTATGAGGCGTCGGTCGTTCATACATCAATGGTAAACTACTGAACTAACATTGCCTAGTAAACCATAAATAGCCAGTACATGTTAGGGTTGACGGCAACGTCCTGTAAAGAACATACAGCTGAATGTAACTGTTTGCTATTGTTTTCTGAACGGTGACTCCATCCCCTGCTGCTGACATCGAACCCAGTATGTCGTTATTACGAACCTGCGATAACTACCCAAAGGACACTCGCACACCGATGATTGGTTACCAATGTCGCATGTTCTTTACAGGACGTCGCGATCAACCCAAGGTTGATGTTCTGGGCACTTTAACCTTAAGTAGTTTGCCATTGCTTAGTATAGAACTCAATAATGACGTCAAATGTAATAACTCAGGGATTCTACTTGGCGTAGTGGTTACGTCGTCTGCTTTGCGTTCGAAGGTCGTGGGTTCGATTCCGGTCTACGTCGTTCGATTCACAAGAGCAATTTTCTCGAAGACTCCTGGGTATCGTCACTGGAGCTACGAGGTTCGAGCTTTGTGCGAAGCTTAGGCAGACCGCACCGAGGAAAGAGACCGAGCCATATGGGGTAAACACGGTGCAACGATATCAACCCTCTTGCCCTTTAACCCGATGTTTTCCTGTAGAAACTCAATTATGAAACGTTGTGTCCACTGACATATTGTATAGCCATGTATACTATGGGAACGAAAGAGATTTTACAAAGACAGCATTCTAGCAAACAAGTAATCATAACATGATACACGGATTCGATGGTATTGATTGGCGCTCACAACAAGTACATTGATGTTTGCAGTGCGTCTGCAGATTTAATCGTTACCTTCTGTAAGGATTAATTAGTATACTGTTTTTAGCTCTCTTTGAACTCAAGGGTAGTCCATACACGTGCTACTACTTCTAGTGCATTGGACTGATTTTGCGTGTGGATTAGATTTCCCTATTACGAGTGTCCCTTACCATCATGCTACCCACTCCGACTTCAGAGGCACTTGTAAGTAAAGTCCCCAAGTCAAGGAAGTGAAATAAATATTGTAGTTTAACTTACCGATGTTAGTCGTTGAACTCGCTACCTTGGCGACAGCACACCGGAAATGTTATAGCGAGGTTGCTGACCTCCAAATAATATCCCTTAAGTTATTTGATTTGATGTTTCAGTATCTCCCTTGGTTCTCTAACAACTGATTTTGTAATGCACAACACTGCAAATCATGGTCAATGAATAAATAACAAATCTTGTAAGATGCATCACTGAGATAAAGAACAGAACAGGGCAAGCAAAAACTGTATTCTATCGAATTAAGAACGTCCTTGTTATTTGAAGTTAGAACCAATTGTAACAATCGGCTGAGAATCATGGGCAATGAGTAAACAAGCAAAAATGCACTAGAGGCCTTGGAGATGTAGTTTTATAGTAGAATGCTGAAAATTAATTGGACAGCCAAAAGAGTAAGCTAGGTATTTTGAGGGCGGTTAAGTCGCATGGACATCTTATCACACACGTGAGAAGGAGGTAGTCTTCATATGTTGGCCACATTAGGAGAAGACAAAAACCCGAACATGTTGTGGCAGTCGAACAGATTTGTGGAAAAAGAGACAGAGGAAGACAGCGAGTGAACATTCTTGACAGTCTTGTGTCATCGCACATGAGGGAGTCAACACTACGAATTCATCCATGCCGTCGGAGATCGCAATTAGTGGAGACGCATGATTGCCCACGCGAGTCGGCAAGACACTTGATTATGATGATGAATCTTGTAAAAGATATTACAAACTAAGTATGTTTAGAAAGTATGAATCATCAATGCAAAACATGAATTAGTAGTTGGGTATTGAGCAACACGTAAACGAGAAGAAGACGATAGAAGTTAGTGGACATAACAGGATGGATAAGACTAAACTAACACACCGAGGTACGTATTTACAAACGCATGATGAACTTACTAGATGAGGTCCAGAGAAATAACTAGTTTGTGAATTGCTTCTTGTTCACTCAAATAGCTTTGACTTGTCTTCCCGTGGACTCGTTATTTGTAGTCTGTTTTTATAAGTGTCTCTTGATGTGGGTTGGGTTTGTAAAAAAAATTAAAAATTATTCACACGGATTTCTGGACTGTTTATGTTTATCCTAGAGCTGTCCTAAAAACAGACCTGTTTGCTGGGCTGGCCGACTGAGCGTCCCTCAGGTTGTGGCTTCTTTTGAATTAGTCAGTTCAAATATAAACCCTTTCTACGTCATCAACATGGCCTGTAGAGACACCCTGCTCTGGTAATGACGTCTGACAGATGGTGACCCCAGGTGGCAAATGAGAGGTCAGGGTTCAACTTGGTGGACAGTTGATAGAAATTCTAGAATCCATGTCGAGAAAAGCCACCAGATTTGAGTCCAGCTTTTTGTGCAGGAGTGTAATTCTTTGTTTGCGTCAGAGGGTGACGCGGATGGGCAGGCTGTATTTGGTGTCCCGGTGGTGTGACAATGAGCAGAGTGTGGCTAATAATGAAATGTGTTTAGAGTTGAAGAACGGCGGGAGCAGTGGACTTGACACAGCGGTGTATTCATAATATGTCAAGCCCAAATGGAAGATAACACCAAAATTAAACATGAAAATGCAGGGGAAAATGTTTAACCAGCTTGATGCATTTAAATATCCAGTGGTAATCATAGCATCAGATGGTAAACGCAAACAAAGGAAATTAAGAAGGAAGCATATCAAGAAAAAGCTGTATTTAAGAAAATGAACTTTATCTTATGAGTAGATTACTGGTGATCGAGTGAAATGGCGAGTCATGACCGCCCACGCTTTCCGGCATGGCACATGATTGATTGATTGATTGAGATTACTATCAATGAATGTTTGAAAGAGAGTACTGAAATATTGTGCAGAATCGTTTCTGCTGTATGACAGATAATCATTGACGGTAACTAAGCAAGTTAGAAAGAGCTTGGAAGCAAAGGAGATGTGGTTCCTGAGACGAATGTTGCAAATACTCCTGGACTGCTAGAGTCACTAACAACGATTGTCTAGAAGAGAGAAAATGAAACAAGAACATTATGTACAACTACAAGAAAGAGATAAGCAGCTTTCTATGGTTATATGCTAAGAAGAGAGGCATTGGAAAACATCGCGACGACTGGAAAGATCAGCGTGAGATGTGGTATAAGAAGATATAGAGACATAATGCTGGATGGAGACTTAGACGGTGGCATGGAGAAATATCATTAGCAGAGCTGTTCCGGAACACCAAGGACCGAGCCTTACGGAGAGACATGAACGCCTACGCCATTCGGTAGAGCATGATGATGATGAAGATGCTATTCCAAGCTACACACTATGTGTGCTTTGCAGTCCTTCGTGTGTATCATGGTTACTTGTCTTCTTACGTTTTGCCCGAGCACTCTAGAGACACGTCGACCACAGAAATATCACCTGGGGAGCCATGCGAGGCCACAACGACTGTGAATAAATAAGCTGACGTGTATTGTTTGGCGCCCACAGAAGTGAAGAAAGAAAGCGGGACTAGAGGACGCACTAGACAAGCAGATCATGAAAATCTACAGGGAATCGAACCCAAAAATGTGTCATCATCAGCCAGGTATACCATACACACGAACCCACACCTATGGAATATGGTATCTAACCCTTCACATAGCACTATAGGTGTCAGAAGTTTATATTAACACAGAATCAGACCGTAATGTTGTGTCCAATATATTCACGAACATTTAAATAAGTTATATGTTTGGTCGGTTCCATTGTAGTAACCGTGACACACGGAGATATACACTGGGGAGGGCGCTCTTAGAGGTATTAAGATAGTTAATAAGTTCAAACACTAACTGTTGGCGCTCATAGAAGTAGAAGAGGGAGCAGCCAGAAGACGGACTAGACAACATAAACATTGAAAGCTATACTTATATCACCGGGATTCGAACTTGTCACCTCCATATGACGACAGCCCCTAGCTGCAGCAACACGTGTACTTCGACGCGGGACCAGCTAGACAAATTCTGTTCAAACAATGCTCCGATCTTCACCTCAGTATCTCCCTCAGTGTGTAGCGGCTGACGACACCAACTGTGTTAGTTGGCTATTCTCCTTTGAGTCCGTATATAAAGCTTTTTCTGTAATACAGAACATAATGTGCGTGTCTCACATGTGTGCATTTATACTTGATAAATTATAGTATGTAAAATGGAGCTATATCTCTCCATAACACAAAACCTGGGCTATATTTAGAGACCATATGTTGCCCATGCAGCATTGATTCCTCTCTCGGTCTGTCTAGTGACACCAATACGTATCGAACACGATAAGCTGCAGAAGCTGCTGAATCAGCAAAGCAATGCTCTAACTATCCGCCTGTCGGAGCTTCCATCCTAGACCAATTGCCGATCAATGCATAGGGCCAGGTCTGCCCCGCCCTGACATTTAGTCTTAAGTTGCATTTCCTCGCACTAGGGTAAGGGCCTTACCGTAAGGCTTGCACCCTCCCAGTTAAGCTCTTCAGCCCGAAGACATTGGCACAATGTGTGGTGTCAAGTTTTGTAAGCGTTGCCGAACATTCGTCGCTAACAGAAAGCAGGTAGCACGACCTGCTGTCATACGGTAGCTCAGTCATATCTAACTAAGACTTGACTTTAGGGAGGGTAACCGTTGTGTGCATACATCCCATATATGGGGTTAAAATCATATCATTTATAAGTTCTAGTTTTCATACAGGTGCGAATAAACTTGTCTACTAACTGGTATGATCACACGTTCGACAAATCAAGTTTAAAAATACATCTTCCCGCAATCGTGGCACGACCGGAATGCATTGCAGCACGCACACAAAGTCATGAAAGCTGAGTGTGAGTGAGACTGGAAATACATTTTGCAAAATCTAGGAAGCTATATTTGCAACTGCACTGCCGTGAATCGATTTGGTCTGAGGTCAAGTTGTGTTTATTTGTTTTCTTTTCCTGGCAAAGTATGCCCAGACATACGCGTCGGAATCTTCTTATTGTGTTTTGTGTTTGTTCTTTGGCGACGTAGATTGTACGTAACACCTCTTAAATTGTGCCTAGTTTGTTGTATCTCTTTAAGAGTTCAATTTGTTGTATATGTGCTTGTGTTTAGTTGTTGTATCTGTGCCAGTGTTTGCTTGCATCCAGTCAAAACCTTGGAGGTTCTTGGGGCACAAAACCCGCAATGGCGCATTGAGTTTAAAACTATTGGTTGCTAGGCGACAGAGCTGGCAAAGCTTGCTGCAAAGACTCATCCGTTTAAGATATTTCCAATTTTCTCGGACATTGCCTTCTGGTATTTCTGACTTCTAAGAGACGTGTCATACATTTTGTATTCTTATAATTTAATTATAAAGACGTCTGCTCACTGTTTACAGCAAACATTTCCTGAATACTTTATTGCCTTCAATCAATACTGTATCATCTGCATAAATAATATTGTCGATATTATGTCTTCCCATGGCGATTCATCTCACATAGTCTACATTTCTTATTAATGTCGATGTTATGTCCTCCCATGGCCACTCCTCTCACATCGTCTACATTTCTCATATTTTTGATGTTATGTCCTCCCATGGCCACTACTCTCACACCGTGTACATTTCTCATATTGTCCATGTTATGTCCTCACATGGCTACTCCTCTAACATCGTCTACATTTCTCATATTGTCGTTGTGTATGGTAAAAAGTTTTACCGCTGTAGCATAATGACCATCACACTTGTCAGCCGACCTGGTGTGTGTGTGTGCGTGTGTGTGTGTGTGTGTGTGTGTGCGCGTGTGTGTGTGTGTGTGTTCGAATCCTATTTTTCGCTGAGATTTGTTTTCAGACAGCTAGACTCCGAGGCCTAGAGATTGTTTTCAGACAGCTAGACTCCGAGGCCTACTTAGCGTACAATGAGTATTATGTAATTTTCCTATGGGTAGCAAAGGCGTAATATGGAGCGTATCGAAGATGACTACACACAAACTGCACACATTCACTAATTGGTGTCTGCGCAAAATAGACGTAATAACATGATATAACAGAATCACCAAAGAGGAGCTCATGGAGAGAACTTGACAAACAACAGTGAACCAAAAGATGACGAATAGGCGCCAGCGGTGGATAGGGGTGGATATTCAGAAAACCTGAGAATAGGATAACTAGAAAGGTCTGTTATCAACAGGGCAAAAGAAATAATAACCCACAGGGCGAAAGAAAGAAGGGAAGATCAAACACACACGGAGAAGAGAAGTAGAGACGGAAATGAATAATTTCCGGAGGACACGGACGGAGGTGCATGAAAAAGCTAATCAAGTGAAGGCTTGGGGTGAATACGGTGAGGACGAATTTGGGATACTGGACAAAACAAGAAGGAGAAGAAGAAACATCTGCCGTGATGTTGACCACATCAATTATCTAGTGCCCACAGGTCTCAGAGACATGGGACTAGCACCATGTACCCAATAACCCAACACTCCCCATAACATGGACATGGGCCGATTGCTTCCTGTGCTGGTAATGATCACGGCAGTGTAATGGAAGCATTGGTTACCACTGTACAGCTGTACACAAGTGAAGCGTGTACATTAATGGAAGCATTGGTTACCACTGTACAGCTGTACACAAGTGAAGCGTGTACATTAATGGAAGCATAGGTTACCACTGTACAGCTGTACACAAGTGAAGCGTGTACATTAATGGAAGCATAGGTTACCACTGTACAGCTGTACACAAGTGAAGTGTGTACATTAATGGAAGCATTGGTTACCACTGTACAGCTGTACACAAGTGAAGCGTGTACATTGATGGAAGCATTGGTTACCACTGTACAGCTGTACACAAGTGAAGCGTGTACATTGATGGAAGCATTGGTTACCACTGTACAGCTGTATATAAGTGAAGCGTGTACATTAATGGAAGCATTGGTTACCATTGTACGCAAGTGAAGCATGTACATCACGTGCTGGGATAGAGAAAGAGTGATACGCTGACGGAAAAAAAAGACACACAGAGTTGGTTTTGTCAGCCGTTATATGGAGGGAGATATTGAGGACGGGATCTTAGCACTTATGGACGGGATGGTTTGATGAAGTGAGAATAACCTGGCGATTGATTGATTGATTGACTGATTGATTGAACTTTATTTTCAAAGGGTCACAAAGTGGGCACGCAGGTCCGTCTTACATTCGGCCCTTCCAATCACTCATCTGTCGTTCATCAATAGTGCATGGTACATTCACATAGGGGAAACAACATTGTGAAATGAATGTAGTAAACATAAATAATGCATATTACCATGTTATGAGACAGGCAGACACGTGCATACGCACATACGTAAAAACGCACATACTTACATCATTTGCACAAACGCACAGTTATGCACTCACTCAATAACACACAAATACACACTCCCTCGCATATACATATACTCAGTCACAATCACGAATAACAGATAGCTAGCTAGCTAGCTAACTAACTAACTCACTCACTCGCTCACTCACTCACTCACTCACTTACTAATTACATAACTAACTAACTAACTAACTAACTAACTAACTAAACTAACTAACTAACTAACTAACTAACTAACTAACTAACTAACTAACTGTACACAATGAAACAGTTAAGTATTGGTGATCCTGCGGAAAAGTGAGAAATAAAATTACAATGTTGATTAATTAAATCTTCTGATCTCAATGGAGCCGACCATGTATGGGATACAGCATTAAGGTCATGTTACTCTAACAGGATTTATTGGACTCAAAATCAAGAGCCAGTTAATTAACTCTTTTGGATGCATCCATCCAGCGATAATCAACACAACTATAGATGCCATTATATAACCCTGCTGATTCCCTTCTAATATATCCATATCTGTTTCCACATCGTTGGCTTCACATTTTCTTATTTGGCATCTTAACAATTGAACTCATTCGCAGCCTTCATAGACATGTAGCGTGTCAATGGCCTATAAACGTTCGATACCAATACATTGTTTGTTTACGTTTACATTTTAAATTTTCGATTAAATTGCCTAATTTAATGTTTTCCTATGGATCTGCTTATGTTGTTCTTGATGAAAGATTACTAAAATCGTAACGTCAATCTATTGTGTTGTGGTGTAACCAATGTTTGCCTTATTATCATTGTTATTTTCTAACTAACTAACTAACTAACTAACTAACTAACTAACTAACTAACTAACTAACTAACTAACTAACTAACTAACTCTACCTAACTAACTAACTAACTAACTAACTAACTAACTAACTAACTAACTATCTAAAGAACGAATGAACGAACGACGAACGAACGAACTAACTAACTAACTAACTAACTAACTAACTAACTAACTAACCAACCAACTAACTTCCTAACTAGCTAACTAACTAGTAGGTAACTAACTGTAACTAACGGGCTAACTAGTTATCTAACTGGAAAGACATTCAACGATTAGAGAGCGAATGTTTCAGACGTATCCTTACAGTAACATGTTTTTTTATCTTTCCTTATTGATTTCAGCTTGACTATAATTGCTGTTGTTTGTGAAATTCTTGTTCGTGGTCCAGTCTTCGCTCGTCGTGATTCCGTATAGATTGTAGGTACTTGAAGTGTGTTCAGTCTTCTAGCTTGGGACTATACCAGTTTTTTTTTTGTTTTTTTTAAATTATTGATTTACCAATTGACATTTGTTATTTGATGTAGTGTGTATGTGTGTTTGTGTGTGTTGATTCCTATCATATATTCTATAAATTGTAACAAGTCTAACTGGATGTTTATGCACTAATAAGATCCACTAAAGCAACGGATATATGGCAAATCCAATGCTGTGCACGAATCCCCTTCGAGGTGGAGAGTTTGGTGGAGAAGCTTCCATGCCAAACTAAAACTAGTACCGGAGAGCTTTTTTGGGACGTCAAGGTGGCAGCGCTGGTACTGTCCACATCGTCCATCGAGTGAAAATGGGTCTATAAAAATCTAGGCTTGCACAATATACCCACAAATACACCACAAAGCGTGGGACACAGTCCTTGTCTTTATGTTATTAGGGTTTTATAACAGTAACCGTGGCGTTGGTGTCAAGAGTTCCAACATGGTAACCCACGATAACTAGAGTCGTGGTTTAGCTTTGTGATTTTGTCTTCATTATTCTATGTGGCCAAGATATCAAGATATTTATCTCTCTACCTCCCCCCCTCCCCCCCCCCCCCCCCGGACACCCCGAACCCCTCCCCATTTCCCATTCATTTCCCCTCAATCTTGCCAGTTCTTACCAAGTTCACCAGTTTAGTTTGTTTATCATGTTGCCTAAAAATCATTGCGTATAAATTCTCAAATCAGTTTACGATTTTCCTTTCGTTCTTGTAGAATTCCCTCATTGTAAAGGTTTTTTCCCCTATGTATGGCCATGGTTTGCTTTGAATTATCTCCAGAAACCATATTTCCACAGCTATTAGATGTTTCTCAGCTTGTCTACTCATTGTCAACATTTCACATCCATACAGTACGCACGAGGGTGAGTCAATAAGTAAGTCACACAGTTTGTGGGATGGCAGGTAAATGTAGTTGGTGTTTTCTACAGCTGTCATTAGGTGACAGCAACATCGAACTTTACATTCCCGTTCGTCAGGTGGCGCTGGGTGTCTCATGCGCATGCGCAGCGCATAAACAAAATGGCGACTGCATTTACAGGGTGTATAAACAAAGAGCAACGTGCTGTTGCGCGTTTTTTGTGGGCAAAAGGACTGCCTGCAAAGGACATTCATAAGGAAATGCTTCCTGTTTATGCTGACAAATGTTTGTCCCGTAAAACAGTGCATAGCTAAGTAGAAAAATATTCTCAAGGACCCTCTAGAATTGTTGATTAAATCCGATGTGGTCGTCCTGTTGAGATTGCAACAGAAGCATCCGTGCAGCGGGTTGAGGAGATGATTAGAGGTGACAGGCGAGTAACGACAGACTCTGTAGCATCTGCAATAGGGTGCTCACATGGTTCAGCATACAGCGTAATGCATGATCGATTAAAATTTAAGAAAGTGTGCCCTAGGTGGGTACCAAGACAATTAAAGCAGAAACACAAAATGAACCGATTTGGCCTGTCTTTGCATCATCTCTGTCGATACGAAGATGAAAGAGAAGACTTGCTGAAAAGGATTGTTACTGGGGACGAATCATGGGTGCATCACTGCCAGCCCGAATCAAAGCGTGCTTCAATGCAATGGAAACATCCGTCTTCGTCTTGTGTCCAAAAATTCAAGGTTACGCCATCAGCAGCGAAGATTATGCTGACAGTGTTCTGGGATTGTCAAGGAGTACCTTTAACCAATTTCAAGAAGCACGGTGACAATGTGAATTCTGAATCGTACTGTGAAGGTCTATCGATGCTTCATGATGCAATTCGAAGAAAACGTTCAGGACTGCTGACTAGAGGAGTGTTGCTTCTTCATGACAATGCCAGACCACATACGGCTCGATTAACTCAGGAGAAAATTAACCAACTAAGGTGGGAAGTTCTGGTACATGCACCTTAAAGCCGCCCCGACTTAGCCCCTAGCGATTTCCACCTTTCTGAACCACTGAAAACCTACCTTGGCGGGAGACATTTCGCGAATGACGCCAAAGTTTAATGTGAAGTGAAAACGTGGTTTAGAAAACAGAGCTCACAATGCTATGCAGCCGATTTGGGAGGACTGATAAAACGATTGTATAAGTGGATCAGTGTTGGTGGAAATTATGTTGAGATATAAAGGGACAATGTATGTATAAAAATAAACTGGTTTCAAGTTGTTATCATATTTAGTTATTATTCTACAGTCATTTGTCACTTACTTATTGACTTCCCCTCGTAGTACAGGTTCTATATGGCACTTCAGCAGTCTTGTTTTCCCCCTCGTTGCAATAGACACTTTATTTTATTGTACACACTGCATGGCGTATTGGGTATTTGGGTTAGGTCCCCATTTTATCGACAATCCTCGATGTACTCGAGGATTGATGTGGTAAATATTACGCAGATCACCGTCACGTCTTAAGTCTTTTCCTGGTACACATTTTAGGCTAGATCGACCTTACGAGTGCAGGTAAAGTTTAAAAAAAAACATTGTCTCGCCTGCATTGGCGCTTTAACACAGCATTACAGGTGAAGGTTGGCCTGCTTCGTGCTGAACGGCATGCATTGATTCAGGTGTCGCTGGTTGTGAGCATTATCGGGAACTTTACTCCATGACACTCTGGTGTGGTTGGGAATGAAGATGCGGACAGATAGGTTGGTGCTGCATTATTGAGGGATGATTTGATGCATGATAAGGCAGATGTCGTGAAGGCCCTATGGGAGAGCGTGAACAATGCAGAAGAACAGACAGAATATCATGGTCTAGAGAGAATGCAGCGCAAGGTGTCGTCAGAGGATCTGGTCGGCTGTCATTATTCAGAGACAAAGCAAAACGGACATATAATCAGTTTGCATCGGGTACCATTAGTATTGGGGTTCTACGCTGGGTGTTGAAGATGATGACCGAGCGCTTATGGGAATGCCCTGAATGCAATGATGTCGGTTCTTGTCTCCACTCATTACAGGGTCGGCAGACACAAGGTGCAGCCACTACGCTTACACACATCCGTATTAGAAAATCTGGCTAGTGGTGTAAACACTGCAGTCAGTGTTAATTGTGTTGATACCCACACAATTCCTCACACTGAAATGCACATACACAGATACACACATACGTATTACCTCACACGCAAACACGCCAACACGTGTATTTCATTAATTCAACCTCTAACCTGCATTGTAAGAACCATCATTAGCGGCAATCACAATATTAAGACAGTGGCAATTCAGATTAGCTAGATTTAAGGCTACTGCCCCGGCAAACCTTGCTACGCAGGAAACCTAGCGATGAATAGATAGAAGCCGTTACTTCAGACAGATTACGTCTAGCCCAGTTGAGCTTGACACACGTGCATGCTGATGTGAGAATACTCACCTGAGAGATAAAGAAGTGCATACCAAGTGTTCACTCTCTGCCCTCACACAGATGAACAAAAGAGGAAGAGGAGGAGGGAGAATAATAAAAAGAAGATTGAGAGAAGAACGAAGAATAATAGGAGGAAGAGGAGGGGGTTAAAAAAATGTTGCAGATAAGAAGTAGAAGCAGAAAAAAAAGAAGAAGGGGGCGAGGATGGCGATAAAGAGGAAGCAGATGTAGAGAAGAAGAAGAAGAAGAAGAAGAAGAAGAAGAAGAAGAAGAAGAAGAAGAAGAAGAAGAAGAAGAAGAAGAAGGAAGAAGGAGAAGAAGGAGGAGGAGGAGGAGAAGAAGAAGAAGAAGAAGAAGAAGAAGAAGAAGAAGAAGAAGAAGAAGAAGAAGAAGAAGAAGAAGAAGAAGGAAGAAGAAGAAGAAGGAAGAAGAAGGAAGAAGAAGGAAGAAGAAGAAGGAAGAAGAAGGAAGAAGAAGAAGAGGAAGAAGAAGGAAGAAGAGGAAGGAAGAAGAAGAAGGAAGAAGAAGAAGGAAGAAGAAGAAGAAGGAAGAAGAAGAAGAAGAAGAAGAAGAAGAAGAAGAAGAAGAAGAAGAAGAAGAAGAAGGAAGAAGGAAGAAGGAAGAAGAAGAAGGAAGAAGAAGAAGAAGAAGGAAGAAGAAGAAGAAGAAGGAAGAAGAAGAAGAAGGAAGAAGAAGAAGAAGAAGAAGGAAGAAGAAGAAGAAGAAGAAGACGGAAGAAGAAGAAGAAGAAGAAGAAGAAGAAGAAGAAGAAGAAGAAGGAAGAAGAAGGAAGAAGAAGAAGGAAGAAGAAGGAAGAAGAAGAAGAAGGAAGAAGAAGGAAGAAGAAGAAGAAGAAGAAGAAGAAGAAGAAGAAGAAGAAGAAGAAGAAGAAGAAGAAGAAGAAGAAGAAGAAGAAGAAGAAGAAGAAGAAGAAGAAGAAGAAGAAGAAGAAGAAGAAAAACCATGGTGGATTCACTATGGATGAACCAACCGTCAACAAATATATGCACGGGCACTAACGAGGCAGATTTAGCCGCTGTCAAAGACAAGTTTCAGAAACAGTCGCAACTTGAACGGAGTAATCACATCCTGCTGTTGGGTATGCAAAGTTCCTAGACGACTGTGAATGCCACAGTATCGGAGTAATTTTGTCGTCAGTGAGAGAAGCGACAAGCTCTCCGGAGAACGTCTGATCTATCTATCTATCTATCTATCTATCTATCTATCTATCTATCTATCTATCTATCTATCTATCTATCTATCTATCTATCTATCTATCTATCTATCTATCTATCTATCTATCTATCTATCTATCTATCTAGCTAGCTAGCTAGCTGTCTGTCTGTCTGTCTGTCTGTCTGTCTGTCTGTCTGTCTGTCTGTCTGGCTGGCTGGCTGGCTGTCTGTCTGTCTGGCTGTCTGTCTGTCTGTCTGTCTGTCTGGCTGTCTGTCTGTCTGTCTGTCTGTCTGTCTGTCTGTCTGTCTGTCTGTCTGTCTGTCTGTCTGTCTATCTGTCTATCTATATATCTATCTATCTATCTATCTATCTATCTATCTAGCTGTCTGTCTGTCTGTCTGTCTGTCTGTCTGTCTGTCTGTCTGTCTATAAAGAGAGGGATGTGAAGAACAAGGTATCCAAGTGCATGAATCCCGCCGGCCTAGTCGTCAAACACACCAACTCAGGACAGGTGTCACGGTCACTTCAACAACACACTCCATTATGAGGCATTCCGAACTTGTCTACTCAAATACTACAAGCTTGAACAAATTGAACCCAGACAAGATAAGAGCGCGGCCCACGCTGAAGACCTTATTACGACGCCAGTGATTACGATACATTTGTACCACACGAAAAATAAATTAATGACACAAGGAAATATTGAAAACATTAATTCTTGGCTAAAGGTAGATTTTGTTGAGTTTGAAAACTCGATAAAGACATTCACCGAATCTACACAGCCCACAACTACAGCTGTAGACAGCACACCAGCAAACAATGTTCGTAAATTAATTCATACGACGAGTGTACATGACAACATCAACACGAGGTCTGCCAACCCACCAGTGATCTTGGCCATTGAATACCCAATGGAGCGCACCCAAAACAACATAGAACCCAGCGTAGACATTGTAGAAGAAGTACCTGCCTCAGATAACAATAGCATCTTAACTATCAATGGACATTCGTGCGACTGTAAACAGCGCATTGAGGAACTAGAACAATCACTAAAGGCTCTTGACGTCAAAATAAGCAATAGGTTCGAAGCGATTCAAGTAAAGTCACCAGAAAACGTACAGTGCTTTAACATGCTGTCAACGGGCAACACATGCCTACAAGATACTTCGGGAGAACCACATGAAGATAAAAAGACTGCTGATAAACGGAAATGGATGAAACAACGGGCGAAACGTGCTGACAACCAACATGTACAGACAGCACGACTTGACAGTACACACATTATTCTAGGCGATTCTTTAATGAAAGGTTTATACAGCCACCAGATGGCCACTTCAGACAAAGACATTGTTTCCATAGTCCTACTGCCTGGGGCTGGTGTTGACTGGCTAACAGAAAGATTAGCAGGTTGGCTGTAAATCATAACGTTCGAAAGGCAAGCGTACATATTGGTATCAATGACACCATGAACAACCAACAAATCACAGGGTCTCAATTGCTAGCGCTCTTGAACGGATTACGTCACATTTTTTCCTAACTCGTCCATTTTCTTCTCCTCCATCATATCACCGAGTTATGGACTCCAGCACCGTCTAGCTGACATAAATAACAACATTTTGCAGAAGTTCTGTTCTCAAAACAAGATACAGTTCATCAACAACACACCATCATTCACTTCATAGGCTGGTGCACGAAAAAAGAGACTTCATAATGATCAATTACATTTGTCTACATTGGGCACCAGCTTTCTCGCCAAAAATATCAAATATCCAGAACGGACACACCATACATCCAATACAGAATTGCGCCGGACACTTTTAGCTACTCCGCCTGAAACTCAAGCCAGACAACATACTCCCGTCACATCAAGTACCAATAGGCCAGAAGTGCGCAGACCACTCATAACCACTGCACCTGAAATCCAAGCCAGACGGGACACTTCCAACACACCAAGTCCGTACAATACGTCGTCTTTCACACAGGAGGGTAATAATTATGAAGATATTTCTCCTATTCTCCCAAGAAAGGAACCAACTCTCAGCAACAACTACGTGCCACCACAACACCTTGTTAGCCACCAACCAGAGGCTGTAGTTGGTAGTCATTACATACCCATGAGACATCAACAGCACCCATTTCATTGTAACCCAGAATGGTTGCACCTCACACGGTATAGCCCAGCTACACTTCGTCAAGCACTTATAATGTCACTGTACCAACAACAAACACAGCCCGGTATTTACTAGCAACTTAGCACAAAGCTACACCGGATCTCGGTACAAGAAAGAGCCTCTCCTAGAATGTTTATTTACATATTTGGTTATTACTTGATCTAGTAACGTATTAGGTTATATGTAACTACAAACATTGACTTGTTTTGACTTTATATTAATTGATAGTACTTAGCTGTATAGCTTTTATAATACTTTTAATTGTGTTTTTACTATGAGTGAGGGGGTATTCACTGCTCTTCCTTACGGATCTGTGTACGTATTTTTATATATTGACAGAGATATTACTGTTTCTCTGTACTTTAGAGTGTGTATTATAATAAGGGACGTAAGTTGCATAAGGGACGTAAGTTGTATTCACCTTGTGTGTGTGTGTGTGTGTGTGTGTGTGTGTGTGTGTATTTTGTCTTTTTTGCTTTTAAACTTATGATTACGCATTGTTGAAATGTCTAATAAGTACGAACACTGGCTCAGTAATAATGGGCTCAGAATCTGGCATGTAAACATCTGCCATCTATTAGGGAAGCTGCCCGAACTATCACTTATACTTAATCAAAATTTTCACATGTTCGGCGTTAGCGAAAGACGATTAAATGGTAACATCTCAGATAATGACATTGCTATCAGAGGTTTTAAAACCATTAGAAGAGATCCCTATCAGAAACAAGAGACGGGTATTGCAGTTTATATTTCTAACTCGCTTAACGCTCACCGCAGGCTAGATTTTGAAACCTGTAAGGTTGAGTGTGCATGGCTTGAGGTTAAACTTCAAAATCGCATACCGTTAGTAGTTGGCTATCTTTATCTAAACCCCAGTGCAGGAAATATCTGGTATGAAAAATTCACCACTATGATGGATGTAGTCTTTAGCAATGCGAGAGAAATAATACATAGACACTAACAAATCAAACAAAACACGGGAAAATATAAGAGTCATATAACTTCCACCAGTTAGTCAAACAAGCCACTAGAATAACAAAATCATCTGCAACACTTATAGATCATATTTATACTACGTGTGCTGACAATATCACATAATGTACTAGTACCTATTAATGCAATGAGCGATCACTACCCAGTATGTTGCACGTGGTCGAAAAGAGGCACCAAAACTCCAAAACACAAACATATAAATATAAAATATAGAAATTACTAAAATTTCAATCGAGATGTTTTCTTACAAGACTTTCTCAACTCATCTCTGAACTATGTTTACAAGCTTCCTGACCCAGACGATGCTCTGGACGTCTGGCTGAAGACCGTTCTAAGTATATTTGATAAGCATGTTCCATTTAAGGAAGTTCGTGTTAAACATCACACTAAGCCCCCGTGGATTACACAGGAGGTAGTTGAACTTATGAGAGACCGGGACAGGGCACATAAAAATAGAGATCTAACTATGTACTGTAGTCTGAGAAACAAAGTTCAATGTGTTATTTGAAAGGAAAAGAAAAATTATTTTAAGAACTTAATAAAAGATAAAACCAACACTAAAGATATATGGAAAGCAATTAATACCTCGACGAACACACACAAATCATCACAATCATTACCATCAAATCAGGTTACATGTGATCAATTCAGTAGATTCTTTCAGTCCGACATAAACCAACTGACGGCTGCAATACCAGATGCGCCTCATGACATATCTTTATTATCATCATTCTGTGAGAACAAATTCTATGGAGACATTCCCTCCAACATACCGCTAATGACTACCACTGAAGTATTTACTCATCTCAGTAATCTAAAAACAATAACTCATCAGGACTAGATGGAATCGGTAATCGGATCCTTCGCCATGCTGCACCGGCGATCTGCGAGTCACTAACTTTTATATATAATCAATGTCTCATCAAAGGTCACTTCCCATCAGCCTTTAAAATCGCTAAAGTGTATAATCATTTAAAAGCTGGTCCTCTAGACGATCGTCTCATGAGTAATTATAGGCCAATTTCCATATTATCCTCACTAGCCAAACCGCTAGAAAAGCACATCCACAAAACAACACTAGAGCACTTAGTTCGCCACAAACTAATAGTTGACAGTAAGTCTGGATTTCGGCCAAAATATTCTTGTCATGCGGCCCTAACAAACATGATAGAAAACTGGCATCAAAATATTAACAACAATACTCTATGTGGAGCGGTATTTATAGACTTTAGAAAAGCATTCGATATGATAGATCATACTATTCTAATTAAAAACTAGAAACAATGAAAGTAAGCTTTAATATAGTGACATTAATAAAATCATTTTTATTAGGCAGAATGAAAGTAGTATCACACAATAAAGCTTTATCTGAAGCCAGTACCATTAATATTGGAGTACCTCAGGGGTCTATTCTTGGCCCTCTGTTATTTGCCATTTATATAAATGATCTTCCCTTAAATATGTCGTCGTCCTGCGATCTATTTGCTGATGACTGCACAGTATATACAAACGCTATTGATCGTAATGTGCTAGAAGTATCCTTGCAACAGGAAATAAATAGTGTAGTTAACTGGAGTCATGCAAACTACATGCAAATTAACACTTCTAAAAGAAAGTCTATGTTAATAGGAACCAGGCGAAGACTTCACACGCTAAATTCGCAGAGAACTCTACAGCTGCACATTGGTAGCATGCCTATAGAAAGTGTAACCGAGCACAAGGCATTGGGTCTTATCATAGATCAAAATCTAACCTTTAACTCACATGTTCATGCTCTCCTTAAACAAATAGTCAAAAAAGTATACCAACTTACCAAAATTAAAAATTTCCTTGACAAAAACACAAGAAAGATATTCTATACTTCCTATATACAAAGAAATATTGATTACTGCTCCACAATCTGGGATGGATGCTCCAAATCAATAACAAAACGCCTTTATTCACTCCAGAAAAGAGCAGTGCGTTTAATTAATGGTGAAAAGCTTACCGACAATTCTAACCTACATAAACGTCTTCGGTTACTGCCACTCCACAGACACCTACTTTTTAATAAGGCCAAACTAATTCACAAAATCATATTTCAAAATGCTCCAAGCTACCTATGGCCATTGTTTAAATATAACGCAAGACATAGCAAATGACTAAATATACTTCATGTCCCTAAACCTAGGATAGACTTATATAAAACAAGCTTAGCATACTCTGCCGCTCAGTTGTGGAACAATCTTCCACAAGAAATCAAAGACACCACCAATCATTATACATACATTCGCAACCTGTTTGAACACTACCTCAGTACAGACTACATTCCCCCATAAACAAAAACACAAAAAGACAATAATAATGGTAACTTAACACAAACGACAATTAGCCAAAAATCATTTCCATATATATGGCACATTACACCCTCCTTAGGTATTTATAATGCCCATGTTAAACACTGCCTCAGTGAGTCATTTGATATTGATTATTTTTCATGCGTTTTAATGATATTGTTCTTTTGTTGTCAAAATTTGCTTATAAGTGATGTTGAATGAAAGAATGTATCAGAGGAAATAGAGAAGAAGGGCAGAATGTCAGACGGGCCTGCGTGCCCAATTCTTAACCCTTTGAAAATAAAGACTTTCGTTCGTTCGTTTGTTCTGTCTGTCTGTCTGTCTGTCTGTCTGTCTGTCTGTCTGTCTAGCTAGCTAGCTAGCTACCTACCTACCTACCTACCTACCTATATACCTACCTACCTGCCTACCTACCTACCTACCTGTCTGTCTATCTGTCTGTCTGTCTGCCTGTCTGCCTGTCTGTCTGTCTGCCTGCCTGCCTACATATCTATCTATCTATCTATCTATCTATCTATCTATCTATCTATCTATCTATCTATCTATCTATCTATCTATCTATCTATCTATCCATGCATCCGGCCGTCCGTCCGTCCTTCTGTCTGTCTGTCTGTCTGTCTGTCTGTCTGCCCGCCCGCCAGCCTGCCCGCCCGCCCATCTATCTATCTATCTATCTATCTATCTATCTATCTATCTATCTATCTATCTATCTATCTATCTATCTATCTATCTATCTATCTATCTATCTATCTATCTATCTATCTATCTGTCAATCTACCTCTCTGTCTGTTTCTCTGTCTGTCTGTCGGTCGGTCAGTCGGTCGGTCAGTCCGTCTGTCAGTCCGTCTGCCCTTCCTTTAGTCTGTCTGTCTGTCTGTCTGTCTGTCAGTTTGTCTATTGTCGTCGTCTTCTGTCCGTCCACTCGCCCACTTATCAATCAGTTGGTCCATCCATCGACCAATCCTTTCAATCTCGACTCACAACCCATCCATCTACCCATCTGTCCCTCTGTCCGTCCATCTTTTTCTCTGTCTGTCAGTTCGTTTGTCTGCCTTCGTGCATCGTTCCTTTGTATCCACGTCTGTTTGCTTGCCAATTCATCCTGCCTGTGCTTCTGTTTTCTATTAAATATCGTCCTTTCTTCACCTTTCCGGCGTTACTTCCATCATTTCTGTCTTGTTTCGTTTCTAGGAGATGCTGTTGTATTTGAGGTCACTTATTTATTGATTTATTTTCCGAGTGACTTAACTGTGGATTGAGAAATTTAAGGTTTTTAACGAAATATTAATGGGTTTCCTTTCCTTTTTTTTTATTTTTTTTTTTAAAGACATTTTTGAACGTGTACTTTTATTATTGTATGCAACTTTGTTTTGACGAGTTTTCTGGTTCACTCTTGTTCTGTTATTAAATTTATTTGTATTTTACCATCACGTTTCTGGTCAAAACATGAATATATTTCGAACATGTGCACAAGTAGCTATGCATGAGAGGGGGTTTAAGAGGAGAGTGAGTTAGTTAATTAGTTAGTTAGTTAGTCGAGGTTCCAACTTCACGGCAACGGGTCGTCCCTATTATGCTCCGTTCCTGTGCCAGTGAATATCACACAAAATGCTCCCCACTGTCCAATGTGAAAAGTGGAATAGGCAGGAGCCTCGGCAAGCCAACAGCCCGCACAGGTACACTGTGCATAATGCCGCCGCCAGAATACCAACACAAAATTAATCCACGAAAAGCACAGTTTATCGTCGATGAACTCGGCAGTCACCAGAAAGACCTCATTGACCCGGGTTTTCTCACATGGCTCGGTCTTTTACCGCAGGGCGACACGCCGAAAGCGTCGCATCAAGCACGAACTCCGGAGCTTCAACGTCGACTCCAGGGAGTCTCCTGAAATATGCACTCGTGAACCGAAAAGGCAAATCTGTCTATTCAGCAACAGCAGGTAGCCATTGTTCCGAACATGCAATTCACTGCACAGAACAGATGTAAAAGCATTCCCCGCAAATTTCACAGCTCACAGTGTCGCTCACGCACCCACTCAGTAGCAGGGCGACGGAACTATGTACTACCAGTCCAACATGAGGCAAATGCGATTGCAAACCGTAGCTGCAAGCATAAACACGCCACAGGCCTTAACGGTTCAACACCTAACCGCCATGTTGGCGACCGGAAGTCAAGAGGAGGAGAGTGAAGAGGAGAGAAAGAAGGCGACATATGAAGATAACGAAGCAAAAGATGGATGGGGGAGGAGATAAAGAAGAATAAGAAAAGAAGAAGAAAAAGAAGAAGAAGAAGAAGAAGAAGAAGAAGAAGAAGAAGAAGAAGAAGAAGAAGAAGAAGAAGAAGAAGAAGAAGAAGAAGAAGAAGAAGAAGAAGAAGAAGAAGAAGAAGAAGAAGAAGAAGAAGAAGAAGAGAAGAAGAAGAAGAAGAAGAAGAAGAAGAAGAAGAAGAAGAAGAAGAAGAAGAGGATGAGGAGAAAAGGAGGAGAAGCATGCTCATGAAAACCATAGCTGGGAGCAAATTATAAATAAAACCAGCATCTCGACAAGAATGCAAAGACAGTCAAATCACCCACTCTCCTCTCATCCTCATTACTAGCGATGATAATGATGAAGCGGGTAGGCCGGCACGCGCCACTCTTGTCCTCGGGCCATGAGCATCGGACAACGTCTGACATTATCAAGCCTCACCTGATTAAACTACTTTATTATCTCCACCCAGAAGAGGTTTTACAGGGAAACAACATTAGAACAGAGTTGCCGCTCGTGACGACGGCTACAGTGAGTGGATGGGTAGGTCGCCGCTTGCTTAGATTTGCAAATAGCTGATGTAGAGCAGAGATTCTCAAACATGGTGTCAGGATGATCACGCTTCAGAAACTTCGTGTTGTGTTTTGTGTTTGTTCTTTAGTAAAGTAGTCTGTACGTAGCACCTCTTAAATTGTGTTTAGTTTGTTGTATCTGTGTTTGTATTTAGTTTGTTGCATCTGTGTTTGTAGATTGGTTTGTTGCATCTGTGTTTGCGTTTAGCTTATTGTATCTGTGCTTGCGTTTAGTTGGTTATATCTGCACTTGTGTTCAGTTGTATCTGTACGTGAAGGTACCCTGTGGAATGGATTAGCCAAAAGTAGTAGCTTCATTTCTTTGTAGGGAAAAATTATACGCCATTTGTATGCATAGAATTGCCCCAAAAACACTCTGTTGCAGCCAGAGTTGGCCCTTTTTGTTATCATCAGCATCATCTTATTTATCATCACCAGCATGACAGACTGTGCCAAATGATATGGGCCATCTTGCGTCTTCACACCTCTAGAACGTCAGCGAGACGTGTCAATTCACGTGCAGAACACATTCCGATGTTCTCATGAACTCACGTCATGGACACTGATTTTCTTGGGATCGAGTAAATTTCCCATCGGTTTGCTGAGCCCGGGGAGGGGTGGGGGGGGGTGTTTGATCCAGCTAAGAGTTATGCTCGTGACGTGCATTTGTGTAAACGTATTTATGACAGGATGGTAGTAGCAAATATACAAGGGTTAAGTAGGTAAGAACTTATTACAGGTCCAACAAACCGGTAGGGTAATATATTTTATACTAGCAGTTTACTGCTTATGAATTATGGACGAAACTGGAGGAGGAAAGGCGCTACCCACAGGCGCTGGAACTTCATTAACCTTCTCCCCACGACGCCGAACAGCGTATCCAAAAGACAACAACAACAGCAACAACAAGAATGCCTTTGTATGGATTGCTAGACTATTGTCAATAATCTTCTCCGGCTGTCTGTCTCTACTTCCTTATTTTATTCATCTACCCAGTTATTAAAACTTGTTTTCGTGTTTCTCTACTAATAATGTGAAACAGAAATAAGTAGTAGTTATGTATGTAGGTCTCGGTTAGGATTTGGAGGAGCCTCCTCCGATTGACCTTGACCTCAGCTGATTTGAAATCCTACTCGGTCATGTAGTTGGGTGGTGTAGGGGTGACTACTAGGTCATATCTAAGGGTGATAATTCTTAGAATTATGTTTCTAAGGGCAGATAACTATTGAGTGGGTGCATACAATTTTAATTATTAACAAATAAAATAAAATAAATAAAAATAAATAACGACGGGGTATGGGGTGGCGGCAAGGGGGTGGGGCGCGTGGGGTGAGGCTAGGCGGATCGGGTGTAAACACTATCATCACACGGGTTACAAATGACAACCTTAAAATGTAAAGATGGCCGGTATTATCGGTCGTAGTGGATATGGTTTAGTTAAATTTATTGTTAAGGGGTGGGTAGCGGTTATTAGTGATCCGTACTGGGTCGTAATGGTTTAAACACTATCATCATACGACTTACAAATTGAAACCTTAAAAAGTAAAGATTGCCAGTATAGTTGGTTGCTGTGGCTTAGTGAAACTCGGTGTTAAGGGGTGGATACCTGTTATTAGTGATCTGTATAGGGATGTAATGGCCTATACACTATCATCATACGGTTACAAATGAAAACTTTAACATGTAAAGATGGCCGGTATTATCGGTTGCTGTGGGTATGGGTTAGTAAAACTCGGTGTTAAGGGGTGAATACCAGTTATTAGTGATTTATAGAGAGATGTAATGGCCTATACACTATCATCATATGGTTACAAATGACAACCTTAAAATGTAAAGATGACCGGTATTATTGGTTGCTGTGGGTATGGCTTAGTGAAACTCGGTGTTAAGGGTGGATACCTGTTATTAGTGATCTGAAGATGGATGTAATGGCATATACACTATTATCATGTGGTTACAAATAAAACATTAAAATGTAAAGATGGCCGGTAATATTGGTTGCTGTGGGTATGGCTTGGTGTCATTTATTGATAAAGAGTGGGTAGATGTTATTAGTGCTATTTAGAGGGTCGTAGTGGTATGTACAGTATTATCATATGGGTTATAAATGAAAATCTTAAAAAGTAAAGATGGTCGGTATTATTGGTTGTAGTGGGTACGGCATAGTGTTATTCGTTGTCAGGGGGTGGATAGTGGTTATTAGTGATATGTAGAGGGTGAGTGGTATATACACTATTAGCATACGGGTACAATTGTAAACCTTTAAAAAGTACAGATGACCTGTATTATTGGTTGTAGTGGGTATGGCTTAGTGAAATTAGATGTTAAGGGGTGGGTGAGTGGATGAGTAGCTAGATAAGTGCTCGAACACTAACATCATAGATTTCAGATCGGTATACGGAAACCTAATATATCTCTCTCTCCCCCTTGTGTCTATACGGGTCTTTGTTTCGTTCCCCAGAAACCCATTACCAAGACCAATATTTGTTTCTAAACTTGTCTGCTCAGTGCCACACTTCACAGCCAGACAAAACTACAGCTTCTATGTACCACTTCAACATTCAAATAAGAAAATATGTTAACCAAAATGGGAAGAAATAGCGGTCAAACTTATAAATATCTTGGCTAACATATGTTCCTACTTCGTTAATATTGTTTCCTATTTGGCTAACAAATATTCCCGGTTTTGATAAGTGTGGACGTGATATTTCTGTATTTGGCTGACGTTTTTCACATTTGGGTAACACATTTGACCTTGGTTTTCCCCCTTTGGCTAACAAAGTTTCCTACTTTTCATATGTTTGGGTGAGATATTTCTGTATTTGGTCTAACGTTTTCCTATTTGGCCGACAATTTTCCTACATTTTATAAGTTTGGACGAGATATTTCTCTCTTTGAATAACATTTTTCACATTTGGTTAACAAGGCGTCCCACTTTTCATAAGTTTGAACGATATATTTCGTTACTTGTTCAATATAATTATTCTTTGACTAATACATTTCCTAGTTGGTCAATATCTTTCATGTTTGGTTAACAATTGTCCTACTTTTTATAGGTTTGGTTGAGGTATTTCTGTATTTGGCCGACTCTTTTCACATTTGACGAACATAATTTTCTTACTTGACCTAGGTTTTTTCACTTTGGCTAACAAAGTTTCCTACTTTTCATATGTTTGGGTGAGATATTTCTGTATTTGGTCTAACGTTTTCCTATTTGGCCGACAATTTTCCTACATTTTATAAGTTTGGACGAGATATTTCTCTCTTTGAATAACACTTTTCACATTTGGTTAACAAAGCTTCCTACTTTTCATAAGTTTGAACGATATATTTCGTTACTTGTTCAATATTATTCCTCTTTGACTAATACATTTTCCTACTTGGTCAATATCGTTCCCGTTTGGTTAACACTGTTCCTACTTTTTATACGTTTGGTTGAGCTATTTCTGTATTTGGCCGACATTTTTCACATTTGGCTAACATAATTTTCCTATTTGATATACGTAGGTTTCACCACTTTGGCTAACAAAATTTCCTACTTTTCATAAGTTTGGGTGAGATATTTCTGTATTTGGCCTAACTTTTGCCAATTTTGGTGACACTTTTCCTACCTTTCATAAGTTTGGCTGATCTATTTTAAGTTTAGTTGAAATATTTCTCTCTCTGGACGATATTTTTTTTACATTTGGTTAACAATGTTTCCTACTTTTCATAAGTTTGGCCAAGATATTTATAAGTTTGTCCGCTATTTTTTCCCATTATGGTTAACATATTTTCTTATTTGAATGTTGAAGTGGTACATAGAAGCTGTAGTTTTGTCTGGCTGTGAAGTGTGGCACTGAGCAGACAAGTTTGAGAACAAATATTGGTCTTGGAAACAGGAATCTGGGGAACGAAACAAAGACCCGTATAGACACAAAGTGAGAGAGATACATTAGGTTTTTATTTACCGATCTGAAATCGTATGATGTTAGTGTTCGAGCACTTATCTAGCTACTCAGCCACTCACCCACCCCTTAACATCTATTTTCACTAAGCCATACCCACTACAACCAATAATACAGGTCATCTGTACTTTTTAAAGGTTTTCATTTGTACCCGTATGCTAATAGTGTATATACCACTCACCCTCTACATATCACTAATAACCACTATCCACCCCCTGACAACGAATAACACTATGCCGTACCCACTACAACCAATAATACCGACCATCTTTACTTTTTAAGATTTTCATTTATAACCCGTATGATAATACTGTATATACCACTACGACCCTCTAAATAGCACTAATAACCTCTACCCACTCTTTATCAACGAATGACACCAAGCCATACCCACAGCAACCAATATTACCGGCCATCTTTACATTTTAATGTTTTCATTTGTAACCGCATGATAATAGTGTATAGGCCATTACATCCATCTTACAGATCACTAATAACAGGTATCCACCCTTAACACCGAGTTTCACTAAGCCATACCCACAGCAACCAATAATACCGGTCATCTTTACATTTTAAGGTTGTCATTTGTAACCATATGATGATAGTGTATAGGCCATTACATCTCTCTATAAATCACTAATAACTGGTATTCACACCTTAACACTGAGTTTTACTTACCCATACCCACAGCAACCAATAATACCGGCCATCTTTACATATCAAGGTTGTCATTTGTAATCATATGATGATAGTGTATAGGCCATTACATCTCTCTATAAATCACTAATAACCGGTATTTACCCCTTAACACCGAGTTTCACTAAGCCATACCCACAGCAACCAACAATACCGGCAATTTTTACTTTTTAAGGTTTTCATTTGTAAGTCGTAGGATAGTGTTTAAACCATTACGACCCCCTACGGATCACTAATAATCGCTACCCACCCCTTAACAATAAATTTCACTAAACCATATCCACTATGACCGATAATACCGGCCATCTTTACATTTTAAGGTTTTCATTTGTAACCCTGCGATGATAGTGTTTAAACCCGATCCGCCTAGCCTCACCCCACGCGCCCACCCCCTCACCACCACCCCGCACCCCATCGTTATTTATTGTTATTATTTATTTTAAACAAATAATTTAATTAAAATTGTATACACCCACTCAATAGTTATCTGCCCTTAGAAACATAATTCTAGAATTATCACCCTTAGATATGACCTAGTAGTCACCCCTTACACCACCCAACTACATGACTGAGGAGAAGCACAAATCAGCCGAGGTCAAGGTCAATTGGAGGAGGCTCCTCTAAATCTTAACCGAAACCTACAAACATGACTACTGAAATACCCACTACTTGATTAGGATGTTTGTGATAAGTTGTCTTTGTGTACTTGTAGGAGCACCCTTTTCCATAACTTGACGGTTGTTGGGTAAATGGTGCAATCCTATCTATTTCATAGATGCTTGTGAATGTTCACAACAGTTTCCTTCTCTGCAATCAGAAATTATATCACAATTCACTGCTTATATTGCAAGTTGCTAACGCGCTCCATTTCAACGGTTTAGGACAACAATATTATTTGACCGGTTGATTTGCAATTTGAACCACACAATCAGCATATGCCATATTTGAATTTTGCAAGATGTTGTGCTTCTATATTCATTTTTAGCTGAGAAAAATGACGTGATGCATTACTTTCTGAACGCCACTCGCACATAATCATCTCCTTCAGCCGGGACTGCAGCGAAGGAGTTACGGACGCAATTAGTAATCCCTCATGACCTGAGTGAAGGTAACCATTTCCATCAATCTACCAAGTCTAGACTATTGGCAGGAGGATCCTAGAAGATCGAGTCTCACACCACGTCTACTTACTGGGCCCATATGAGACAAGATTTCATTTATTTTTATTATTATTTTATATAATAATTAAATTTATCCAATAATATTATTCCTAAATAATTTAATAATTATCACCCTTAATATGACTATAGTCACCCCTTACACCACCCTAACTACATGACTGAGTAGTCGACAAATCCCGAGGTCTAGGTCAATAAGGGCTCTCAATTCTTAACCGAAACCTACAAACAGTACTTAAATCCAATGCTTGAGGTTAGGATGTTTATCTTGTCTTTTGTCTGAGGGACCCTTTCCATTTATTTCCGGTTGTTGGATTCGTCTCCTTTCGTTGTACTCCAGGTTTCATAGCCATACAGCACAACTTGTCTGATCAGTGTTTTGTATATTGTCATTTTTGTGTTACGAGATAGCGCCTTTGATTTTAGTAGATGTTGTAGTGCATAGTATATCTTATTTCCAGAGTTGATTCTAGTTTGTATTTCTTCCCTTATGATGTTGGAGCAGTTGAAGATTGTACCCAGGTATTTGTATGTTTCCGTTCTTTTAATGGTCATATTATCTATTTGTATGTGGCCAGAGTTTTTAACCATTCCGTCTCTTGAAATTACCATATATTCTGTCTTATCTTGGTTGGGCTTTTTCCTTTAAGTGAGTCAATATTTCCAATGTCTTTTGTTCACTTTGCCCTATAATATCTATATCATCTGCATAACCAAGCAGCTTGGATGTTCCTCCAATATCACATTCCCCCTTTATCTTCCTTACAACTTTCTCTAGAGCCAGATTGAAGAGTAGCGGCGATAGTGCATCACCCTGTTTCAAGCCAGATGTTATTTGGAAGGGGTCTGATTTCCTGCCTTTATATGTTACTATATTATAAGTATCTTCCATGCATAGTCTGGTCATATTGATTAACTTCCTTGGTATTCCAAATTCTTGCATAGCATTCCATAGACTATTCCTATGGACACTATCATAAGCCTTTTTAAAATCCACAAAAATGTTATGTTATGTTATATATATAGGTGTAAAGGGTAGGGGTAATGGTAGAGTCGAGTCTGTAAATATGTTAGTTAATGTTAGTTAGTGTGTCATTTACAGGGCGTCGCATTCAACCTCTGATGTGATTTTCTAGGCAATTTTAAGTTCAATAGCTTGCGATTGCTTTCTGAGTGGCCGATTCTCTTACCAATGTGAAACCGATCGCAAATTCATCTGCTCCAAAATCGCACACGACTAACTTTGAACGAGCGGGTGGATGGTCGGGCTGTCGGTCGGTCGGTCAGTCAGATAGTCAGATAGTTAATTAGTTAGTTAGATAATTAGTTAGTTAGTTAGTTAGTTAGTTAGTTAATTAGTTAGTTAGTTAGTTAGTTAATTAGATAGTTAGTTAGTTAGCTAGTTAGATAGAAACCTCAAGCTACGACTTGCAACCTGGAACGTGAGAACCATGTGTCCAGGATTTTCCACTGACTTGACAAATATTGACGATGTGAGAAAAACGGCTGTGATTGATGCTGAACTCAATCGTCTTAACATTGATATTGCTGGCCTGCAGGAGACTCGCCTCGCTGAGGAAGGGTCACTCAGGGAAAACAATTACACCTTTTTTGGAAGGGAAGAGGGCAGGCAGAAAAAAGGCAACATGGTGAGGGCTTTGCAGTGAAGAATTCGCTACTGGGAATGATTGATATCCCAGCTGGAGGTAATGAAAGATTATTATCACTGCGCTTGGCATCCTCTTGTGGATTTGCCACCATTCTCACTGCATATGCACCGACACTCGCTTCCTCTGATGATGTGAAGGATACGTTCTATGAGCAGCTAGACTCTGTGATCAAGGCAGTTCCAAAATCCGACTACATTTATATGCTCGGTGATTTCAATGCTCGTGTGGGCAAGGACTCGAGTTCATGGCCAGTGTGCCTTGGAAAATACAACATCGGTCGCATGAATGATAATGGGCAAAGGCTGCTGGAGCATTGCACTAGAAATGACCTATGTATTACAAACTCCTTTTTTAAAACAAAAGAGCTGCATAAGGTCACATGGAAACATCCAAGATCCAGCCATTGGCATCAGCTGGACTTCATTATCACACGGAGACAACATCTGAACCATACATCATTAACTCGAAGTTACCACAGTGCTGACTGTGATACAGATCATTCTTTGGTTGTTGCAAGGGTTAGACTGAGACCAAAGAGAATCTACACAGCTAAACACAAGTCTAGCCCCAGGATTAATATTATTAACACTCACGATCCTGGAAAGTGCTTTGAATTTCAACAGCAACTTGAAGACGCTTTCAATGATACATCAGAAAATTGTATAGTAAATGATAAATGGAGTAAACTTAAGGAAACTATTTATAAAACAGCGGTAGGGGTTTATGGCACTGTGGATCATAAGAGGCAGGACTGGTTTGCGGCAAACAGCCAGATACTGCAGCCCTTGATTGATAAAAAGAAGATAGCTCTCTTAAGAAACGAGGAAAGACCAACGCGTAACACTCTGAGTGAGCTGAAGCAAGCGAGGAAGGATGTACAAAAGGCTGCCAGGCAGTGTGCGAAATGACTATTGGATCAAGTTATGTGAGTCCATTCAAATCGCAAGTGATAAGGGAAACATCAGAAGCATGTATGAAGGGATAAAGAAAGCCTGTGGTCCAATGATCAAAAGAAGTGCACCGCTGAAAACCTTGACTGGAGAAATCATCACTGATAAGAAACAGCAGATGGATAGATGGGTCGAGCACTATTTAGAGCTTTACTCAAGTGAGACCAAGCTAGCGGATGATGCCCTCAACGCCATAGAGGCCCTGCCAACTCTTGACCACCTGGACACACTTCCCACTATAACAGAAGTTAAGTGTGCTATAAATGAGCTTGCATCTGGCAAGGTTCCAGGTAAAGATGGGATTCCAATAGAGGTAATCAGGAGTGGGCAAGACACACTCGCTCTACAGATCCACCAGCTAATAGAGCTATGCTGGCGAGAAGGACAAGTCCCACAGGATTTCAAAGATTCAAACATCATAACGCTGTACAAGAACAAGGGCGATCGGAGCGACTGTAACAACTATAGGGGTATCTCACTTCTGTGTATTGTTGGGAAAGTATTTGCCAGAATTGTCCTGCGCAGACTTCAAGTCCTGGGAGATCAAGTCTACCCCGAATCACAGTGCGGCTTCCGTCAGAACCGGTCTACCATTGATATGATATTCTCATTGCGACAGATGCAAGAAAAATGCCGGGAACAAAATCAGCCACTGTTTATTGCCTTCATCGACCTCACAAAGGCATTCGATTTGGTCAGTCGTGAGGGTCTGTTCAAAGCACTAAAGAAGATTGGCTGCCCACCAACTCTTCTGTCCATTGTGGAATCGTTCCACACAGGCATGAAGGGTATAATCAAGTTTGATGGCTCAACTTCAGAAGAGTTTGAAATCAAGAGTGGAGTTAAGCAAGGTTGTGTACTATCCCCCACCCTCTTTGGGATATACTTTTTACTTCTACTGAAGTATGCCTTTCGTGATCAGGATGGTGGTAAATACATTCCCTCACGCTCAGATGGCGCCCTCTATAATGCTCAGAGATTGAAGGCCAAGACCAAAATTAGGAGGGTACTAATCAGAGAGTTGCTTTTTGCGGATGATGCTGCGATTACGACCCACTCTGAGGAAGAATTACAACATCTACTATCTGCATTCTCCAATGCTTGTTCTGAATTTGGTTTAACAATTAACAAAAAGAAGACACAGATTATGTCACAAGGTGCACATGGTGTACCATCAATCTTTATTGACGACGCCGAACTGGAGATAGTAGACCATTTTACATATCTAGGATCAGAGGTAAATAGCAAATTATCCCTCGATCAGGAAATCAACATCAGGATTGGCAAGGCAGCAACAACAATGAACATGTTAGCAAAAAGAGTCTGGGAGAACAGGAAGCTTACTGCCAAAACAAAAGTCCTCGTCTACCAAGCCTGTGTCCTTAGTACTCTTCTTTATGGCAGTGAAACCTGGACAACTTACTCACGCCAAGAGAAACGTTTAAACAGCTTTCATATGCGGTGTCTGCGAAGAATACTTGGTATTAAGTGGCAAGACAAAATCACAAATACTGAAGTATTGGAAAGATCAGGTTGTGTGACGGTGTATTCCATGCTCAGTCTTCGTAGACTTAGATGGATAGGACATGTTAGGAGGATGGATGATGGTAGAATACCAAAGGACATCTTTTTTGGTGAATTACAGATGGGTAGGAGATCTCAGGGTCGGCCTCTACTACGATACAAAGATGTGTGTAAGCGGGACATGATTGATACAGGCATAGATAATGCACATTGGGAGCAAGTCGCCGCTGAACGTGTTGCATGGAGGGCAAACATCAGAAATGGAATAAAGACAAAAGAGAAAATGATTGCAGATAAAGCACACACAGAGCGTGAGAGACGTAAGATGGTGCACAATGGTGGAAATGACCATGTTTTCACATGCACCTACTGTGGGCAAACATTTGCAGCAAGAATTGGCCTTGCCAGCCACACTCGCCACCGCCATGGGTCGTAGTTATTAAGCCTTTTTGAAGCACAATGTACCAAACTATCGTCTTTCAAGACGGAAAGGTGCCAATGGAAAAAATAGCTAGTTAGTTAGTTAGTTGTTAGTTAGCTAGTTAGTTAGTTAGTTAGTTAGTTAATTAGTTAGTTAGTTAGTTAGTTAGTTAGTTGTTAGTTAGCTAGCTAGTTAGTTAGTTAGTTAATTAGTTAATTAGTTAGTTAGATAGTTAGTTAGTTAGTTAGTTAGTTAGTTAGTTAGTTAGTCACGGTTCCAACTTCACGACAACGTTTTTGGCTTCATTGTTTAAATCCACGGAGGGGGGGGGGGGAGCGGGTGGGGGGGGGTGGTGGGGAGAATACATTGTTTTGAAAGATGCCAATGATGTGCTACCAATGTCACACGCGCACAGTTGTAGAAACACGCAGCCGTAAAATCACATCATGTGATATGAGCTGCACTAGAACCGTAGCTGGAAAAACAACACGCCACACAAGGGGGGGGGGGAGAGAGAGAGAGAGAGAGAGAGAGAGAGAGAGAGAGAGAGACAGACAGACAGACAGACAGACAGACAGACAGACAGACAGACAGACAGACAGACAGACAGACAGACAGACAGACAGACAGACAGATTAGGAACTAAGAGCGATTGTAGGGAGACCAACAAAGAGTTAAATAGTTCGGACATTTAGCTAGAATGGTACAAGATGAACCGGCAGCTGGAGTGTTCTAGAACATCGGGATGCAAGGAAAGAGGCCGAATTGGTTGGATGGAGTGCAAGAGACACTGAAGAAATCAAATTTGACATTAGCACAAATAGCAAGACAAACGAAACAGAAAATTACATCTGCCTCCACTCTGCGACGCTTCACGGCTAAAACAGGACAACAGACAGACCAAGAAAGAAACCCTAAGGGCATGTTTAAACCCACTGTAATGACACCCTACTCCATCTACTACCGGCGTCTGTGGTTACGGGGTCGTGAACTCATGCTCACAATCTCCACAAATCTGTTTCCAAGTCCGCCCCAGGCCATTTGGCAGAACATCGCCTGATTGATTTTCACAATGTATAAGCTTCGGTCGTACAGAAAGCAATGATGAAATACTCAGCGTAAAATTGCCTTGGAAATCATAAACCGCCAATAAATGCTGAGGTTAATCACGAAGTTTTATAATTAAATCGCTCTATCGCCTGTTTATTCAGTGTCTAGGCTTGGGAAATCATTGAACAAAAAGTTGAAGAGGCCTTGTCATTTGCTGACGATGTTCATGCCTATTGGCACAACTGGCGGAAAACTAGATTGCAAGTGCCAGGAAGAATTGGCCTGAGTTAAGTCTAGAAGCAACATCGTTCACGACATTCTCATATTCGCAGTCCACATCTTCACCAACCAGCGAAGAGTCCCAATTTTAATATTACTTGCGGTATGATTATGTGTCCGTTAGGCCTTTCTTCGGAGTGCTGAGTATCGGCCAGATCCCCTGGTCACTCTCTGTCGCAAAATTATCTCCAGGCCATGATAATTTATCTGTTCTTTCGCACTATTTATTGCTCCACTCAGCGTGAAAACCCAGCCAAACCGTCCGCCTGTTCGTTTCCCAAAACACTAGCATGCCTTAGAGAGAAGACCTAACGTATGCTCGTTATCTGTGATTTTTGTTTTTTAATTGGGCGAAGCATGCCTGACTCTTCACCTTCTTAGTATTCTCCGTGAGTCGGGTACATTACCATATGTGTGTAGTTTGTCCTCCGGCCAACGGAACGCCGAATTGACTATATCCACCTCAATTCTCAGACTCGTGGTATCATATGCCAGGCTCTCCTGCCTTATCAGTTATCAGTTTTCAGTTAGGGTATCTTCATTGCACTCCGGACAGGTCCATAGGTGCTCAGATCCTCCCCCAGCATATGCATCAGCGTTCGGCGGCTAATAGTGCCAATTCTGTGCTGGTTGACGAGGCACCTCGTTTTTCCGATGTACCTCTCGTGTCTGGCCGTGCCAATTCTTACTCCCAAGTCTTTCATCCTCGACAGCGATGTGGATTCACTGACGTCAAAGTCCTCTGTTTTTGACATATCTTTAAGGACGTTAATAACATCGGCACGATCCATGGGCTAGCCATCTGCAGGGGGTGCAGCGCCAGCCAGTTTATCACCCACGACTCCCGCATGTCCCGGGACGAAGATGAAGGTGACTTTACGGACAAACAGACTTCCGCAGCGACTCAGTCCACTGTCTACGTCCAGATCCAGCTTTGACCTTCCGAATCATGCCCATTGAATCACTTAGTACACACACGTTGGTATAATGCTTTGATTCCAACCATATGAAAGCATGTGTTACTGCCATCACTTCCATCGTCATGCTGCTCGTGGTCATGGAGTGGGCACCACTGGATTCTTGAACGGTTCGGCCCACTGAATGGGCTGTAAATGCCCACGCACTTCTCTGCTGCTTTACAACAGATCCATCTGTATAGATGAGCACTTCGGGGTTGTCTGAGTGTTCATAGATGAGCGCGTTGACCTCTGCATTGACAGCGGCAGGGTTCTGCCCTTTGCACCGTCTGTCGAGTATGATAATGCAGGAGAAAGTGCACTTAAAAGCTGGAGGCACCGGCACCCATTCCTTGCCGGGATTGATACTGGTAAGTCTGCAGACCTGTCTGACGACATCTTCCACCCGACCCATTCATGAATTGTCCCTCTTTAGCCTGTCACACTTTTCTCTGAATATAGCTTCAGGCAGAGGGTGCCGCTCATCTGCACTTATTTTTAAGTATGCACGTGCTCTCCAGATATTGATCCTGTGTGTCTCCTGCATTAAACACCGTCAATTAACCTTCGCTATGAATCCCTAGACACACCACTCCCTTCTGAGCAAGAAACCATCCGCGTAGATTATTACATCACCTGGGCGTGTATTGTTATGTATCAACTATTGCACCTATCCTGCTGCACATCTTTGTGGCTAAATCCTGCACACTCAGTCCAATGTGATTATGCAGAATTAAATACATCATATCACCAACAGGTGTGAATTATATATAAGGCAGTCAATCCCTACATAAGCAGAAATGACAAGGTTTTCCCATATTGTGGGACTGAGTGATCTATCTCGATGATATATTTGGGAGTGCAGCTTTTGTTTCAAAGTTCACACCGAGCATGCCTTTATGAAATCCCCCAGAAGGTCTTTCGGCAGTGAGAGTAATGGTGACTGCCAACATCAAACAATCTCTGCTTGCTCCTCTGTAGCTAGCTGTGGGCCTTTCGACCACGGAGATTCCATGACAGTGGTTCCCACGCTTTTCAAGCAGAGGGCCATATCTACTATTTTCGGTAGTTAGGCGGGTCACAACGTTATAAAATCATACAAGTCGTGCAATATCATTCTTACCTTTCTTAACTTTGGTCAAAAAAATTCTAAAACTTTAAAGGCAGTCAGTGTCAGTACTACCCTGCGGTTATTTTGTGGTTTACAATCAAAATTTCGATTAACAACAAATGTTTAATCAGTGTTGAAAGTGGCTGTTAATGTAATTAATTTACAATTGTAACTGTTCTTCATAACCAGTTACTTTAGTTTAGATGCCAGTTTATCAATGTCTTGGCACAAATCTATCGCGACCATTGTCATAAGCGCAGCTAGGTTACTGTCGGTGAGTTTGGAACATTGCTTGGTTTTTTTTTTGTTTTTTTTAATACGGTCCCTGGGGAAAATGACTGCTCGCATATATAAATCGAACGAAAACGACAAATGTATCTCTGGGCGAATGAACGCAAGTGTTCAAATTGTTCAATAGACAATAATTGCCAGAATGAAATCATATGATCAGCTGAAGGTGAAGCAGGCAGCTCCAGAAATTTACTTCTCAGTGTACAATTGCATTTCAAATCGATTACTTCGTGCGGAAGGTTTTGCCGTAATTGACAATAGGAAATACAAAAGGATTTATGAAGAGGGCAACATTATCCTCCTCTATAGTGAATTATTGACATCTCGACTGAACGATATCCTGAAGACTTTCAACTTTTACTTTGTAGTGTAATAAGTCATATTTCTATTCCACCACAAGTTGGAAACACATCTAAAGTCCCTTCGTCAGCTGTCCGATAAACTGTCGTAGTCTCATTTTAAATGAAGAAATGTCATCACACAAATTTGTGTATAGTTTCTTTCCCCCTGGATCCTCGCATTTAAAGAGTTTAAATGAGACATGATGTCCACCAAAAATGCCAGGTCATTAAGCCAGCCATCGTTTAGCAGACATTCCCGGTTCTGTAAGCAATGCATTTTATTTTTCCCAGACAGAAACAGATAGACACTATTTTTCAGTGCCCAGAAACGTCAGATAACTTTCCCTTTAGATAGCCACCTGACATCACAGTGTAACAGTAGCTCACGTATTCCTCGTTAAGGTCTGATAGAAACTATCTGAACTAACGCCTGTTCAGCGCCTTACTTTGAAGTTTGTTCACACATGTCAGAAAAACATCCATGACGTGTTTCAGATTTAAAGTAATTTCACACAGAGCTTCTTTGTGAATGATACAATGATATTTTAATATAGTGCTGCTAAGAAACAGTTCCAATAATGCTATACATCCAGACTTTTTACCCGCCAAATCCGGAGCACCGTCGGTGCATGCATTGTCCAATTTGGTCCATTCTACGATGATTTTCTCTACACACAACTTCAGAGTTTCAAACAGGTCAGTCAGTCCCTTTGGTAGTTGCATGGATTGATTCAAGTCCTAGAAGTTCTTCAGTTACTTCAAAATTATCGTTTACGCTCGAATAAAAACTGCGACCTGAGCTTTGTCAGAAATGTCAGTGGATTCATCCACTGCCAATGAAAGAAAAATGTAAAATTTTGGATATGTGCTACTCCTTGACGACGAACATCGATGGCTAATTCTTCAACTTACCTGGCCATAGTGTTATTAGACAAAGGAATGTGATCAAATTTTGTTTCACACTTTTTATCGCCAAGCATTCCAGTAGCAATTTTAAGGAAAGGCTTGATTATTTCTTCTGCATCGGTGAACGGCTTCTTTTTGCGAGCCAACTGAAGAGCGACTTTGTACGACGCAACAACAGCACTCTTGCTCTGTTCGTTAGCCTTGGTGAAAAAGGCTGCCTGGTCAGAGAACTTTCTCCATGATATCTTTTCTTAACTCCGAATTGCTCGGATGTTGAGTAGTTATGTCTGAATGTGTGGTCGTGAAGTGTCGTCCCAGATTTTTTTTTTTATTTTTTTTTTTGGTAACAGAAACACAAAATCCGCAGATTAAGCAAAGTGGTTTACCACTACGGCAAGGCATAAACATAAATTTTTCCCTCCAATCTTCTTTGAATTCACGACAAGTAACATCTTCACATTTTCGCTTTTTAACATTGTTTGATTTTAGATTTTCCACACTCATGTTTACAGGTTTTAACTGTAAATTTGTCTTTGAAACAAAATCTAATTTCAACACAATACTACCGACTCTGCTAAACAATTGTAACAGACGACAACATGGCTCCTTGTGCACTCTAATTGGTCGACAAGACTGGGATATGGGAATTTCATAATTTTTCGTTGTCGCTTAAAAAAGACACGACACGTTTCGTTGTGAAATGAACTGGCGCAGTCGATAATATATAAGCATAACAACCACGAACAGAGTAAATTATCGCACGCTGACTGGGCGCTCCGACTGCATATTTTGTTTTTTTAATTATTGAAACATATTATATTAGACAACGAGGCCTCGCGTGCCACTTTCTTAGAGCTGGCGGGCCACAAGTGACCCGCGGACCGTGGTTTGGGAACCTCCGCTCCATGACTATCCTGTCTGCAAGACGTTGATTGTGAGGCAGGCGAGAATACAAAGCTATGCACGTCGTGTCAAGTGCACTAGAGTACAGACTGAAGTTCTCGCCTTAATTGCCTTACCAAGACGTAGCCTGCAGTTTTAGAAGCAGAGAATGGGGTACTGCAGCTGTAGACGTAGAGATTGGAACAAATGCAACATATAAACTAACAGTAATGGATGTAGTTCAAATTAATTCGCTTTCAAAATGCACTGGGGAATGACAAAGATAACGATAATAAATCAAGCATGTGATGACCTGATCTTCCTTGATGAAACCTCACTTCAAGTGACGGAATCATAAAGCTATTTAGTTAACAATGTAGATACAGATGGAAAGAATAGAGAAAGACATCTGTCATACTACAGAAGATTCAACACATGTAGCGCACACAATAACACAATCGGTGAAAGGCCTAACTATGAGCGTCGATACGGCAGTTTTGCACATGAGCCGCTTGCAAGAACGTTATACTCTAGATCAAACATTTAAAAACAAGCGGGCATGCGTGCCGTGACAACATCAGACTAGTGATCTTCTTCTTCTTCAGCATTCCGAGCCATTGAGGTTCTTTGCTGCAAATACAATCTGTCTCCATTCGTCTCTCTGGTGGACCTTCTCTTGCCAGTCGTTGATTCCAAGTGCTTGTAGGTCTGTATGTATATTATCTCTCCACCGCCTTCTTGGTCTACCTCGGGGTTTACGGTCATTTATTTCCTGAGTGTAAGCAAGTTTTGTTTCCCTATTATCTTCCATTCTTTCTATATGCCCCAGCCATTGTAGTCTATTAGCCTTCATGATACCAGTGATTAGCGGGGACTTAAACAAATCATAAATGTCTTTGTTACTTCTTCTTTTCCACTCTCCACTTTGTGTATCCCTAATGGGTCCAAAGATGCGTCTTAAAATTTTGTTCTCAAAGGTTTGTAACAAGGCTTCGTCTCCTTTCGTTGTACTCCAGGTTTCAGAGCCATACAGCACAACTGGTCTGATCAGTGTTTTGTATATTGTGATTTTGGTGTTACGAGATAGCGCCTTTGATTTTAGTAGATGTTGTAGTGCATAGTATATCTTATTTCCAGAGTTGATTCTAGTTTGTATTTCTTCCCTTATGATGTTGGAGCAGTTGAAGATTGTACCCAGGTATTTGTATGTTTCCGTTCTTTTAATGGTCATATTATCTATTTGTATGTGGCCAGAGTTTTTAGCCATTCCGTCTCTTGAAATTACCATATATTCTGTCTTATCTTGGTTGATAACCAGCCCCATCTGTTGGGCTTTTTCCTTTAAGTGAGTCAATATTTCTAATGTCTTTTGTTCACTTTGCCCTATAATATCTATATCATCTGCATAACCAAGCAGCTTGGATGTTCCTCCAATATCACATTCCTCCTTTACCTTCCTTACAACTTTCTCTAGAGCCAGATTGAAGAGTAGCGGCGATAGTGCATCACCCTGTTTCAAGCCAGATGTTATTTGGAAGGGGTCTGATTTCCTGCCTTTATATGTTACTATATTATAAGTATCTTCCATGCATAGTTTGGTCATGTTAATTAACTTCCTTGGTATTCCAAATTCCTGCATAACATTCCATAGACTATTCCTATGGACACTATCATAAGCCTTTTTAAAATCCACAAAAATGTTATGGAGATCTCTTTTATATTCCCAATGTTTCTCGGCTATTTGTCGTAAGATAAATATCTGATCTATTGTTGATCTGTTTTGTCTAAAACCCGCCTGGTAGTCACCTAATATGTCTTCTGAATATGGTTTTAGTCTATTTAGTAATACTGCGGATAGTATCTTATAGCTTGTGGACAGTAGTGATATTCCTCTATAATTTCCACATTGGAACTTGTCTCCTTTCTTAAAGATAGGTATCAATAATGACTCTTTCCAGTCATGGGGTAATTCTTCTGTCCTCCAGATTTTTATTATTAGTTCGTATAGCTTTAGATGTAATGCATGGCCACCTGCCTTTATAAATTCAGCAGCAATTCCATCAGTCCCAGTTGCCTTATTGTTTTTAAGTCGTGTGATTACATATAGGATTTCTTCAAATGTAGGTTCTTCAATTTGTGGTTCGCATGTTAGAACCTCTTCCTGTGGGAAAATGTTACTTGGAGCTTCACAATTTAGTAATTCAATAAAATATTCTTTCCATGTGTTGCACATTTCCTCATTGGTATTTATCATATTCCCATTTTTGTCTTTTAAACCATATGTGTTTTGTTGGTGCCCTCGTTTCATTGACTTCAGTTACTTTAAAAAATTTCTGGATTCATTTTTCTGGTGATTAGTTTCCATATCTTTGATTATATTACTCATATATTCTCGCTTCTGCTGTCTGACTATTTTTGTAGCCTCTTTACATTCATTTCTATAATGCTCTTCCTTTTGGATGTTATTGATGTCATTTAACCATACATGTCTGGCATTCTTCTTCCTAGTGACTGCTTCTTCACATTTTTGATTGAACCATCTGTTCTTTCTATGCGTGGTTGACACACCGAGACATTCTTCTGCGGTAGATTGAATTGTATTCTTGATGTTCAACCAAGTTTGGTCAACGCTTTCCTCCAAAGGGTTTTGCAAAGTTTCAAGTTTACATTTTATTTCATCTGTAAATTTCTCTTTGACTGTAATGTCTTGTAGTTTTTCTCTGTTATATGTTGGGTGTAATCTTTGTAATTTAGTATAGAAAGCTCTCTTAAGTTTTATTTTAAATTTTGCTCCAACGAGGAAATGGTCACTGTGGCACTCAGCTCCTCTATAACTTCTGACTTGCTGTATGTTTGATGCATTTCTGTTGTTAATTAAAATGTGATCTATTTGATTATAGGTTCTCTTGTCACATGATTTCCAAGTTTGTTTGTGTATATCCTTTCTTTGTAGTCTGGTACTGCTAATCTGCAGTCCTTTGGCTTCTGCCAGGTTGATGACTCTCCATCCATTATCATTTGAAGTTGTATGTAGGCTTTCCATACCGGCCACTTTTTTATTAGTTTGCTCTCTACCTATTTTTGCATTGAAGTCTCCCAGCACAATCAGGATGTCCTGTTTGGGGGTTTCTTCTATGACATCTTCCAGATCATTATAAAAGTCTTCTTTAATATCATCTTCTTTCTCTTCAGTAGGTGCATGTACATTAATCATCGTTATATTTTTCCATTTACCTTTTATTCGTAATTTACTAATCCTGTCATTAAAAGCTTTAAAGTTTAAAACTGTTCCCCCATAACTCTTTTTTGATGACAAATCCTGTTCCTAATTCATGTTTATTTTGGGTGTTTCCTCCATATATTATAATCATTCCATTTTGCTCTAAAGTACCCTCTCCTGGCCACCTTATTTCTTGAATTGCTGTGATATCCATTTGATATTCAACCAGCTCCCGGGTTAGTTCTTCGGCCGCTCCAGCTCGATATAGTGTCCGTACATTCCATGTTCCAAATCTCAAAAGTCCTTTAACGTTCCAAGGTCGTTGTCCAGATAAGTCAGTCCGATATCGAGGCTCATGTATTTGTTTCGTAACAAAGAAAGGTTTTTACAAAGGTGGGGATGTTAACCCCACGCTTCAACCCCCAACCTGGAGGACCAGGGTGTTTCTCTTTGTCTGTTCTCTACCCTTTGACCTGTCCGGCTTGGGAGGCCCTGCTGGTAGCTACGCTACCGCCGGCATAGCTCTCAGGGTCATCACTGGGACATTTGTGGAAGTCAAGGACGTTAAACTTAGCACCAGTCTGAGAATATGCACTTGTAAAGTTACATCGGGAGAAGGAGAACAACTAAAGCTGTGTTTCAGATAAACTACACAATTTAATTCATTATTGCCCCAGCACAATGGGACAGACGCGATGTAACAGAACCACCAATGGGGAGTTTGTGGAGAGAACTAGACAAGTGCCAGCGAATCAAGAGGTGAAGAAAAGATGCTGGGGGATGAGTACGACACACGTGGATAAACCCCTAGAATAATATAACTAGACAGGTCTTTAGAACCCACAAGGCGAGAGAAAATCCCGAAACAACCAAATAATCAATTTTATCGTTGCTCACTGGATTTAGGAGGCCTGGTGTTCCTTGCCAGTGAGAAGTCCTGATCGTTCGGGTCCACATCGATTGACGGACGTCAGTCGCGGCGATTGGGCAATCTTGAGCATAGCCTACGATGGGTAGCGTTGTGGTATTCCGGTGTGATAATTTGGCGTGTCCAGTGTGTGCTGCGTGGTTACACACCCGCTTCACACGCGTGATCCGGGGCTTGTTTCCGGATCCGGTCAGGGATATGCACTACTGACGAGCTCAAACGAGGGCGAAACTTGAGTATGGTGCTTCCATGACGTGGATAGGCCTTAGGTTCGTGCCAGGAATGCGATCGGCGTTGCCAGTAGTGGGTTGTGCTCAATATTTAAATTTCAAATCCCGAAACAACCAAATAATCAAATATATAAAACACTCTGAGAAGTAAAGAAGAAGCAGAAATGTATAATACGGGAAGGGCATTGGCGGGGCCGCATTGGAAGCTGATGACAGGAGGGCTTCAAGTGAGTTGTTTGAGGGCCTATTCCGCAATGGAGGATAAAGGGTGACAGAAGACGAAGATGCAGAGCTCAAGGCCATAAGACTGATGCCATCTGTGACGATAAGGACAGTTCTGTTCAATGACGGGTCGGTTGTTGAGCGGACAAGATGTCTAACATGAGACCTTTCAACTGAATGAATCCTCACTTGCAGTAAGGATACACAAGATAGTTGTGGCTGGCAAATGGCGTGCACGGAAGCTCATTGGTCAAGGTATCACTGACAGGCAGCCGCTGCCCGTTGGCTTGTTTCCAAAGAGGAGATTGGTAACAGCTGCTGAACACTGACCGATTTCCTGCTGAAGAAATTGATCATCTATGGGTGTGTTCGGAGTGCACGATTATAAACTGAACTGATCTTAACTAACCTAATATTTAATTCACTTAATATTTAATAAACTCGTGATTTAATGTTCCTAATATGTAATAACCCTGATAGTTCATTGGCTCAGAGATATTGTTTTACAGAAAAATGCTTAGCATTCACAGGGAAGTCAAAATGAGTAATTCACATGGATTGAATGAGGAAAAGGCATAAAGACATCTTATCACACTCATCGGAAACCAACCAATGAAGCGTTTCATACCTTGATGCACAATTGGGTATTTGGTGCTAACGCCATGTTTTTATAATACCAAAAGGCATTCACAAGGATCCGAAAAATGCATCAGTCATTTCTTTTTGGCCACACTATGAGAATACAAAAAGTAGAAGGTATTGTGACGACTGGAGCGATTTGTGGAAGGAGAGGTATAAGTATGCAGTGGGAGAAGATTCTTTGCATTATTTTGTGATGGAACGGACAGGTTTAAACACACGAATTGATGGATACATGCTGATCAAGATCGCTTGACGTAGATAAGCATGATCACCCAGGCCAGCCTGCACACCGCTTGAAGATGCTGGTGGTTATGTAATTAATTAATGTAATATTTAATAGACTTGATAGTCAGTTCATTTGATATTTTAAAACCTAAGATATAGTCAACTTAATATTAAATAAACCTCAAACATAAATTATAAAATTATTTAATTAACGTAATGTTTAGTAGCCGGCTCCTTGGCGAAGAGGTTAAGGTCGTAGTAGGTAATCCCGCATACCCGCCTTCGAAACACAGCTGCGGGCAATTTGGCAGCAGACCGCCTTGGTTAGTTTTTTATGAAATGGAATGGGCACAGTTCTTTCAGAAAGCAATGGCAAACTACTGAACAGAAACTTGCCAAGAGATCACAACACCAAACAAAAATGATGGTGTTGACTGCGACGTCCAGTAATGGATATGCAACTAACTTAATATTAAGTTATATCAATATTCCAAAACCAATATTTAATTAACCTAATATTTAAAAAAATCTAATATGATATTAACCTAATATGCAATTAAACTACTATTTCATTAACCTAACTATAAACAAAACTAATATTTAATAAACCTAATAATAAATTTCAGAATGTTTAATTAACCTATAATTTATTAAAGCTATAATTTAACGCGGCAGTTCGTAATCCTGAATACCGCGTTCGAAACATAGTTGCATGTGATTTGGCAGCAGACCGCCATGCGCTGGTTTTCATAACGTGGTATGAGTGAAACTCGTTCAGAAATCAATGGCAAACTACTGAACGTAAACTTGCCAAGAAACCACAAACTGTCAAGGAGTGCTGGGGTTGACTGTGAAGTCCTGTAGGGGATATGCAACTACCTTGAACTATAATTTAATGTTACTGTAGTATTTAATTACCACGAGTGTGTTGTTTAGAGAACTCAGATATGCAGATGGCTCAAACTGTGGTGACAGTTAATTCTGACTGTCAAAAGTCACATTCCAGATCAGAATTCTTATCTGAACTTAACATGAATATAAAGTGCAAAGACAGAACTACACCACAACAACAAATTACAGTCGACATTGAGGAAACTGATAGTGCCAAAATCCTTGAACATCTTGGACGCTTTATCTAACAACACTAGTGAGTGTTTGTAGGAGGTCATAAGGAGATTGACACCAGAGATGCAGGGGTTAAACTGTATTAAGAAGCTACGGAACGACACCAACAAACAAGATAGATGAGATGAGTCAAGAACCGACAGCAATAGCACTTGGAACATTACCATACGTGCTCTGTCCTCATCTTCACCATCCAGCGAATAGTCCCAATACTAATACCAGTTAAAAGTTAGTTGCAGATCCTTTACAGGGCGTAGCAGTCAACCCTGTTCGTGATTCCTGAGGAAGTTTAAGTTCAGCAGTTTGCCATTGCCTTCTGAACGACCGGTGCCTATATCATTTCATTAAAAATTAACGTAAGGAGGTCTGCTGCCAAATCGCCCACAGCTGTGTTTCGAATGCGGTATGAGGGATTACGAACTGCGTCCGTAACTTCTTCGCCACGGAGCCGGCAATGATACCAGTATCAGTCTCATGCCATTCCTCGGAGTCTCTAGTGTCGGCCAGATCCTCTGGTCACTCCCTGCAGCACCATTCTCTCCAAACCGTGTTGATCTATCTGATCTTCTGCAATATACAGGCGATCCCACAGAGCCACGACCACATCTGCCTTATCATGCACCAATACACTACCGAGAAGTGCTGAACCAACCAATCACAGAGCCACGACCACATCTGCCTTATCATGCACCAATACACTACCGAGAAGTGCTGAACCAAGCAATCACAGAGCCACGACCACATCTGCCTTATCATGCACCAATACACTACCGAGAAGTGCTGAACCAAGCAATCACAGAGCCACGACCACATTTGCCTTATCATGCACCGATACACCACCGAGAAGTGCTGAACCAAGCAATCACAGAGCCACGACCACATCTGCCTTATCATGCACCAATACACCACCGAGAAGTGCTGAACCAGCCAATCTGTCCGCCTGCTCGTTTCCCACCACACCAGTATGTCCTGGGGGAAACAATCCAACAGATGCTCTCTATTTTTGATTGCCGAATGAGCAAATAAATTAAATAAAAATAGCAATATTCGAGAAAATTCCTGTGGCAACACTCGGATGTGAATAACGAGCCAGTTCACATTTCCATCAGTAAAGAAGGAAATTAGATCTTTTCAACTCAAACTTTACAGAAAATGCTTACAGTATCGTGGATTAAGAAAAAGTTAAATACTCAAATTCTACACCAGTGGTTCTTAACCGGTGGGGAATTCCCTCCAGGGGGGAAGATTAGGCTTTCCGGGGGGGGGGGGGGGAATTAAGATTATTTCAAGATTGCATTAATACAAGAACCGATTACCTGGTATTGTTTTTCCCTTCATTCTGTACGGTTCTGTACGTCTCACCTTTCTAAAATTCAATTTATAAAGTAAGTAGATCCACAAATCACGTTTATGTGGACGTCTAGACTTGTTTTAGTGTGTGCTATTAAATTTAGCTTCCATTATTACGTATACTGTGTAGGGGCAGGGCGGGATTTTTAAGTAGGAAATACGAAAGGGGGGAATGACGTTCTGAAAATATGGTGAAGGGGGGCACGGGCCAAAAAAGGTTGAGAACCACTGTTCTACACGATCTGAAAATCGAATAAATTGGCTCTTAAACAACTTCATATTTCCGAAACTGAAATACTTTGAGTACAACAGACGTCGCCACGAAATAGAAAGAAAGTGGATGGCCGGCTTCTGGAAGAATAGGCATACGTAGACGGATAGGAAGATGGACTCGGGACATCAAGGACACCTTGGGCATGCACATTCTTGAGGTAGAGGCAGAGACACAAGATTTAACTGACATTAGTGTTGTTTTCAGAACTTAGATTTTCAGATGGCTCAAACTGTGATAACAGTTAATTATGATTGTCAAAAGTCACAGTCCAGATCATAATACTTATCTGAAAAATGTTTTTTCGTAGTGAAATGGAATAACGACGACACAAACCGTAGTTGCAGCGAAATATGCCAGGCAGTAAATCGCACACTCTTTGGTTTGTATCTTCGTTATTCAAACTTATCTGAACGTAAAAATAAGATAGTGTTCAAAGAAGTCTTCGCGTCATTGCAGCGCGTGTTGATGGAAGCGACTTTCTACAAAGAACATGCGGCATGTCAATAACAGTATTTAATTAACCTACTGTTTAGTGAAGCTGACATTTGCTTTATCTGGTCTTTAATTAACCGTATATGTCATGCTAGGGTTGTATTTACATGTGAGCAAACACAGCCCCAGTTATAGTGACTGACTGCGTCTGAAGCCAGCGTCATATCGCTCTCATTATTGTCTCTGTTATCACGTGATCCAGCATCGGGAATCCGCTTTCTGTTTTAAATATCAATACAACTCCCAGTTGCTTAACATCTATGTTACAGTGTCTCCGTGCTGAAGTGATTAAACCGCCAGCCTCGAAAGACGTAGGTTGTGGGTTTCGATTTCGGTTCACGATGCACTTTTATCCGAGACTCCTAGGAGTCGTTGCTGGAGTTACGGGTAAATGATTTTTGTGACACTTGAGGAAAGAGCCGGTACCATATCGGGATAAACCTGGTGCAATGAAGTCGCTCCTATCACTATTAAACCTAGATCCACAGTTGCTAGTGTTACTAGATCTCTATTGATATAAAATAAGGCCGACAGCCTTATGAGGTGACATCTCCTATTCAAACAATTACAATGAAAATAAACCAAGCGACCATGGGCTCAGGGGGAATAGGTAGGCCAGTGTGTTCTCCTTTAGCGAATATAGAGGGATTTGGGTTCGCACACTTTGAACTCAATCGTAGTCCATACACGTGCTACTGCTTCTATTGCACTGGACTGATTTTTGCGTGAGGATGAGCTTTTACTATTACCAGAGTGTCTCAGGCCTTCAAGCGAACCCACTCCGACTTCAGAGGTACTTGTAATTTATGTCCCCAAGTCAAGGACGAGAAGTCAACATTTTAGTTAACTGACCGGTGTAGGGGTTGAACTCGCTACTTCTGGAAGTTTAAGAACGAACGCCCATATCCATTCGGCCATGCTGACCTTGTCGAGAGCTGACACCAGACGCTTGTCCGACCGCGCGCACACCATTGTCAGCGTATCGTCCTAACCTGTTACACACATTGTCCTCTATATTGTCTCTACATGCCACACGTGAAACAAAGCTCTATGTCAGCAACGTAGTTAACAGCTGCCACAGTAAGCTTGCTGCTGTCCCGACATACCATCGGTAAACGGAGTTATGTATCGTCTCTAGACAGCAATGTTCATAGTAAACTTGCTGTTGTCTAAACATGTCAGCGTTAAACAACTTCCTATCCTGACGTCAGGCAGCAATGTTCATATTAAACTTGATATTGTCTATATATGTCAGCGTTAATCAACTTTCTGACTTGCCGTTAAACGGCAATGTTCATGGCAATCTTGCTGTTATCCCTACATAGTGATGCTAACACTTTCCTATCTCCGGATAACTGTTGTCATAGTAAAGCTGATCTTGTCTTTAACTACCGATAATAATCGTGATTCTTCCTATCGTGACTTATAATTGCGTACCTGCCAACAAGTGGTTTAGCGTTCGAATTTCCATATAAGCAGTATTTCTGTTGTTTAATTTGACCTGAGCTCCAAAGTCTATCAGCCGAAAAATGGCGCCAGAAAATGTTTTGAGAATGAATGATGGCAGGCAAAATAGTGGCAACATCACCCATAGAGTGTTATTTGGTCTATACATATCCGAGACCAATAGCACACACCCTTCATGTCCTTTATCTCGACATAAAACAACAGTTGTTATTGAAAGCTTACTGTTGTCACTGCATACCAAAGTTAACCCTCGTTAACGTGAGTTAACAATTGTCTTAGTTGTCTTGTTGTTATCCCTAAATATAAAAGTTAACCAATACCTATCCTCGAGGTAAAGTTAACAGTTGACATAGTAAGCTTGCTGTTATCCATGCATGCAAAAGTTAAACCAACGCTTATCCCCGAGGTAAATTAACAATTGTCATAGAAAGCGTGTTGTTATCCCTATATAAAGTTAAATCAAAGCCGATCGTGACGTAAGTTAACAGCTGTCTTAGTATGCTCGATGGTATCCCTACATACAAATGTGAATCATAGCCAAATCCTCACGTAAGTTAACAGTTGTCATATTAAGCTTACTGTTATCCCTACTTGCCAAAGTTAAACCAACACCTACTCCCGAGGTAAAGTTAACAGTTGTGACGGCAAGCTGGCTGTTTCTCTATATAAAGTTAAATCAAAGTCTATCCTGACGTAAGTTAACAGTTGTTTTAGTAAGCTTAATGTTATCCCCACACACCAAAGTTAAATCAACATCTATCCCCAATGTAAGTTAACAGTTGTCATAGTAAGTTTGCTGTTGTATCTATACAAAATTAACTCATATCTTATCTACTGATCTTATCTTATCTACTGATAATAATTGTCATTCTTCCTATCGTGACTTATATTGCGTACCTGCCAACAAGTGGTTTAGCGTTCGAATTCCCATTTAAGTAGGATTTCTATTGTTTAATTTGACCTGAGCTCCAAAGTCCATCAGCCTAAAGAGGGTGCCAGAAAATGTTTTGTGAATGAATGCTGGCAGGCAAAATAGTGGCAACATCACCCATGGAGTGCTATTTGGGCTATACATTCTCCGAGACAATATCGAGACCGAGACTAAAAATTAGGCATACCAACACCTATTCTGGAGAGGCTACTACTACTATGTACCGCCAACATACAATTCAATTTTCTAACTAAGTCATACCGCCAAATTGACGGAGTGGCAATGGGGAGTCCTCTTGGTCCTATTCTAGCGGACATCTTCATGGCACATTTAGAAGAAAAGAGATCCTCAGACATCAACAACTTGGCCTTTTACCGTCGTTATGTGGAGGATGTACTAATTATCACCACAGACGAGCTACAAGCAACATCGTTTCAGGCCACAATGAACAAGACGCATAAAACATCTCTCTATCTATGGAACACGAACACAACGAAGCGTTACCGTTCCTAGATATTCTAATGAGACGTAGAGCAGACGGCACAATTCAAAGATCGGTGTACCGCAAAGAAACATGGACCTGGCCAATACTTAAATTTTCAGAGCTTCGCACATGTCCAGTACAAACGGGGCTTAGTACGGACCTGTTTGAACCGTGCTAGAAAGATATGCACCCAGGACACACTGACAGAGGAATTTGAAACTCTGAAGAATGTCTTAACCTGAATGGGTACTCCACAGGATTTATAAAGCGCCACTGCCAACAGCCCAACCCAAAGCAGACGTAACTACAGTCCCTAAACTCAAGGTATTCATCCAGCTAACCTTTCGAGGGGATACGTAATGCAACAGTCCACAAGATCGGCTTACTACAGCAGTAGGCCGAACATTCTGTGCGGCAACTCCAGTCATTAGATACAAAACCGTACCGATTCCTACACCAGCAGTCAAAGAGCCTGTTCCTCTGTACGCCACAAACAATTGTATTTACCAATTTACATGTAGATGCCAGGCCGTTTACATTGGTAGAACAGAGAGACAGCTTAACAACGGGTGTCAGAACACATACCTCAATGGGTCAACAAGATACAACACACAGGAGTTGCTAGCCTCGTGGGGCCGACACACCGGAAGCTCCCGGCGTCTTCAATCGGGAGGCACATTGTCGAAAGTGGCCATGTGGTTGCCAGAGACACTGCATTCCGCTTGTTGTTTAACACACAAAATATTCGCTTGTTAAAATTTGCAGAAGCAATTATGATCTATCAACGCAAGCCAGAATTGTGTAAACAGAAAGACATGTTAGTCAGCTTAAAATTACCGTGGTAGATAAGTGACATTACTGTGCGAATATGTGTATATTTCAACTTGAAGGATTTATCTAGTTAATTCACGTAAGTTGTGTGATTTCTGCAGTATGTACCTGACGAGATGCAGCGAAATATGCCAGGCAATAAATCGTGCAATCTATTGTTTGTGTCTTCGTTATTCAAATTCATATCTTATCCTCATGTAAGTTAACGATTGTTATTGTAAGCTTGCCGTAATCCCTACATATGAAAGTTAACCATGATCAAATCATTACATAAGTTAACCGTTATCATTGTCAGTTTCCTCTTATCCCCACACACCGAAGTTAACCCAACGCTACCCCCGAGGTAAAATAATATTTTCCACGTTTTTCTCCATCCTAATTTCACATGCCACGATCCTTATGCCAAACTTCCGGTTAGGACATTCTTATCGACGCCCTAATGATGTAATGGAAAATAGCGTGACAGAAAAAAGACACCGGCCTGCTAACAAGAAATAGCTTAAAGGCGCTTTCAGATTCATTAAACACAGATTTCCTCGGCCTGTCACGTGACGAAATAATCTGTTTCTTTATAAAGGATAGCCCTTCCTTTAAAAATGTACACGTTTTCTTTTAATGTCTTAATTTGATACCCGCATTTCTGAGGCATGAAAATTTAATAGTTTGTTCCTTGTGCGATTTTGTTTATAGTTTTACATATATCTCGAGGGGCTTCTGGTGGTGTCGAAATAACTGTCTATAAATCAGAGTTATTTGTTATTTGTTGGGGTATCATTCCTGCACACCGGATAAGTCCATTGGTGCTCAGAACCTCCCCCTCCCTCCCCCAATATAGGCATCAGCGTCCGGTGGCTAATTGTGTCGGTTCTAAATATAAGAGTTTATAGTCATATATCTACTTTATTTTAATCCGCGCACCTTTAATTCAATAATCATTTTAATTTATCATCATCATCATTACCGTCATCGTTATCAACATCATTGTCGTTATCATCATCATCATCGTCATCATCATCATCGTCATCATCATCATCATCATCATCATCATCATCATCATCATCATCATCATCATTGTCGTCAGCATCTTTATCACAATCATCAATGTCGTTATCAACGTATTGTCATCATCATCATCATCATCATCATTGTCGTCAGCATCTTTATCACAATCATCAATGTCGTTATCAACGTATTGTCATCATCATCATCATCATCATCATCATCATCATCATCATCATCATCATCATCATCATCATCATCATCATCATCATCATCATCATCATCTCTTCATCATCATCATTATCATCATTATCATCATCATCATTTTCATCATTGTCATCATTATTGTCTTTATCAAGATGATTGTCGTTATAAGCATTATACTTCATCTATTTTGTTATTGTGGTTATAAATAGCATTGCGTCATTCTTATCGTCTTCCCTTTCATCGCATCATTATCATCGCTATCATCATCATCATCATCATCATCATCATCATCATCATCATCATCATCATCATCATCATCATCATCATCATCGTCGTCTTATCGTCTTTATAAGCATTTCCACTGCTAAAATCATTGTCGGCGTGGTCATTACAATCTTCATAATCTGAATTACAATTGCAGTTATAATATCATTTCCGTTGTCCTCATAGGAATCATTTTCATCGACAATCTCCGCATCATCATCATCGTACTAATCAATTGTATTATCAATATTGATAACGTTATTGTCATTATAATCTTCATTATTTTTGCTATGATCGTTATCAATATCATTGTCGACATTCCCACCCCAATCACTTGCATCACCACTTTGATCATCATCACCACCACCACCATCATCATTATCATCAATTTCGTTATCAACATTAATGTCGGCATAGTCATTAGAATTTTTGCTCTTAGACAACTTATAGAAAAATCAATTGAATTCAATGAAACACTCTACTTAGCCTTTGTCGACCAAGAAAAGGCATTTGATAGAGTAGATAGAAACAAGCTGTGGGAAATCCTTAAACAATATGGAGTGAGTACACATCTAACAAACCTATGTAGAAGTTTATACAACAACAGTGAATGCATAGTGAGAGCAACTGGAGAACACTCAGAACCCTTCACCATAAGATCTGGAGTACGACAAGGTTGTGTCCTGTCCCCTCTCTTGTTCATAACATATATAGACAACATATGTAAAGAAACCAGCCAAGCAGAGACAGCAAGAATACCGCATGACGAGAACACAGAAGAAGAACCATCTGCAAATCTAACCATTAGAGAACTCCTGTTTGCGGACGACCAAGCACTAATAGCAAAATCAGAAGCTGAATTACAAGACCACATGAATAGTCTAAACGAAATGTGTAGGGAACATAACATGAAAATTAGCACAAGCAAAACAGAGGTAATGACTATAACTAAAGAAGAACAAACAGCAACAATTCACCTAAACGAACATCCCTTGAAACAAGTAAAGAGCTTCAAGTACCTAGGAAGTATAATATCATCAAATGGCAGATCAGAAGACGAGATCGAAAATAGGTGCAATAAGGCAAATCAACTCATTGGACAAATGGCACCAATACTAAAGAACAAACATGTATCAATAACTACTAAGAAAGCACTTTACAACACAATCTTCCTACCAACTCTGTGCTACCAATGCCAAACCTGGACAATGACAGAAAAAGAGAAAAGAAAAATCACAACAACAGAAATGAGGTTTCTGAGAAGAATACTCAACGTATCAAGAAGAGATAAGATCAGAAATGAAGAAATCAGGACTAAAGTAGGGGTTAAAGCTGCTCTAGATTTTATTAGAAAGCAGCAAGTCAAATGGTTTGGCCATGCAAGTAGGCTACCAGTCAACAGCATGCCACAACAAGCAATGATGTACAGACCAGATGGAAACAGAGGAAGAGGCCGACCACGTAAACGTTGGACGGAGGGAATAACAGAATCCATGGGAATGTCGATATACGAAGCCCATAACCGGGCACTCTCACGAAGTTTATACTTCACCTCGACACCGCAAGGTACAAGAGGAACATGATGAGATGAGATGAGAGTCATTAGAATCCGTGCCTATTCTTTGATAACATTAGCACTAATTAACATTGTTTACTATTAGCAGCTCTGTCACGCCCTCCCCCACCCTTCTCCCATTTGTGTGTGTGCCAATGACCACAGAGCTGACAGAGAAGCGTCTAGCCACTACACTGCCGCACTTGACCACATGTAACTAGACGACATGTAATAGAGTACCTGCAACTAGACGACATGCAACTAGACGACAAGTAGACCCAGGAAACAAAACATTCACGTTGGTAGTGGTGATACATATTGGTTGCATTGCAACATTTGATGTGTATTCAACCAGCCTACGATGCGTGCTTAAGGGCGTGTCCGTGTTGCCTAGACCTTCGATATTTCTCTTATTAAGGTCTCTCTCTCTCGCTCTCTCTCTCTCTCTCGCTCTTTCTCTCTCTCTCTCTCTCTCTCTCTCTCTCTCTCTCTCTCTCTCTCTCTCTCTCTCTCTCCATCTCTCGCTCTCTCTCCATCTCTCGCTCTCTCACTCCGAGTATTCTAAACTTCCACATCACAAAAGTTACAATTGTACGGCTGTTTAAACAAGACCAGTGTCTACTGTATTGCATACACATAGCATTCGTTCAGCCTAGATTTCAACTTCTGTGATATTTTGGCGAGAGATCTCTGCAACATCTTCACATGGGTGACGTTGTGATATTCTAGTGTGATAATTTGGTCGCGTCTAGTGTGTGCCACGTGGTTTAAAGGTTACACACCCGTGTCACGCGCCAGTAAACCGGGTGTGATCCCGGGTCCAGTCAAGGATATGCACTACTGATTAGCTCAAACGAGAGCGAAACTGGAGTCTAGTGCTTCCAATTGACGTGGACAAGGTCTTAGGTTCGTACTGGAATACGTAGCGTTACCAGTAGTGGATTGTGCTCAATATTTAAATCTTCACATAACATGACGATTAACTTTACCTTTGTTTGGATGTTGATTTAGTATCATCATCATTCATCATCATCATCATCATCATCATCATCATCATCATCATCATCATCACCATCACCATCATCCTCATGTACCTTGCCAACTCAGGTAGTCGCTCGTGTCTCGATCTTTGGTGTTCTGGATCAACTCTGCTGATGATATTCCTCCATGCCACTCTTTCAATCCACACAGCATAATTTCTTTTGGTCTGCCTCTGTCACTTTTCTCGTTGACATTTCCAGTTGTCAGTCTGATTACGTACGTGTTTATATATTCCAGGTGTGAAATATTTAGACGAATGCCCGCTAGAGCCCAGAATACCCATCTTTCACATGGTTGGCGGGTGTTTTGGAGTACTCAAGGTCGCAGTTAGCTTGTACAGGTCCGTCCAGGTGAGAAAACGTATCACTGCGTAATAAAATTGTGGTGGTGGTTGTATGGATGGAGCCAGTTTTCATATCAACATGACAACAGTTCTCGTGTTAGAAATATAGGTTGTGCTGAGCTAGGAAGCTGTTTCAGGGCGGTACCTAGCACTCGAGCCTGTCGGTCGGTGTTCACGTGCTCCAATCCTTTTGAGGCTAAAGAATTCTCAACATTGTTCTGGGTTTCAGTGATAACCCTTCCAACAATGGGTATTAGGACATTTCATGAGAAGTAAAGACGACCGGAGTGATATTCACCACATTACCCAGCCATGAGTCTTGATTGGTCTAGACATACGGGGCTAGCACCATATACCCGACAGCTTGCTGGCGGTGGCGAGGAGAGCTGAAACTCGTGTTCCCAGGTCGGATCAGCTGCCGTGGATGTGTTTTCTTTAGTGTGCCTCTGATGCTTTCTGTCCATTATGTCATTTCAATGTCTCTGCATATGTCACACACACACACACACACACACACACACAACACACACAACACACACACACACACACACATATATATATATATATATATATATATAGAGAGAGAGAGAGAGAGAGAGTCAGGTCTTAGTCAGATATGACTGAGCTACCATATGACAGTAGACGGTACTACCTGCTTCTGTTAGCGCCGAATGTTGGGCGGCGCTTACCAAACCTCTGCACCCAACACTGTGCCAACGGCTTCGGGTGGAGGAGCGCAATTGGGAGGGTACAAGCCTTATCCTAGTGCGAGGAAATGCAGCCTAAAGACTAAATGTCATGGCAGGGCAGACCAGGCCCTAAGCCTTGGTTGGTAACTGGTCTAGGATCGAAGCTCCGACAGGCGAACAGTTAGAGCATTGCTTTCCTGATCCGGTAGCTTCTGTAGCTTGTCTTGTTCGAGACGTATGGGTGTCACCTTTCCTCTGGAGTAAACTAGACAGGCTGAGAGAGGGATCATGCTGCATGGGAAACACATGGTCTCTAAATTCAGCCCAGGCTTTGTGTTATGGAGAGATAACCCCATTTTACAAACTATCGTCTGTCAAGACGGCAAGGTGCCAATCATATATATATGGGCCTGTGATTTGATAGCGACATCACATTGTGTAGGCCTAGAGCAAGGGGAAGAGGTGGTCAGTAGTTTCCTCACCGTGACAAGTGACGACCGCTGGATTCGAACCCGTGTCCCCACTGCTCATGGCATTAAAAAAAAAGTCGCTTAAAAGTCGACAGGGTCGACTTCATCGCACCGGGTTTTATCCCATATGGCTCGGTCTCTTTCCGCAGCGCGGAAAGCGTCGCACAAAGCACGAACTCCGTAGCTTTTAGCGACGACCCACATGAGTCTCCGAAACATTTAACTCGTTAACCAAAGGGTGCGGCCGGGAATCGAACCTACAACCTTCGGATCACAAGTCAAACGGCTTGACCACTTCGTCACAGAGACTCCCTCTCTTGACATTAAAAGCGGAGTGTCTCTTATCAGCTTTGCTACCCCATGTGTGTGTGTGTGTGTGTGTGTGTGTGTGTGTGTGTATGACGCTGAAGCGAAGGTGTTACGGACGCAATTCGTAATCCCACATACTGTGTTCGAAACACAGCTGCGGGCTATTTGGCAGCAGATCGCCTTGCGTTGGTTTTCATACAATGGTATAAATGTCGGTCGTTCAGAAAGAAATTGTAAACTACTGGACGTAAACTTGAAACAAAAACACAAAAAGCCAACAAATTATGGTGTTGACTGCGACGTCCTGTAAAGGATGTGCAACTAACTTTGTATATTTATATTTGTGTGTGTGTGTGTGTGTGTGTGTGTGTGTGTGTGTGCATGTGTGTTACGTAGCTGGTGTTATTACTTCGGCTTTTGTTTCGCTATGTGCGTTCTAAGTGCTCATTTCGTATGGAATTCTGAGTTATCTAGAGAAACACCGCAACACTTAAGTCCTCCTCTTTTTATAATTTGGATTTGGATATTTCCATATGAATATATTTAAATGTGTTTTTATTATTTGGGACCAATGAGAAAAAAACATGATTCATAGATTGTCACATGACCAATACACTAACGAATGCATCCTTCTGTGGCAGCGGCGTCACCAGGGCAGCACTGACAACATCTACGACACAATGGGTCGAGAAGGAGGCATCCACCACCGGACCTACAGGACGCTGGACATCATCCTGTCCTTGTTTCTACTGTCCTGGCACATATTGGGGACTGTCTGGGTGTTTCGTATCTGGAAACCACTGTTTCAGCCGTTGCTGCATAGGTATGCATACATTGTTGGTCATTAACCTTTATCACCATTATCAACGTCATCATTATCATCGTCATCATCACCACCACCATCATGATCATGATGATCATGATGATGATGATGATGATGATGATGATGATGATGATGATGATGATCATCATCATCATCATCATCATCATCATCATCATCATCATCATCATCATCATCATCATCATCATCATCATCACCGTTATCATCTTCATCATCCTCACCATCGCCATATTAAAGGTCCTGTGCAGAGATTCAGAGATGACAACAACATCTTCTACAACATTTGTATCATTTAACACATGGTGCACGTCTTTTGCAGAACGTTTCGACCAACTCAAATTTGATTTCTGGGCAATGTTACGCTGAGTAGTTTGCCATTACTTTCTTAACATCTTAACGGTAGTATAGGAGTTAAACCACCTACTCCGCCATCAACATACCGGAAGTCTAAGAGCCACCGCTCCCACCCTTTCGGCCAAGTTTTCCTCTATCTGTATCACTATCATGTGACATTTTCTGTACAGAACGTCGTCCTCGATCAATTGACAGCTCGCCCGCCTTACATATGTTCATACCAAAGATGTCTTCAGTATCCCGTGTCCATCTTTTTTCTGGTCTACCCTTACATCTTCTTCCTGGGACAATGTGTACCGTTGCTGTCCTTTCCTCCCTTCGCTGTGACGTTTAATTTGGCCAACATATTCCAGTTTCCATGATACCATGTTTGTGTTTGTGAATCGGTGGAAATGTGGTTTCTGAGGCATACCATGGTCAGACTAAATAAATAACACTGAGCGAAATATGACCGCCCACGCTTATCGGCACATCACATGATCATGGTTATGAACAAGTGTTCTTGCTGAATGCCAGTACATTTCTCTTCTTTGTCTACAGTATTTTAATGCCAGTACTTGTCACCTCCTTGTCCATGGTATTTGAATGCCAGTAATTTTCTCTTCTTTGTCCACAGTATCATAAGAAATGTTTCTGTAATATCTAATTTCAAAACTCCACTGTTTCTGTAGTGGTTCTCATTGCTGGACACTTGATCTATTCAACACTAAAGACTTGCATGTTTTCCCATGCTCGATCCTACACACCTGTACTCCAGGTACATTTTGTTTTCCCAATGACTGCTAAGTCGGAGTGTCTTACATGTAGGTTATCAGTCTCTGGCAAATAAGGCGTCTGGTTCTAATTTTACCAAGAACATTATATAAGGGATACCTGGCTTTCTGAAATGAGGGGGGAGAATAGGAAGCCATGGGTTGTTCACGCTAAATATTTCTCTGTAGTAAAAATAAAAGTAAACAAGGGCCATTTAACACGTCGTTGGCGACATCGGGCATACGGTGGTAGACCCATATTTGTATAGACCAGCAGCACTCGTAGGCTGATGTGTTCAGTGACTCACCGGCCGCCTTTACATCCCCAGACATTTCCTGGTACCCAGTTTAGGTTGTGTCACTGGAACAAATTCGAATTCGCCCTAGTGCGAAACGAACTCATGACCACTGGGCCAGGAGGCGAGTGCTTACCACCACTAGGCCAAGGCACTCCCGTAACGTTACCACCAGAGGCATAACCCAAGCCAGTCCATATTAGAGTGCAAATTATGACCTGGTCGAAACAGAACACACCCCTCAACACATGTGAAATTCCAGTACCTGTTTTGCACACCCCGCTAAAATTTGAGCTTAGTTAGTTAGTTAGTCGACAGATCATCCTCATTGCACATCGAACCATTCAGTCCATAAATACCAAGATCCCCTCCTCAGTAAATCTCAAGGCGTGTAGCGGCTAACGACACCAGTTATGTGTTGGTTTTGTAATCTTCTTTGGCTTACTGCATAGTATTCTTGTTTGGCCACACCTCTTTTAACTTGCTGTTCTCGCAGTCTGGCAAACATCTTACTTCTCGTAGAGGGGAAGGAGACCTCTGCAAGACAGCCTCCTAAAGATGGTACTTCACAACAAGGTCTGGAGGAATCTCTACACCAGAAGACTCCCAATGCTAATGGTACCAGTAGCAGACTGATTATGTGTCCGTCTGGCCTAACCTCGGAGTCCCAATTGTTGCCTGACTCTCCGTTCACTCGCTGCAGCGCAATCCTCTCCAGGCTGTGATGGCGTAACTGTTCATCTGAACTATATACACGATCCCACGCCTGCCTTATCATGCACCATTACCCCACTAAATGATGCAGACCCAGCTAATCTTCCCACCCGATAGTTTCAGACCACACCCGCATGTCCTGGTGAAAATTCTAACAGAAACTTCCTAGTTTTGATTGCTGAATGGAAGTCTGCCACTCTGCCCGAAGCATGTCTGTGTTCACTTTTCTCATCATACACTGTGAGTCTGTTACAATCCCGACATGCGTGTGCTGTTTCTATTCCAGCCAGCGGGACGCCACTGTGACTACTTCTAATTCATCTCAGATTAGATGTTGTGGTATCATAAGCCAAGCTCTCCTGCATTAAACACCGCCCACCACCCTTCGCCACAAACACCTAGGCATTCTTTCACCTCTTTGCACAGAACGAACGAACAAACAACCTTTATTTTCACAGGGTAACAAAGTAGGCACGCTAGCCCGTCTTACATTCAGCCCTTCCAATCACTCATCTTTCGTTCATCAATAGTGCATAATACATTCACATATGGAAAAAAAAACATTGTCAAATGAATTTTGTTAACATAAACAATGCATATTACCATGTTATGAGACACATCCCCCACTCACCCACACATCCCCCACTCACCACGCATTCCCCAGACACACATCCCCCACCCACCCACACACAAACACCCAGGCGCACTTACATGTCCCCACCCATCCACCCATCCCCACCCACACACCCCCACACACACACCCACCCCACCGAACCTCACACACACAATCTAGGCACACATACATGCACCCACCCATCCATCCCCCACCCACACATACCCCATATCCCCCATCCACACACATCCACCACCTACACACATCTCCCCACCCATCCCATAGCCCACATACGCTCACCCACAATTCCTGTAGGTGATTAGATCACCTGGTCGCGAATGGTTGTAGATCAGTTGTTGCAACTCTCAGTCAGTGCAGCCTGCATTTCCAGCCCAATGTTATCCTGACCATGCACAGGCCTGACTTTTCCTCTGGCACCCTGACCCACCAGTTCTCTGACTCTAATGACGTAAACGCCTATGCATCAGACTCAACAGTTAAAACAGTCTTCAATGGGATTCACTGAACAATCAACAACTTTCCCATTTTACCACGCTGTTAAGAAAAATAATCCCAACCCGTTAAAGCTAGCATGTATCTAAAGATATCACTCAAAATAATCATGCACAAAGATGTGTTTTGTGCACGCAATGCAATAATTACGAATCTATTTTACTTTCACAGGCCGGACATGTGGTGCGAGCGGTCGCTGTATCTATTCAGCATTGCCATTATCGTGGGCGTAGACACAGTTATAGTACTAGCTCTTCTGGGCATGGTCTGCTTGGCATGTTTCTACAGAACCAACGTTATCGCCAGTGGCGGAGCAGATGATAGGTAGACATCCTACCCAAACCACAAGAACATTGCCAGATAGTTGTTCTGCAGATTTACAGTTAAAGTCTAACAAGTTCCCATGGCAACAGGCTAGACATATTATGTAAACAAGATGAGATGCCAGTAGAACACATCGTGATGAGACTGTTCTACTCAGAACTGCCAGAGCCCTGTTCTCTTTCTCACGAACACCTGGCAGAGAAGAACATGTACCAGCATCAGAATTCGCCCAAAACATCCTTGGAGCTTAACTTTCGGCTGATTACGACATCCGAGAAGGAACACAACAAAAGGAAGAAGCTTGTTACATTGCCTCCAACAGCGCCTGCCCATGACGTCAACACAGTTCTGGGCGCAGTGAAGAGTTCTTCATGTCAGAATTCGTGGTTTGATACGACGAGTTGTTCTTGCATATTTATTGGAGAGTAAAGCTCAACAGAGAGCAAACAAAGAAATGATATAAAGAAAGAATATATTCAAGGCAAGTTAGACAAATCTGACTGAACAGCCTAGCAAAGAGTCGACTGCCCTTTCACGGGTCTTTGTGTCTCCTGCCTCGTTATAATAGAGTATGTCCTGTGTAACTGTTGTTATTCAATGGCATATGTGTGAACATTAGTTTGGTTATTATCTTTTCTGAGCAAAGGCATAATAACATTCAAGATTAATCGACGTTAGATAAACACTGAAGAGAAACGGACTGGCTAGTTGCCTCGCGATAGACGACTGTCCAACATAACACAGCTGGCGTTACTACGATCAAATGCGTTGTTTCCATTGTTGGACATTATCAGGCAGAGATGTATTCCCTCCAAGTGGACGCAAATCATTGCCCGGCACATTATTAAAAGTGTGTACACACTGTTGATTGTTTAACAGTGTACATGTTTATGGAATGAAGTGATCGGGCGGTTAGATTACCGTTCTCACACGTCATGAGATTTGTGTCCAATCTTCTGTAAATCTGGTGATAACACAAAACAATACAAACATGTACACTCCGTGCTGACTTCTTGGACATGCGATCGTTATTTGCGAGCCTGGAAATAACTCTCCCGACACACACCGGAAATGGGGCGAATGCACGCATTGACTATCATTAAGATATACCGGGAGACCGTTTGTCTGGCCCGGCTAATTATTGACTCGGTAGTACACAAGAGGTGGTCGTTCTGATTTCATGGTAGGGCAGGACTGATAATTCCTGACGCAATAGGCATCAGGCCGGTCTCTCTGGCTGAGGGGTTACAACACTTTCTCCGTAATCCCGTTTACCACGCAGATCTCGTAGCGGGAGAGAACTGGGAGCGGTTCGACCCCCGCTGGTGACTTGCGGGATACTGAGCCGGCCGCTCAGAAAGCAATGGCAAACTACTGAGCGTAATCTTGCCAAGAAATCAACAGACAGCTGAAAGATGCTGCTGTTGACAGCGATGTCCTGTAAAGGATATGAAAAAAAAAAAATAGGCATCAGAACTGCTAATTAGTGATCCAACAGTACATCAGCGGTGATAATTGGTGATCAAACAGTATATTAGGGCTGCTAATTGGTGATTCATATATATATATATATATATATATATATATATATATATATATATATATATATATATATATATATATATATATATATATATATATAAGAGCTGATGAGTGGTGATTCAACAGTACGCCAGAGCTCATAATTGGTGGTCCAGCAGTACATAAAAGCTGATAATGTGTGATCCAACAGTACATCAGTGCTAACAACTGATGATCCTATAGAACATCAAAGATGGTAATTGATGACCCATCACCACAGAGGTCCATCCAACTAATGACCCATCAGTACATCGAAGCTGATCATGTCAATACTACGCTTTCTGCAGGAACCTGTCATGGTCTGCTGGCTAGACACATGCACCAAACGTCTGCGCCAATACCTGTATGACCTCAACTTATCATATAACCCTGATTTCATCTTTGACACAAATTCCCCCAGTGTACATCATTCTGATCAGCTCCTTCTCTTAGGGGTCTCGAGGTCCGTTCTGACCACAATAAGCGATACCATGGAACAAACTCTGCAGCACAAATCAGGCTTTGTAACAGACAGCAGACTTCATCAGGAATATGAGTGCTGAAATATGAACCAAGAAACCTCGGCGGGAAAAAGACGAAGTATATTGGCTAGCAACAGGATCGCTGTGTTTAAGTAATGGCATTGTATGAAGAATATAGGATTGAAATACATAGATTTTTAGAAGCATTTTGTGTCATGGGCTAGCTATGTGTGCAAACACAAGTAATGTCACATCTTACACCGGTAGGCACTATCACGAGCCACAAATGAATGTTATTAACAAAAGTGATCCAGAACACCCAAGACAAGATGGAGAGACAATAATGCCCACGAGACCTTGCAAGAAACAAGATGATGATATTTGATTGATAAAATTACAAATATACACAACATTATGTGATTACTTAGAGAAAGAGTTCAGTAATATATCAATATTCTAGTCATTGTCCATTATACACCCCCATACATCTTCACTATCATGCAACCATCAATGACACATCTACACAAGAATCGGCACGAAGTATTTACGCAATAGGCTAGTTATTAAACCCACACTAAAAGCATTAAAAGACAACTCCCTTTTTGCTGTTTTACCAAGATTATAATGCTCATTGTGCAAAGGTCAGACCATGATACACTATCCACGTGTCTCATGGTGCCGTTTGCTTGGTTAGAAGTGAACTAGATATGTGATTGTGAGAAATCGAGACATGATATTCTGGTGCACGGAGAAAGGCTGTGCTTTATTTCGTGCAGAAAAAAAAAGAAATATGTTTTAATGTAGTATATGAACATGTGTATAAGTGGCCGCATTCATTGTACGTATTGATTGCCAGGGTAGTAAAGTTTGATCGGCATGGTCAGTGCGTCCTGTAGATTGCGTAACTTGCACTGTGCATAGAAACATATGACATAAACCCACCTGTCAGTCGTCTACAACATATGATTCGTTATGCATTACTGTTGTCTGATGACGCGCAGGTTGTGAATACTGTATGGCTAACCACATTTATATAGATGACAATCGTTATGACTAATGGATTAGGAACGTGACCACTATATCACGCAGCAGTTAGAGGACCGAGCCAGCAATGTACTCTGGTTTCTGGCGTGAACTGTCAGGCCATGTGTGGTGAATGTGTTGAACAATGAAATAATCACAACAAGCTGCAATCATGACATACATTATTCAATATAATCCTTGTGGTTCTCGAGATCACGATCAAATAACATAGAGCCGGCAGAAGTATTATGCCAGTAACATCAGAGAAGCAGAATCAACAAATTTCTCGTCTCCTGAGCGTCAATTATATAGCGTTGAAATTATACCCAATCATATCAATGAATTAATCAACGATGGTACCATTACAGAATCAACTCGCTAGACCATTGCCATACAATCAACTCTATAGTGTTTGTAATATTTCCAAGCAAAGCAAAAGTAGTATTATTCCTTCGTTTTGTGTACCAGAACACGTCAGTGTAGAACAACTGAACGGCTTTGCTTTGTACTTGCTCTATTGGGGTGAGTACATCAATGGACCAAGTACACATCGGACGTCATTGAATATCTTGTTGCAGTTGCTGATTTCTATGAGATGACGGAGAGAACGCCCTGGCTCATTGCGAGAGACAGGTGTGTAGCTATGAGCTGCCAAACTTGAAGGCTATATAACGGCTATAACTGGACAACAACACCAAACTGGACTGATCCGTCTTCACACATACGTGGGGACTCTGAGGAGGGGATCAGAGCATCTGAAGGCTTGTCGCGCTTACAGTGAAGACAATTTTGATAATTTAATAGAATCGATATGATATTGTTTACTCTTTGATGCCATGAAATTGGCCTTGGTTAATGTTGCCTTGTTTTTCTGTTTTGTTTGTGTGTGTGTGTGGAAAAAAAAAACTGTGACTAAATCAGAACATCCGTGCTGATATGGTCATGTTTTGCGTTGCGTGTAATGACACATATGGTAAACATCATATTTTTAAAAATCGAAGATGTATTCACAATGTCACGTTTTTAATGTTCGATAATGTATACTTTGGTCTAATTCTACTTCGTGTAGAATTTGTGGGATATTGTGGTGGTGGTGATAGAGATGGCGGTGCTGGTAGTGGTTGTGATGGTGGTAGTGGTGATGCTGGTGATGGTAGTAGTGGTTATGGTGGTGATAGTGGTGGTGATAATGATGGTGGTAATGGTGATGGTGATGTTTATGCGGCGATGGTTGTGGTTGTAACGGTGATAGTGATGGTGGTGATGGTGATGGTGATGGTGTGTGTTTGTGAGCTTCTGTGAGGACTTGTCATTAAGTAGACCCATTAATTATGTCTTTATAATTGTCAGGCCGAGCAGCGCGTTGTGTGTTAAGGTATTTTGTAAGTTTGATCTGACTAAGGAAATCTGGAGAGATATTTTAACATGCAGTGCAGCGCAAGTTTTGTATAGTGTACATATATCATACATTCATTATGTGTCTGTGAATCATGGGCGATAAATAGCAAGAGTATTTTGTGTTTGTTCGCTCGCTTTCATCTTGAGTGTCGTCTATACTGGGCTGATGTTTTGCGTGTGGGCTAGCTAACCCTATTACTAGTGTCCCACCTCATAATCAGGTGAATACTCTCGAACTACTGAGGTAGTTGTAATTTACGTCCCCAAGTCAAGGACGAGAAGTCACAAATTTAGTCCAACTGACCGGTTTATTGGTTGAACCTGTTACCTAACCATCAGCACACCGGCAATTTAATTACGAACGCTCTTATCCACTGGGCCAAGCTTACCCCTATAGCATGGGCTAACAGTCTTGGAGGGCACAGAGATGTGAAATCTGCATAGAATGCTAAGATCCACATGGATGGCTGAGAGGTTCAACACCCAAGTACTGCCAGAGGCCAGTTCAGTAAAGTAGCCAGATTATCCACGTCAAAACACGCCATGTTATAGGACAAGAAAGCCTGGAGAGGGTTGTGACAACCGGGAAGATTTCTGGTGTTAGAGACTGAGATCATAAGAGGGACACAATGCTGAATTCTTTGACAGTTGGCACAGAAGACGATCAGTGGTCGGACTTATTAGCAACACAGAAGACAGATGTTTGTGCACTAATATGATTTACCTGCGCCGCTCTGTAGGGCACATGGTGTTGATGAAATATTGCCGCTTTAAAAGTAATGCATTCGTGTTTTTCTCGTTTGGGTTGCAGTTGGTTCACGTGCTTGGAGACAAGGCGAGATACGAAATCGTCATCATTCTTGGCAGAGACTGTGGGAAGTTGTGTAATGGAAGAGCAGAGATAGGAAATATGGCACCTCATGGAGAGAATAGCCCTGGGGGAATTAGTTGATATTGTGTACTCTTGGTTCGCGATGTGATCTCAGAGCTAGACCTAGGGATCCACGCGCAAAAATCAGTTAAATTCTCTACAAGTAGGAGCACGGTATGAACTACCCTTGAGTTCATAGCGAGCGAGAGCAGAAATAAAATTAAAAAAAACAAAAACAAAACAACAACAACAACAACAACTCAAGTATGCGCATGGAGATTAAGGCTGCCATTGCAGCACTGAGATGGTATTCCAAATCTGCAGTAAAGTTAGGTGATTATTTTCTTAGACTCCCAGCCCAAGCATCGGATATTTCATATGGTCATAAGTATTTATAACTTCCCCTCCCTAACTAGAAGTTGGTTATATTTCCATTATAGGATGTTCCAATCAGCCCAGTAATTATTGGCTTTTTGTAACTTACAAGACTATTTTAGTTCAGTAGTCTTTGCTTTCTGAACGGCCGACCTCTCACACCAGGGAAATCATTGCAAAGCGTCTGCTTCCAAATCGCCCTGGGCTGATCTCGAACCCTCAATTCGGCATATCGAGGAAGTATGAAACTGACCCTCTAACTATCTCCTAAGTCCCTGGCGCCGGTGTTATTTATAAACAGCAATGATCATATCAAAAAACTATCAGTGAGTGTATCAACAACACTGAAAGTGGAATTGGCAGTCTTACAGGCAAACAATCAAAAGTCACAGATTGGACATTGCGGCTTAAAAGCCTGCGACAACACTAAAAAACAAACAAAACATTAATTCAAATACATTTACACAACATTTAAGTTTCATTTACTGCTTCTTAATATAGCCATTGCCTTGCGGTGTTGGTGATCATGTGTGTCCACCACCTTCGGTCTCTTGTGCTGCCAATGGTTTCTGATCACAATGTTCCTTCATGTTATGATGTCAAATTGTCCAGCATCTTCACTCTTGTTCTCCTACGGCTTCAACTCCCCTTTAACTTTCCTGTTGTGATGATATACTTCAACTGTCCCCTTCTCATGACATGCCCACAAAATGTGGATTTTCCTCATCTTATGTCAGTAACCAGTTCTCTTGTTGAGTTAATTTTATTCAAAATGTCTTCATTACTCTTTCCCTCCATCCACAGTGTTCTCACTGTATGTCTTTAAAACCACAGTTGTACCCCCACCCAAAACACACATCACCCACCCACACGTCCCTCATCCACACACACACATCCTATCCCACCCGCACACCCCACACACACACACACATCCCCCATACATCTCCCAACCCACCGACACACAGCACTCACCCACACACGCACATCCCAAAATGGAATTGTAACGTCTTCGCAGCTTCCACATCATTCCGCACTTTGCTAATTATCCATGATTCACATCCGTACATCAGGAGTTACTTCTCACAGATCATTAATACATCATGAATTTGTGTGAACGTTTTACGTACAGAACTGCATGAAAACGAGAGCGCATGCGTTGGATTCAAAATAGACTATCTTTGAGACATAACAGATGGACACAAGAGACATACGTGGGGCAGTGAATGACAGCTTGATGTTAGATAAACGTGGGACAGTGAATGACAGCCTGACGCAAGATATACATGTCATTCCGAAAATGCCTGCATATTTTTATGTTCAGTTGGGAAATCGAGGTTAATATCATACATGTAGATAATGCATATAGAGAATTTGACCTATTGTAAAATAACGCTATATTTGTATAGGACATTTGACCAGATGGTGATATTCCTACCATTTAATTATATCAACACAAGCACTTGCAAGTGTATGGAGCAGTGTGTGTATGTGTGTGTGTGTGTGTGTGTGTGTGCGTGTGTGTGTGTGTGTGTGTGTGTGTGTGCGTGTGTGTGTGTGTGTGTGTGTGTGTGTGGTTTTGATTGTGCTTGGAAGATTTATATCGAAGATGAACAGACTATTGTAGAAGAGTTCAATGTATTTACTTTTATTTCAAACACCTTGTTTTCTCAACACACACACACACACACACACACACACACACACACACACACACACACACACACACGCGCGCGCACGCACGCACGCACGCACGCACGCGCACACAACACACACACGTATATACATCCACACACACACACACACACACACACACACACACATTAATCCATGCATGCCAACCCAGACAACTTCACATACACATGTACAGTTGAAGTCAGCTGAGCTCTCATGTATGTGATTGCACTTTATGATACCACAACATCTAGCTTAAGAATGGAGGTGGAGGCGGTCAGTGCAGCTTTCCGCTGGATGGAGAACACGATACATACACACATGGTGATTGTAACTGACTCAGAATGCATGCTGAGGAGGGTGAGGACATGCAGGCTTCGTGCACAGTGGCTTGCTTCGCTTCGGAGGTCACGGGTGGCAAGCATCACCTGGATCTTTTCTCCGGCGCCATCCAGTATGCTTGGGAATGAACAGGCGGCCAGATTGGCTGGTTCGGCAAAACTTAGTGGAGTATTGACGCATGACAGGGCAGACGTGGTTGCGGCCTTGTGAGAGCACGTATACGCCTCGGAGGAGCAAATTGATCGCCATAGTCTGGCAAGACTGATGCAGCGAGGAGTGACGAGGGGATCTGGCCGACACTCGACGCTCAGAGGAAAGGCAAGACGGACATTTAATCAGATTGCTACTGGAACTATTGGTGTTGGAACTCTTCGCTGGCTGCTGAGGATGGGGACGGAGCGCTTATATGAATGCCCCGAATGCTGTGATGTCGGTTCCTAAATCAATCAATCAATCAATCAATCACTTTATGAAGCTATTTGAGATTGCATTTTCTGAAGTCAAATGAGATTGCATGAATGTTATTTCGCTGTCTGAAGTCAGTTGAGATTTCATGAATGTCACCTCACTTTCTGAAGTTAGTTGAAATTTCATGAATGTCATCTCAATTTCTGAAGTCAGTTGAGATTTCATACATATCATCTCACATTCTGATGTCAATTGAGATTTCATGTATGTCATCTCACTTTCTAAAGTCAGTTGAGATAGAACTTTTTGAAATCAGCATTCACACACGCATTTACAGCATATGGCAAACTAGCAGGTTCGGTAACACGCTATCCGCCTTGATTTTTCAACACGCAGTTCACAGCACAAACCATCTCGGACAAATGAAACCACTTTCCATATGAAATCTTCAGCTCACAGTGTCGTACCAAGCACTCACTCCAGTAGCTGGGCGACGGAAACATGTACTACAAATCCGAAATGAAGCAAATGCGTAAGCAAACCGTAACCAGAAGCAAACACTCCAAGGTCATAAACGGATCGCCCGTCAATCTGTCACATTGAACCGAAAGTCGTGTATTGTTATATAAATATACAAATAGTTTGAAGCGTAAACATGTGAAATGTGTTACCGGGGCAAACACGAAACAAATAAGTGTAAACAAGTGTATGTCTAGTCTTTACTATGTCAAGTGTAATCTTTAAATCTAACATTACACAATAACACACACACACACACACACACACACACACACACACACACACACACACACACACACACACATTGGGACTCTTTCTGCTCGAAGTAATTGGCCATGTGTGATTTGCTATTATTGGTGTGTGAAACTCAACGTTTCATGTGTGTTTCTATTTCTACATTTTGTCAAAGCGTTCAAAGAAATCTGGCGACGTATTTGTTTTTGTACATATGTGCACATTTAGTCCCTGTGAATATAACAATCTACTTGATATTCTGTTATTGCTATTGTTATCTTCATTGGACAACATCTGTGTATTTCTGAACACGTGAAATTTTACAGAAGACATTTTTAAGAAAAAATATGTTGCATGTCCTTTGCAGGACGTGCAATCAACCCATCCCCAGATTGATTTGCAAGACAACTTTACTTTCAATAGTTTGTTATTGCTTTCTGAAAGAGACGTCTCCGCTGAAGGCCAACTGACCGGTGTAGACAACAATCTTAGCTTATTATGGCCGAGCTAGAGAGAAAAAAGGGGCAAGAATCGAGAGAAGAAGAGACAACTCGTATTACATGAGAGCATTATTCCCCTTGCTCTATGGGAGAGATTTCATGCAATTACCACACTTATATGGATCTCATTATTGACTGACAGCGCAGTGGCCAGCAAACATTCTTGATGGACCGGTGGTGATGTATTCGAATCTCCATCATGCTGGGTTATTTTTTTTCCTTCTTCTTAATTGACCTGGGCTTCCAGAACGATCCACACTAAACTGGGTACCAGAAAATGAAACGGAAAGTTTACAGTAGCTATGTGATATTGACCACATCACCCATCCAGTCCCAATAAGTCTATTACAAATGTAGTATATGGGGCATGGGGTTTTAGTGTTTTATTTAGATTTTTATTTTGAGCTTTAGCGTATGTTTCACGGGGAGATAACTCTACCTACAAGAAGCTTCTAGTTAGAGTAGTCTCCACATTGTTTTTGTGTGTGCTGTTAAGCCTAGGATCACTTTTGTGGCACCTGGGTATTACAGTCAGTGTTTGTTTCCTGCCACGAATTACACACGGAAATTGTTAACACGCACACACACTCCACATCATATTCGAAATACTTCTTTGCGGGTCTGAGTCGGACGTCCTACTTTCGATGCCACTCCACCGCATCCTAACATACGTCTTGCTGTTATTATTACTGACGACAGTAACATTTATGAACTGTCTTAATAACAGCACTGATACTGCTGACATACTGCTGACATAGACTCGTATAACTTATACTATAAGTAACATGTTTGGGTACATACTGTTAACTTGTTCATCTACGTGTACATATTACATTTGATTTGCTGTTGACAAATTGTTGAATTTAAAATAAAGCTACTTTTATTCTGATATGTGTTTGTGAGCTATGCGCAGTCTGCTGTGTTGTGTTTGTTTATGTTTAGGTTGTATGTTTGATTTTGGATACCGATTGTTATTTTGTTTTTTAAATTATTTATTTATTTATTTATTTATTTATTTTGAAGAATGATTTACTATTAACTATTTCAGTACCAAGTAATTTCTGGTGTCAGTTAACTTATTCCAAAGTACTTGTTACTTTTGGTTATCTTATTAATAAAAAAAAATGAAGCATTACTGTTAGCTATCCTATTTCATGTAATTGATGCTTTTAGCTATTGTATTACAAATAATTGTTACTTTTAAATATCCTATTCCCATTAATTGTTACTTTAAGTTAACCTATTCTAAATAATTGTTAATATAAGGTATCCTAATCCAAATAATTGTTTTAAGTAATTATTAATTCTAATTTTCTTGTTCCAAGTAATTGTTATTTTCAGATTTCATACACCCGTATTATTGTTGTTTATAGTTTTCCTATCTGAAATAATTGTTAGTTTCAATTATCTTATTCTAAATAATTGTCGTTTCTCAAGTAATTTTTGCTCTTAGTTATCCTATCAAAAGCAATTGCTATTTTTAGTTATACTATCCTGAATAATTACAAATGTTAGTGGTTCTTTACGAAGTGATTGTAGACTGAAGCTATTTTCTGCACTAAAAAGAGCTTAAGGTGGGAATACATGAACGTGTAAGAAGAGACGAAACTAAGCGAGACAAACGTGGGAATATACGACAGGGTGGATGAGACAAGACTTTACAACACTGTAAGGTGGGAATACATGACAGGGTAGTAGAGACATAAATATAAGGTGGGGAATACATGACAGGGTAGTAGAGACAATACTGTAAGATGGGAATACATGACATGGTAGTGGAGACAATACTGTAAGGTGGGAATACATGACAGGGTAGTGGAGACAATACTGTAAGGTGGGAATACATGACATGGTAGTGGAGACAATACTGTAAGGTGGGAATACATGACAGGGTAGTGGAGACAATACTGTAAGGTGGGAATACATGACAGGGTAGTGGAGACAATACTGTAAGGTGGAATACATGACAGGTAGTGGAGACAATACTGTAAGGTGGGAATACATGACAGGGTAGTGGAGACAATACTGTAAGGTGGGAATACATGACAGGGTAGTGGAGACAATACTGTAAGGTGGGAATACATGACAGGGTAGTGGAGACAATACTGTAAGGTGGGAATACATGACAGGGTAGTGGAGACAATACTGTAAGGTGGGAATACATGACAGGGTAGTGGAGGACAATACTGTAATGTGGGAATACAGGACAGGGTAGTGGAGACAATACTGTAAGGTGGAATACATGACAGGGTAGTGGAGACAATACTGTAAGGTGGGAATACATGACAGGGTAGTGGAGACAATACTGTAAGGTGGGGAATACATGACAGGGTAGTGGAGACAATATGTAAGGTGGAAATACATGACGTGTAGTGAGACAATACTGTAAGGTGGGATATACATGACAGGTAGTGGAGACAATACTGTAAGGTGGAAATACATGACATGGTAGTGGAGACAATACTGTAAGGTGGGAATACATGACAGGGGGGGTAGTAAAGAACAATACTGTATGGTGGGAATACATGACAGGGTAGTGGAGACAATACTGTAAGGTGGAAATACATGACAGGGTAGTGGAGACAATACTGTAAGGTGGGAATACATGACATGGTAGTGGAGACAATACTGTAAGTTGGAAATACATGACAGGGTAGTGGAGACAATACTGTAAGGTGGGAATACATGACAGGGTAGTGGAGACAATACTGTATGGTGGGAATACATGATATTGTATAAGATTTAAATCAAAACAAAACTGTAAGGTGGGACTCTACGACAGGATAGAAAAGGCAAGACTAAACCAGACTGTAAGGTGGGGATACACTACAGGGTACAAGAGACACAACTAAACAAGACTTAAGGTGTCGTTATACATCCGCGCTGAAGAGACAAGTCTAAACAAGACTAAGGTGGGAATATACGAGAGTGTAGAAGAGACAAGTCTAAACAAGACTGTAAGGCGGGAATATACCAGAGGGTAGAAGAGACAAGACTAAACAAGACTAAAGTGGGAATATACCAGAGGGTAGAGGAGACAAGACTAAACAAGACTGTAAGGCGGGAATATACCAGAGGGTAGAAGAGACAAGACTAAACAAGACTGTAAAGCGGGAATATACCAGAGGGTAGAAGAGACAAGACTAAACAAGACTGTAAGGCGGGAATATACCAGAGGGTAGAAGAGACAAGACTAAGGTGGAAATACATGATAGAGTAGTAGAGACAAGACTGTAAGGTGGGAATACATGATATTGTATGAGTTTTTAAAACCTAAACAAAACTGTAAGGTGGGGGACTCTACGACAGGATAGAAAAGGCAAGACTAAACCAGACTGTAAAGTGGGGATACACTACAGGGTACAAGAGACACAACTATACAAGACTTAAGTTGTCGTTATACATCCGCGCTGAAGAGACAAGTCTAAACAAGACTAAGGTGGGAATATACGAGACGGTAGAAGAGACAAGACTAAACAAGACTGTAAGGCGGGAATATACCAGAGGGTAGAAGAGACAAGACTAAACAAGACTGTAAAGCGGGAATATACCAGAGGGTAGAAGAGACAAGACTAAACAAGACTGTAAGGCGGGAATATACCAGAGGGTAGAAGAGACAAGACTAAACAAGACTGTAAAGCGGGAATATACCAGAGGGTAGAAGAGACAAGACTAAACAAGACTGTAACGCGTGAATATACCATAGGGTAGAAAAGACAAGACTAAGGTGGGAATATACCAGAGGGTAGAAGAGACAAGACTAAACAAGACTGTAAGGTTGGAATATATAGGAGAGGGTAGAAGAGACAAGACTAAACAAGACTGTAAGGTTGGAATATATAGGAGAGGGTAGAAGAGACAAGACTAAACAAGACTGTAAGGTTGGAATATATAGAAGAGGGTAGAAGAAACAAGACTAAACAAGACTAAGGTGGGAATATACGAGAGGGTAGAAGAGACAAGACTAAACAAGCCTGTAAGGCAGGAATATACGAGAGGGTAGAAGAGACAAGACTAAACAAGACTGTAAGGCGGGAATATACGAGACGGTAGAAGAGACAAGACTAAACAAGACTGTAAGGTGGGAATATACCAGAGGGTAGAAGAGACACGACTAACCAAGACTGTAAGGCGGTAATATACGAGAGGGTAGAAGAGACAAGACTAAACAAGACTGTAAGGCGGGAATATACCAGAGGGTAGAAGAGACAAGACTAAACATGACTGTAAGGCGGGAATATACCAGAGGGTAGAAGAGACAAGACTAAACAAGACTGTAAGGCGGGAATATACCAGAGGGTAGAAGAGACAAGACTAAACAAGACTGTAAGGTGGGAATATACCAGAGGGTAGAAGAGACAAGACTAAACACGACTGTAAGGCGGGAATATACCAGAGGGTAGAAGAGACAAGACTAAACAAGACTGTAAGGCGGGAAAAAAACCAAAGGGTAGAAGAGACAAGACTAAGGTGGGAATATACGAGAGGGTAGAAGAGACAAGACTAAACAAGCCTGTAAGGCGAGAATATACGAGAGGGTAGAAGAGACAAGACTGTAAGGCGGGAATATACGAGACGGTAGAAGAGACAAGACTAAACAAGACTGTAAGGTGGGAATATACCAGAGTGTAGAAGAGACAAGACTAAACAAGACTGTAATGTGGGAATATACGAGAGGGTAGCAGAGACAAGACTAAACAAGACTAAGGCGGGAATATACGAGAGGGTAGAAGAGACAAGACTAAACAAGACTGTATAAAGTGGGAATATACGAGAGGGTAGAAGAGACAAAACTAAACAAGACTTAATCTAATATTATACCACAATGTGGAAAAGACAAGCGAGATCAAGACTGTAAGGTGTCTTTAGGCGCCAAATAGAAGAGGCAAGACCAAACAAGACTGCAAGGCGCCAATATACCTCAGTGTAGATAAAATGCCAAGGCGCTGAATAGGACGTACATTAAAGAAACATGAGAAAAGAATACAGTGATAGACCTTTTGTCTGGAATCTAGGGGGCAAAATAAATATACGGAGTATTAGAAACGAGAATGAATAATATGGGAGGACATGGGAGCTGCTACATGGGATAGCCAAGGATAGAAGGGCTGGGGTGGGTTGATTTTGTGTGTATGCCCCTGTGGGGCAAACGAGTCAACAATAGTAAGATCATGGAAGCACCTAAACACGTCATGTTTCTGGAGGAAGAAAAAAATCAATGAATGAAACGAAATATTTCAAACGATAGTTTCACCAAATACAAAAAAAAAAAAAGTTTAAAAGGCAGAAGGATCTACTTCAATGCACCGGGTTTTATCCCATATGGCTCGGCCTCTTTCCGCAGGGTGACCTATCATAAGCGTCGCGCGGAGCACGAACTCCGTAGTTCCAGCCACGACCTTCAGATGTTTCCAAGAAAATTGCTGGCATAAACCGAATGATGTAGGTTGGAATCGAACCTACACCTTCAGAGCGCGAGGCAGGAGGCGTAACTCATCGCGTAGGAGACTCCCCTCATCACATACAAGGGATCAGGCAACACACATACATTGTAGTCTTGTATCAATGTCAGAAAACTGGGAAATCTCGAAGTAATAAGAGAGTGTCACAAACAATGGAATACAATGAAAAATCACAACAGTTATCCGTAGTGTTTATTGACGGACATTCACAAAACTAAGAGAATGTCAAAAACTTACAAAGTAGACATTGTCAGAATCATGCCATGTTTCTGCAATAGACAAGAGTTGAGTTGAGTCAAGAACCGGCATCACAGCACTCAGAATATTCCCGTACATCTCTGTCCTCATCTTCAGCAGTCAGCGAAGAGTTCCAATACTAATAGTACCAGTTGCAGACTGATTATGTGTCCGTCTGACTTTTCCTCAAGGTACTGCGTATCAGCCAGTACCTCTGGTCACGACCTGTCACCCCATTTTCTCCAGTCTATGATGATTTATCTACTCAACGTTATGCACATGAACCCATGGGGGCCCTGACCTCACCTACTTAATCATGCAATACCCCACCCAGCGGTGCAGACCCAGCCAATCTGTCCGCCTGCTTGTTTCCCAGCATACTAGCATGTCATGGAGACACAGACAATCTAAGTGATGCTCCCTGGCTTTTATTTTGGAATTTACAATCATGATATATGCGTGCTGTTTGTCCTCCAAACAACAGAACACCGCTGTTACCTCCCACATCTCCATTCTTAGACTAGATGTGGTATCATATGCCAGGCTCTCCTTTATTAAACACTGTTCGTTAAGCTTCGCCAGGACCCCTCTGTATCATGTGTCTACTGATGAGCGAAATAAGTACCTTATGAGCATATGTGACTCTATTGAGTACTGCTGAGAACAGCATGGGAAGCCTGTCCGCAGACAGCGGACAAGCCGTGGACTACGCTGATATACTGAATGTTCTACGAGAAGAGAGTCGATTTGGGAGAACCAAGTGATGACTGTGAATCTACATCCATGGTCAGACAATGAGAACAACAAGTTACAAGAGGTGTGGCCAAACAAGAACACTGCAGGAAGCCAAAGAAATTCAATAAACCAACACAGAACTGGTGTCGTTAACAGCTACACGCTGAGGGATTTACTGAGGAGGGGATGCGAGCACTTATGGACTGAATGGTTCGATGTGCAATGAGGATGATTTGTCGATTAACTAACTAACTAACAATATGGGAAATTCAACAGTTTCGCTAGCGATTTGGCATATGACAACTCAAAAAGAGAACTGAACAGAAGTAATCAAGTCTCATTCTTTGGACACATGAGAAAGGAGATAAAAGGAACGTGTCATACATCACGGGAACAGGAAAGTCGAACAGGAATGCATCATGAAAAAAAAGAAAGCTGGTTTTGAAGAGAGACAGGGTAAGTAAGGAGATGACGCTGGACAGGTAGACACTATGGTATAAAGGAAACTATTGTTATAACTGGCACGACGTAAAACACCAATTGCGGACATTCACACCAAGCAACACTACACGGTATGGAATAGTAGGAGAAGACGAAGCAATAAGAATAAGGATAGTAGGGGGAGAAGCAACAGTAGTCGAAGCGGAAACAGTGGTAGAAAAAGAAATGAAGACCAAGAAGAAGAAGAAGAAGAAGAAGAAGAAGAAGAAGAAGAAGAAGAAGAAGAAGAAGAAGAAGAAGAAGAAGAAGAAGAAGAAGAAGAAGAAGAAGAAAAAGAAGAAGAAGAAGAAGAAGAAGAAGAAGAAGAAGAAGAAGAAGAAGAAGAAGAAGAAGACGAAGAAGAGGAAGAAGAAAAGGAAGACAAATAAGAACTAGAAGAACGAGAAAAAGAAGGATGATGAAGAAGAAGAAGAAAGAGTGGGCTTGGGGAAAAGGAAGAGAAGGGGGAACAAGATGAAGTTATAGTTAATTAAGAAGAGAAATGAAAATTGTGAACTGAATGTACAGACAATAAATGAAGCCTACTGCCAACTGCGCTATTTGGATGTTTTGTTTCATTGAAGTTCACTCGTCATCAACTGTGATTTGTATTCGTTGGTTTTCCTCACACAACTGTTTACTTCTAGAAACGAAGTAATACTCTCCTGGCTTCAGAATGTGGACAATGCCGAGTGCATAGGAACTGTAGCTGAAAGGCGGGATGTTGCATTTGGTGAAATGGGTGTAGCTTCGAAGATCTTCAATCGGGAAGTTAAATTCATCAGACACAGCTAAAAACTTGATTCTGGTGCCTTTCTTCAGAACCATCTGGATTGGGTGGACAAAAAAGTATTGACTGTGAATGCACACCAGGGAGATATTAAAATAAATGTTTCTTAGACACACTGACTACAATAACATTGATGACAGTTAAAAAAAAAAACAATAACAACCAATCAAATTGATAATAATAACATTATCATCGTTATCACCAAACTCCATGCCGACTGGCTGGGCGATCATGCTTCTCCACACGTTGCGATCTCCAACGACAAGCATCATTTCGTGAGCTGACAATCTTCCGAACTATGGTACAGGAATGTCAAGAAGTTTCCCTTATTGTATTCCTCCATCTCTTTTTCGACAAATCATTCCAATTGTGACAAAATGCTTATGTTTTTGTCTGCTCTTAGTGCAGTAAAACATGATGATTGTCACTTTTTGATGTTTATGACAAGCTGTCTGAATGTCTTAGCCTCTATTAAAACAGATTACTGGTTTTGGCTGTCCAATGAATTTTCAGCATTCTTCTGTAGAACCGCAGCTTCAAAGCGTCTAAGGATTGTTTGTTGTTATTTGTTTACTAACTGTCTTATATGCTACCAATGTCAAACTGGACATTATCCAAATCACACTTCTTTAAAATCAACACCTGCGAGATGAACTGCCAACTTAACTATCTGAGAACGAGTGAAAAATGATGTTATCAGACAGACAATGGAATTAACACCTTGCGCAACATATATTGAAAGGTAGAAGGTGAAATGGTTCCATCTTCCACTTTTATCATCAAGCATCGTTGGGAGGAACTGTTGACGTTCTAGAGCCCGACGGCTTGCACTGGATATTGTCATTCCAATTAACATGTCTTTGATGTCGTCAATCCATTTTCTTCTCGGGCGTCCTCTTACTGCAGTAACAGATCTTCTTTTATGTAGGGCCAGCGTTAATTAGCTACTTAATCCACGCTTTCTGTCCGCCCTTTTGTCGTCTCATCAAATGTTCCGGTGCTGATGTATAAAATTATCCCGGACTCCCAGGTCGATCGAGTCTGAAATGGATACCACGAAATATCTTGGGAGGTAAACTCAGCCTTATTGGCCACATCACTCGTCGTGTGTTGGTTTCTGTACACACACACTGGGCTAGTGTCACATATGTAATATACTTTAAACGTCACATACCCAATACGTCGCATACCCAATACGTGGCATACTCTACACGTCACATACTCAATACGTTAATACCCAATACGTGGCATACTCTACACGTTACATACCCAATACGTCGCATACCCAATACGTGGCATACTCTACACGTCACATACTCAATTCGTCACACACCCAATACTCAATACGTCACACACCCAATACGTAGCATACTCTACACGTTACATACCCAATACGTCGCATACCCAATACGTGGCATACTCTACACGTCACATACTCAATACGTCACACACCCAATACGTTGCATACTCTACACGTTACATACTCAATACGTCGCAACCCCAAAACGGGCATACTTACACGTCACATATCAATTTCGTCACACACCCAAACGTGGCATACTTACACGTTACATACCCCAAAACGTACCACCCCAAAACGTGGCATACTCTACACGTAACTTACCGAATACGTCACACACCCAATACGTGGCATACACTACACGTTACATACTCAATACGTCACACACCCAATACGTGGCATACTCTACACGTCACATACCCAATACGTCACACACCCAATACGTGGCATACTCTACACGTTACATATCAAAATCACACCCCTACGGGCAACTCTACACGTCACATACCCAATACGTCACACACCCAATACGTGGCATACTCTACACGTCACATACCCAATACGTCACACACCCAATACGTGGCATACTCTACACGTCACATACCCAATACGTCGCAAACTCAACACGTCACAAACTCAACACGTCACATGGCCAATACGTCACCCGCCCAATAGTCACATGCCCGATAAGTCACATACAGAAAACGTCACACACCCAAAACGTCACACACCGAATGGTACATATCAAACGTCACATACTCAATAGCATATACCCAAAACATAAAAACCCAATACGTGGCATATTCTACACATTACTTACCCAATACGTCACATACCCAATACGTCACACACCAAATACGCCACATACACAATATGTCACACACCCAATACGCCACATACCCAATACGTGGCATATTCTACACGTCACATACCCAATGCGGCACATACTCAGCACGTCACATAGCCAATACGTCACATGTCATGTGTGGCTGGACAAGATAATTACAATCATGACTCAAAACAACCTGACTAACTAAATATAAACTGTTGACAACAACAAAAGGTGAATCACGACCTTGGCTGGTGTCGGGTTTGTTCCTCCCAATTGGTATAATAAGAACATCGTAGTCCACGGATGCAGGTCTGTGTACAATCACTGGGTAGTGGTCAGCTTGGGGCAGGTCCAGGACAGCTTCTCCAGTGTAGGAGTACATTTCCAAACGGGCCTACAACAGAAAGCACAATACAAATGTTTTATAGTTTAAAGTGAGATGCA